>JAJJMC010007390.1:821291-865526 GCA_023531435.1 Papaver californicum | reverse complement strand
TATCTGGACTCTCCAGACCCCCCCCCCCCCCCAATCTCTTCCTCTATCGCCTATATTTATACTAAAGCATCAACAACACCCTAAAACTCGTGAAAATCTTCTCATTGATGGGAATCCATCTTGGCAGTAATGAAAATGATCTCGGGTCTGATCTTTTTATATTCTTGATCTGTGTTGCGCTGGATATCTCTATGATGATTGTTTTCTTATAATTGTTGCTCGAGTTAGCAAAGAATATTCTGTAGAGAAGGAAACAGAATTCTGAAATATCACCGAGACTTAATCCTTTCTCCTTGTTTGGCCCGAGAGAATATATCTGTCAGGATTCGGTGTTTAATTTTTGATTATCTATTAAGGCAAAATGATCTTGTCTTCAGTAAATATCCTTCCTATTCACGTCCCAAATCTTCACAGTTTGCAAATTTGAGAGAATAGAGAATTCCCGCCACTTTCCAAATTTAAATAAAGTGAGATGGGTGCCCTCATCCAATGTACGGGTGCCTTTAGTAATTCTTCATGGGTGCCTTTAACACTTTTTAGCCAATTTTTTCCACACTTATTAATTCTCCAAAAAATGCCTAAAAATATAATAAAATTACAATATAAGTACATAAATGAGTTCTAACAATATACAAATTGAGATCAACTAAGACACGAAAACGTGTCTATCAGCACCTTATCTTCTTCCCTAATTTGAATTCGTAAAATATTTAGGTTTCGTTATTGTTAATGGTTGAACAGGGAAGAGATGTGATAGGATCATCTGATGGAATTTGAGAATGAGATGGTGGTGTTTTAATGGTAGTAAGACGGAAGAGCAGTTAATAATGGTGTTGAAGAGGCTCGAGTATGTGGAGAAGATATTGGCAGATAGGTTTTGTTGTTCAAGTCGCTGATGATGATCGATAACGAGGAGTTGAAGGTTGATGATTAATGGCAGTTGGTAAATCGAGTTGAAGTGTTGATAGATGAAGACAGTGTCAGTGAAGATAATATTGATTCTCGATGGCTGTGATCGGTGATGCTGCCATTGATGAATGGGTCTGAGAAAGAATCAAGGAGAACATGAGTTTAATGACAGGAAGAATTCGAGATAGGAGTGATGGTGAATGATTTAAAGATAAGAAGATGGAATTATCGTTGTGAATTGTTGGATAGATATGGAGAAGAAAATGGCAGTTGAGGCTGTTAATGGTGAAGATGAACTGGTGCATGGCAGAGACGTGAGGATATTAATGGCTCGATGGTGCTGGTAAATATTGGTGATTGTTGTGTTTCGGTGATTGAAGTGAGGCTGTTGGTTAAGAGTTTTAGAAAATTTAGGGAATGAATTAAGTTTAAGGCGGTTGGGGAGTTTGAGTTGTTATCAAACTCGATAACTTGAGAAGGAATTCAGCTGATCGATAGTTTCCAGCCGAGAAATTAGTTAAGAGTAAATATTCCCACCATTGATTCTAGTGATTAACAGTGATGATGGTTAGGTTTTGGTGTTTGAGTTGGTCTTGTAATTGTTGGGTAGTCATCATATTCGAATTTGTAGACTTGAGAAATTAGTTGAGAAGTTATAAATAAAGGCACAACACCAACAAGGGAGACCTCCTTACCACTTACATACCTCACGCCTGCATTCCAACAGAGAGGAGCTTTTGCTCCTCTCCAACCCATATCTCACGTCCACTTCCACCCCTGTTTGCTTCCATCCAAGTCACAGCCACCACCTCTCAAACCTTCAAAGTTCGCATCACTATTATCTTCCACCTATTCACTGCACCAAATCAAGAAGATGAGGAGCAAGATGGGCCTGGTTCACTATTTGGTTTGATTTTAGTTTAGTTTTATTTATATTTATTTTCCATCAACTTCACTAGTATGTATAACTAATTTTTATTTGATTACGGATGATTTCAATGTCTCGAGCATGAAGCTTAATTAGTTACCAATTTATTTTGAGTTTTCATTATTTGTCGCTTGTTTTCATTATATTTAAAGTTTTTGATTGATTTATAGAGTGTTCAAGTGTACAATTGGATTACTATATTGATCATTCTAATGCTAGTATAGAGTTATGCGATCCGTAATTGTCATGCACCTCCTACACAAGTAGAGAACGTGAGACCTTGCAGAGGAATTATGTGGAGTAATCGTGTGTGAAGACAACACTGGTAAGTAGGACCTTGCTAAGAGTTCTGATGCTAGGATCAACCTAAATTCAAAAACCCTAAAGCATTTGATTGGGTTACGCCTTGAGTGCGCTACTACTTGATGGCTCAGTTGGATAGAATCAGGTGTTCAATCACTTTGGCATTCAATGATACAAGGAGTTTTGGGGATAACACTACGCTAGCTGCCATTCTACGGTTGGTGATAATTGATTCTGACGAAAGATAGATGAGTATACAAATTCAGTCAACGTTTGGTAATGGCGAATGATTCCCTAATCATCTTTCTTTCTTATTATTTTATTTATTGTTATTTTTAGTTAATTAACTCACAACCCCCCCCCCTTTTTTAGTATTTATTCTAGTTTTGCTAATATAAATAACGTATCAATTACGCAGCTCTCTGTGAGAACGATCCTTACTACCACTATATTACCTGTTAATTAGTGGAAAATATCTTGAATAATTTGTTGCACTTACGACACGCATCACATAGCGATCTCATAATGATTCCATAACCATAATAAAACCAGAATCCTTTTTGAAGATTAGATTAACCTTGTCTTACTAGAATGACATTCTCATAAAGTTCCTACAAATCATGGTTCCGAAATTACTATTAAAATTAAACAATCAAGCATAATACGCATACGACCAATTTCTCTAGATATAGTATAATAAAGTAATATTGGGAACAATTATGCCCCTTATTTATAATATTAACTGCAATTTTCCCATATTAATAATATTGGATGCAATTCCGCCCCTAGTAATAAATTTCTCATATAAAATAATAATATTGGAAATAATTTCGCCCCTATTTATGATATCGGTTGCAATTCCGCACATAACAATAATATTAGTTGAAATTCTGCCCCTATTAGAACTTATCAAGGATATGTGGGGTTTACACATGACATGCACTCCTCGCAGGGAGATTAGACAACGTATATCAGGAAACATACATATCTAATACACAGAAAAATGCTCATATGTAGTAATGAACAATAAACTACTTAATGATTACAAAAAGGTTATAAGAGTTCCAGCTTTTCGATGACAAGACATGCCTACCGGTCCATCCTTTGATATATCATTCTTAATATTGACTAACTGTCAATCACACAAACACTCTAAAAACATAACCAATAGGCTCACATAATATCATACAAGTTCATAATCATTTTCTAAGTGAATGACTAATACTTTTATAATTGTTATATATCCAATTATTCACTAATTATGACATAAATAATAACCTACTCATCCAAGTTATTATACGTCATTGGAAAGCTGTCGCAAAACTTTACAACTTTGCATAGGAACCGAAAACTAATTCAAATCCTAAGTAGTCCAAAAAGTCTAATTAAAAAAATTTCCCTAAACCCAAAACCAAGTCCTAAGGGTATGTCCGGGCTCAACCCGCTAATCCGTGGACTGACCCTTTTACTCGTTCGGGTCGACCCATGACCAGACCCATTAACCTGATCCATGACCAGACCCATGAACTGGTCTGACTTAACTATTTATTCTAACTTGGTCAACTGGTTCTTTCCCAAAATAGTTTTGCTAACAAGTCAAACTGGGCACACTCACCTACCTCACTCGAGTGGTCTCCTTTCTATTAATCACCATTTATATATCGACATATAAATGATACCATATATACTTAATATTTTACTATTTGTTTGATTTACTCTCACAATTCTTTTATAGCGTATTCAATCTAACTTTCAACTTCCTAAATAATCTTTCTAAGTAAGACTATAAGACCATACCAACATAAGAGAACAATTGTATATCCAACAATTAAGAATACATCTCCAACAAGGTATATACCACCAATGATACTTTGATCTTGATGAGAAGATCAATAATGCTAGTAGAGAGTTGAACGATCCGTGATTGTCGAGCATCTCCTATACAAGTAGAAAAAGTGAGACCTTGCAAAGGGATTCTATGGAGCAATTATGTGTGAAAACAACACTAGTAAGTGAACCGAGCATACTGAGTTTAACTGTTGGTTTCAACCTAAATTCAGAAACCCCAAAGCATTTGATTGAGTTACACCTTTATAGTTTACTTCTTGGTGGCTCAGACGAACAGGATACGGTGACTAAGCTTATCTGTTATCGGTGATACAATGAGTTTTGGGGATAACTAAGCGTACCGGTTATCCTACGGTTGGTAATGAATGATTCTAACGAGAGGTAAACGAGTACACTAAGTGAGTTGACGTTTGGTAACAACGAAGGACTCCTTAATCATCAATATTTCTTTCTTATTATCTTTTTATTGTTCTTTTTAGTTAATTAATCCACAAACCACCTTTTTAGTATTTATTATTGTTTATTAATCTGAATAACGTATCAATTACACAGTTCTATATGGGAACGATCCTTACTACTTCTATATTACTTGCTAATATTAGTGGGAAATATCAGATAGTGTTTATCGCGGCTTAATATAATGTGTGTTCAAATTGGACAAGGTCCCGAGTTTTTTTTTCTTATGATTTGGAGTTTTCTTCGTTAACAAATTTTTTGGTGCCTTGCTTTTATTTTTTCTCCGCATTGTATTGATTTACTTTGTATAATTGAAGTACGCACAAGTTGTATGTTAATCATCCTTGGGATTGAAGAATCTCTTTTAGAGATTATCCAAGGATATTCATTGTCTACTTTAACCTTTGATCAAAGTTCACACAGGGAATAGTCTATAAATTCCAAAATGAAAAATTAGCAGTGTACTTGGTAGCCTCCCTCTTTTCAAGAGTATTCCAATAATACTCATTTTTGTCCCAGACAACAAATGGGCCTCTTTCCAGTCGGCATAGTAAAAGAGTAATTTTGTCATTATGAAAATGTGTAATGTAAAGTTTTGGAGTAGATCTTAAAAAAAAAATGTTTAGAGCTAAAAGTAAATGATAACTAGGGGCGTTAACGGTACTTATCGAAACAAATATGACAAATACCATGTCTGTTTCGATAAGAATATCTGGATATCCTTTATCCTATAATTTCCGATGGGTATGTAAAAGTGGCTTTACATATCCGTTTCAAAAAGATTATCGGATATTAGGTAAAAATCTAATAATTATCCAAAATACTGCCAAAAAACACCTACATAATTTTCTTGTTTGTGTTTAATCGCTTTTTCATCTCAAGGTTCTATAATTGTGACACCAAATGAATTTCGATTAATTTGTCATTCATTCCTTTCTTTTTAATCAAAATCATCAACATTCATCAAAAAATAAGTATTCTTAACTTAAAGTTGTAGTTTTCTATACATATATTTATGTTACCTGACATTAGGTACTTATCTTATGAGATATTGGCATTCTCGCATCCGTTTGATAATGATAAAATATCCGATAAGATATCCTTATTGGGTGTTGATATTTAAAATTTTAGATAGTATCTGAAATTATTGATACAGACTCGGATAATTGTCAGATATTCGATTAACTATCGACATACCTAAGGATAACCCATTAGAGTCAGAACTATGGTTTTCTTTTCCTTGACTTAGTGGCTATAATGTAGCCAAGTGCAACCTTTATAGCATATAAATATTTTAATTCTAGTTAGTCAGCTAAGTCTTGACTATTGGATGTTGTAGATGTGCAACATGCGTTAGCTAAGCCATGACCGAAAAAACTGTATATCCGACCAATTAGGATTGGACAAGTACTTAATATCAGGCCAAACATTTTTTTCTTTTTTGATGTCTAACTTAAAGTATATTGATTGGATATTCAGTTTCTATTGGATACTATTTGGGAGAAAACTTAATTTCCGATCCCATATAACCAAAGCCCATTATAGGTGCATTTTTTTTCTATTATAGGGAGAATTATAAATATGTCCTGGTTTTACTAAAATGTTAGGGAATCTGTCCCGTAACCGAATTTATTTGGGAATATATCCCAAACATTAAAAACAATTGTTATCTTGTCAATCTCGTTTTTGACCGGTCAAAATCTCGTTAGTTGAGATATCATGCCATGTTAAATTTACATGTTTACCCTTATCATTTATTTCTTCATCCTTTTGTTTATCTTCATATCATTAAACCAACAACCATGAAAAAACTTTAAACCTTTGTGCATCTTTAATCGACAACTCAGACACGATTGTTTCATTTTTCCGTGACAAATCAATCCTTGTTTGGACTTTAAACAGACTATTATGAATAATCCCTAATCGATGATGGGACCCTAAAGATTCAAATCAATGAAATCAAACTCATGAAACTAAAATTCTACACGATCAATGGCCCATTAATCAATTTGATAAGAAATCAACATCAATTGTAAGCTATAAGACAACACAGATAAGATTCATCACAAAAACACTAATTTCGTATATGCAACTTCAATGCATTAGTAAAGAACACCATTCATATCAACAACACAAACGATTATGGAATTAATCTCAAACAACCATATCAAACAAATGATTCAGATTAAATCTGAAATCCATGGAGGGTTTGCACAGTTACACATGTAGAAGAAGTTAAGATCTTAGCAAGAATGTCTCTGATTCTATCCGGTACACTCATAAACACATGCTTAGCTTAGTTGCAGATATTTTCAGTACAACAAGGTTTAATTATGAATCTTAATCTCGGTTCTTTTGTAGTACCTGCATCTTCAATACCAGTAATCCCATTACTTCTCATGTCGATTCTCATACCACTTTATAAATTCAATCTCGGACCCTTTGCTCGAAAATTGTTCAACACCCATATGAAATAACTCAATTTCTATAGGTGGAGTCAAACTAGTTCTTTCAGCGGGTTTTCATGGATTTAGCTGTGATTGCAGAACTAAAGAGCAAGGATTAAATAACCCACTTACTGTTTTTTTAGAGCAGGAAAAAGAGAAAGACGGAGATGACGAAAGAAGGATATGCAAAACTAGGTTAGGGAGTTCTAATGAAACGTGACAGCTTAGCAGTCTTTTGTTCACACATGTGAAACCACATGTGTGCCACCTTGACTATTTAACAACAGCTTTTGACGGTTGGGATAGATTCCCAAATAAATTTTGTTAAGGGACATATTCCCAAACACATTAGAACATCTCCAACAGAACGTGAAAATTTAATTTTTTTTTCATGACACATAGGATTTTAGACCCTTATTTGAATTAAATTTATCTCCAACAGTAGGTCCTACAAAGTAGGATGGGTACTAAAATACTCCCTCCGTCCCATTTTAGATGAAGGTTTATATATTTTTACGAAGATTAAAAAAAATAGGAGAGACTAAATTTTTTCCAACTATACCCCTTAATATTAATTTTTAAAATATTTAAGTCTCTTAGTTTTTTGTTCCTTGTTTCTAGTGTCTAATTCCAATGCAGGGACAAATAAGGAAAACATTGATAAAATATGAAAACCTTTATCTAATTTGGTACTTGAGTAAAACCTTTCCCCTTCATCTAAAATAGGAGGGAGGGAGTAAATACAAAGGTTTTAGAGAAAATCTTATCTAGATCTTCAGAATGACCTCCATATCATTTTTTAAACTATTTTTATAATAATTATTACTAAATAAAATTTTCAACCAATAAAGAAATCACTTTTATTCTTTATCCATAAATCAAATCATAAAAATAAGACTACATACCATTGGAGATGGTTCATGAGCAAAACATTCTTATTTTTACCAGATATATAAAACCCTACAAATAAGACCTCCATATAAGATTTTTAGCGCATATTCTTAATGAAATTGGGACATATTTCCAATTTATACTTTATTGTAACACCCAGGGGTTCACAATTCTCATTTTCAGGTGTACCAAGAACCCAACTAATTACAATAACATCGTATCGTTAACATCAGCACACTGCTCTAAACAGATAGCCTTGCTGACGGACTGACACTCAAGTTGCGGGAAAGCCTAACACAGTAAAAGGAAATGATGAGCATCGATGCATGAGAGACACATATCAGCTTTACAAGTTGCGAAACAAAGAAAACTGAAGCGTGACAAATCACTTTCATGGGCTACGTGTCAGACATGCTGTGACTCTAATAAGACCGCAATGTTCATCCAAATCCACAAACAACAACTTGAACGCAAGTCCGCAGAAGAGTTGAGGGACATCTAACAGAAACCAAGAGAAATAAGCAAAGCGCATGCCAAGTCTTGCGGGATTATACTTTATTCCAAATAATGGATAAGAACAAGTAGATGGAAAGGTAAATTGGGGGGACCCATCAAGTTGGCTATAAATACCAAGCTCATAAACAGGAAAAGGGACTGGAAAATCTGGAGAAAAACTGGACATAAGGCATAGAATCATAGCAAGAGTTTAGGTATGAGACTTGTAGATTTTTAGTTCAATTGTTCTTTGATTAACATGAATATGATTTTATAGTATACCATTCTTCTGCAACTTATGATGATGA
Organism: Papaver californicum; assembly: GCA_023531435.1. NCBI lineage: Eukaryota > Viridiplantae > Streptophyta > Magnoliopsida > Ranunculales > Papaveraceae > Papaver > Papaver californicum. The sequence goes on along the minus strand of JAJJMC010007390.1, from coordinate 856,941 downwards.
ATAATAAAAATGATACAAATCTTTTTCACCCGTGGATGTAGACAATTTGATTGTTGAACTACGTTAAATGTCTGAGTCAATTCATTTCTAGTTTTGATTGATTACCATCTTCTAAATGTTAATATGAGTTGATTTTATGATAAGATATCAAATTTTACTATGCTTCATATTCTATTGGTTGTGATCCAAAGACGCAAGATTTTTGGTAATCACAATTTGGCGCTAGAAACAGGGACGAGTAAAGAATTTATTCTACCTGTCCAAATTTTCATCGTTAAAATCTTGAATCTTGATGATTCAAAGTGATATTGCAAAAACCTTACATATAGTTTTACTCCGAGTTAATTAGTTGGTGTTTATATAAAATTGGATATTACGTTCATATGCAATATTTCATACTTCACATATATATGTTGAATTTCCCAAAGTTATTCTTTTAACCATGGGTTTGAAAATTTGGCTCATTAATTCTCACCAAAAATTGTGTTACATTTATCTAGTTTTTTATTTTTACGTAATTAATTCTTGATTTTTGTTAAAACAGTGAAATAAGTTTTGAACTGAATTACCGAATTTGCTATTGATTTATCTTCACTTGAACTTATAAAACCTGAGGAAAATTGAAAAATTATCTAATTATGTGTTATATGTCAAATTTTGGTTAGATATTTTTATCAATCAAATTGCTGTATATACTTATTACGAATGTTAAAACCTTTTGAAACACATAACTTATTATCTGAACTCTTTTAGAACATCGGTAAAGAAGCTCCTACAACAACATAAGATTGAGCCAAGAAGAAATCACAATATCACGAAAGGGATTACATAAATGGAAACAGTGACACATAGAACCATGCAAGATCAAGATGTTAATATAGGGAATTTGGGGAGTCATGCAATAGAGGTTCCTCAAGAAAGGGAAATGGTGGAAGAATCACAAGGGCCACAACCCATGAATGATCAAGTAAATAATTCTGAAAATCAGACAACTAGTCAATCATCTGAAGAATTATCTCAAAATAGTGTCGACCCCATTCATCAATTGATGGAAGAAATGAATGAGATGCGCAAGGAACAACAGACTTGTGCAGAAAAAAATTACACTTTTGACCCAAGAAAACCAAATGCTTAAACAAAAAGCCCAGCATGCTGTGGAACCATCTATAACTAGAATACAGGGGCAAGAAGCAAGCTCCAATAGACCTGCAAGAAGAAAGGCAAAAGTCAATAAGGATCAAAGAGTGATGGTAGTGGAACCCGCACATCAGCGGCATGAACCTGTTAGATTAGATCTTGATGATTTAAAGTTGCAAAATAATAGATGAAAAAAATATTGTGATGACATGGAGAAAATGCGAGAAGAAATTAGAATTTCGAAAATAAAGAAGGAGGACGACTTGAAGAAGTGATAAAAGAAGCCAGAAGAACATCGCTGGCACCACACCTTGCGTATGCGCCAATACCGCAAAAGTGCAATCTTTTTCTATTTTCGAATGCTATGATGGGACCAAGGATCCAACGACTCACCTGAAATACTACAACCGCATCATGGACCGATGGGAACGAGATGATGTTGTTATGTGTCGGTATTTTCCATCAAGCTTGAAAGGGACAGCCCTAACGTAGTATGATAACCTTCCGGAAGGATCAGTTCCTTCTTACGCACAATTGACCCACATATTCCTAGAGACATATATGTATAATAAACCCGCAAACGCAGGGATGGACAAGTTATTTTCCTTGACATCTGGAAAAAGGAGACCATCCGAGACTATACAGATCGATGGCAGACGATCTGTCAAGCAGTAGGCGATGTAACTCCAGAAATTGCTATTAACTACTACAAATGGGGGATAGCCAACCGAGAAAGCCCACTCTTTGTTGGTATTCATGATAAAAATCCGAAAACTGAAGGGGACATCAGGGATATTATCGAAAAATGTGTAAGATTACAGGATATTCAAAAGCAACATCTGAGAATAATATCCCAGCATCAAAGGGATACCAACAGGGCAAATGTTGTAGAACCATCAACAAGCTCCGGAAAGAGGGTTGCGGGAGAAAATCCCGATGTTGAATCAAAACGAGGAATACAAATGATAGAAGAAAATTTATCCGCCGATTTGAGGAGCAAGTTTTCACTAAACTTAACACCCCTTACCCACAAATTCTAAATGCAATAAAGAACATGTAATATTTTCATTGGCCATGGTCAAAAGGAAAGCAACCTGAACATACATTGAATTCGAATGAGCATTGTGAATTTCATTGCTATCAAGGCCACTCCACCAGCCGATGCAGAAATTTGAAGATGCTAGTTCAAAAATTGATTGATGCTGGGGAGCTCAAAGAATTTTTTTATTTTCCCGATCCTTCACCAAGGCACAATATGGGAAGAACTGTAAATATTCCGCATAATGATCAAACTATCAATATGATTTCCTATTCTGAATCGGGTCAATCATCTATGAGTGTAGCTATTGATAAGAAGTTGCATAAAAGGGTTTACAGTCATGGAGTATTTAAAGTTGCGGGAAGAGTAACTGAAATATGGGAAGAATGGATGGCTTCCCCGCTAATTTTTCAGCGGACGAGGTTGATCAGGAGATTGAAACGCACAATGATCCGTTGGTGCTTACTCTTCTAATATCAAGATGGAATGTCAAGAAAATTCTTATGGATGGGGGCAGTTCTCTTAATGTATTATTTTATGACACCTTCCAGAAAATGGGATTAAAAGATGATCAGCTTACACCATCTTGCTATACAATCTATGGGTTTAATGGGATAGCCTCAAAACCAAAAGGGGAAATTTTACTTGATGTTACGGCTGGACCGATCAGTATTCTGACTAAATTCAGTGTAGTGGAGGCTCCATCTCCATATAACTCCATCATTGGTAGACAATAGGTTCATCAGTTGAAAGGGGTAACTTCAACATATCACCAATACTTGCGATTCCCGGCGCCGCAAGGGGGGATGGAGATAAAAGGAGATCAAAATGAAGCAAAATCTTGTATTCTTGCAGAAATCTGCATGAATGAAGAACAATTATAGCAGCAACAAACTAGGAAAAAATAACGAAAGATGAAGGCTAAAGAAGAAGCCCTGAGCCAATATTTGATTAAGACTGCGGGAAGTGAGGTAGAAAAAGATACAAATAAAAGTATTCCGATGGAGGAAAGCATTCTGAAAGTTGATGAGGGTAGTCTTCCAGCATAGCAATTAAAGGGGACTCCCACATTATTAGGAGCTCCCAAATCTACTTTTACATCAAGTGAAGAAACTAAGAATATCAACATAGGAACAGAAGATTTCCTAGGAATGATTAAGATCGGAACACTGATGGAAGAAGAGAGAGAATTTGATTTGGTTACTCTACTTAGACATTTTGTGGATATTTTTGCATGGAAGATGGAGGACATGCTAGGCATTGATCCATCCATTGTACGACATGAGTTGCATAGACATCCGGGTACTATACTTTTTCGGCAACGCATACGCAAGGTGGCACCTGAATATCATTTTTCAGTTGAAAATGAGTTAAAAAAGCTCATGGATGTAGGGTTTATTCGAGAAGTTCGATACCCAACTTGGATTTCAAACATGGTGATTGTACCAAAAAAGAGATGGAGTAAGAATTTGCATAGACTTCACCAACTTAAACAAAGCATGCCCAAAGGATAGTTATCCGCTTCCCAACATTGATCAGTTGGTGAACGCTGTTGAAGGACATGAAGCTTTATCCTTCATGGACGGACATTCAGGGTATAATCAGATTGGTCTAGCTGAAGAAGACCAAGAACACACTGCATTTTTTACCCCACACAGTTTATACTACTACACCAGAATGCCATTTGGGCTAAGAAATGCAGGAGCAACATATCAGTGGTTGATAGACGCAATTTTTAAACCATGGATAGGCCGCACCCTTGAATTCTATATAGATGACATGTTGATCAAAAGTAAACTCTCAAAGGATCATTTACAAGACTTGGGAGAAATATTTGAAGCTTTACGGAAATTCAGAATGAAAGTTAATCCAGATAAATGCATTTTTGGGGTTACGTCAGGAAAATTTTTGGGGTATTTGGTTACTAAAAAAGGGATTGAAGTTGATCCGGGAAAAATACAGGCAATTGTTGATATGCCATCTCCAAGGAATGTTAAAGAAGTATAAAAATTAAATGGTTATTTGGCCGCACTCAGCAGATTTATTGCTAGATCATCAGACAAATGCAAGCCCTTTTTTGACACTTTGAAAAAGAAAAATAAATTTGTATGGAACGAGAATTGTGAGCAAGCCTTTGAAAGTATTAAATCTTATATCGCCACATTACCTGCACTACAAAAGCCAGAACCTGAAGAAGTGCTCGCCTTGTACATAGCCGCAACCGAAGATGATGTAAGTGCAGTATTGGTACGAACAAATGACAAAGTAGAAAAACCAGTGTATTACATCAGTAAAAATCTTAACCTTGCAGAAAGAAACTATACCAAAATTGAACAATTAATTTTAGCACTGGTTTTTGCTACCCAAAAATTACGCACGTATTTTATGACATATTATGTGCGGGTACCAAGCAAAGCTCCACTAGAGTGTGTACTGAAGAATGTGGGAAAAGTAGGAAGAATAAAAAAATGGAATGCACAACTGGAACAGTTCCACATCTTATTTGAAATACAAACTGCACAAAAGTCACAAGTCCTAACAGATTTCCTTGCGGATTTACCATTAGATGATGATTTTGAAATCCAAGGTTTGCCCGGAATAGAAGATGATGATTCTCAAGATATTCTAAGTTCTGTAAATTCCCGCAGATGGTAAGTATTTGTTGATGGAGCACGAAATAAAGAAGGTGCGGGTATTGGAATTGTGATTACAACTCCACGGGAGATCGAATGCTACATGCATTTCGACTTGAGTTCGACGAACATACAAATAACATAGTGGAGTATGAGGCTGTGGTTCATGCTCTTTGACTCATCATTGAACTGGGTATAAATGATGCGCGACTCATAAGTGACTCACAATTAATAATTCGGCAGGTTGAGTTAAAATATCAAGAGCTTGATGAAGATTGATAGAATACAAGAATCTGGTGCAAAAGTTGGCATCTCAAATTCCAAATATAATCTTTCGACATTTATCCAGAGAAAAGAATTGCCATGCGGATGCACTAGCATTTATTTCTTCAATGATAAAAGATCAGAATACATCAGCAGTTAAAATTGGGCGCATTTATGAACCGTCAATTAAGTTGTGGGCAGTCGAGAACATGAAAGAAGTTGGGGAAGATATTGAAGATGCAGCTGTTAAGGATGATATAAATTTTCCATAAAAAATCAGAAAATAAGTTATTCAGAGAAGATTGGAGGATTTCAATACATCAATACTTGCAAGATGGGATTTTGCTCGCAAACACTAAAGAGGCAAGAAAGGTGCAATCAAAATCTGTGAATTATCAGTTGCGGGATAAAATTTTGTACCGCAGATCCTTTTTGGGACCGTTACTTCGATGTTTATCACAAGAAGAAGGACAACAAATTTTCAAAGATATACATTATGGAGATGCGGGAAATCATAGCGGAAGACGATCACTTGCATTAAAAGCAAAAACACAAGGGTATTACTGGCCATTTATGCATAAAGATGCAGAAAATATGGTAAAAAGATGTGAAGAATATCAGTGCTATGCGAAAAGAATCAAAGCTCCCACAGCCGAACTTAATTCCGTACTCATCCCTTGGCCATTTACAAAATGGGGGATAGACATTGTTGGGCCATTAGTGGAAGGTACTCAAAAAAGAAAATACTTGATTGTAGCCATAAACTATTTCACTAAATGGGTGGAGGCCAAAGCTCTTGCACATATTAGAGATACGGATGTTTTCAAATTTTTATTTGAGAATATAATTTGTAGATTTGAAACTCCAGTAGCCATAGTTTCAGATAATGGACAACAATTACAAGGGAAAAATATCGATATGCTTTTTGAAGCATTCAATATCCAAAGGAACAAATCAACTCCGCTCTATCCACAAAGCAATGGATAAGCCGAAGCAACAAATAAGACAATTGCCATGAATTTGAAGAAAACTCTCGATGGCCATCATAAACGATGGTGTGAACAGCTTCATAATACATTATGGGCATATCGCACAACAAGGAGAGAATCCACTGGGGAGTCACCATTTCTTCTTACTTATGGAGCAGAAGCAGTTATTCTAACGGAAGTCATTTTACCCACAACAAGAACAGAAGCATGAGAGAAAAAGTTGAACTCAGACCTAATGCTTGAAAAGTTGGATGACTTAGAAGAAAGAAGAGAAGTTACACTTCAAAAAATGCAAAATTACCAAAGAAGATTGACAAGAGAATACAATAAGAAAGTAAAAGTTGCGGAACTTTGTGGAAGGACAATATGTTCTACGGCAAATCCCGGAATACCAAAGGGATAAAAAAGCAGGAAAGTTTACACCTACATGGGGAGGACCTTACATTATACAAGATATTACGGGACAAGGATCCTACCATTTGTGGAATATGAATGGAGAAATTTTAAGTCATCCTTGGAACGCACAATATCTCAAGCCATATTACCCATGACTAGCAATGCAATTATACAATAATTTGTCTTCATACTAGGTAAAGCAACAGAATGTGATCTCTCTAGAAAGTCCATGTAAATGTTTATGAATATATGACTATTGGATCTTTCGCTACAGAGATGCATAACATGACATTAATTATTGTATCAGGTGCACTCCAATTCAGGAAGTGCTCACAACTAGCAATGCAATTATACAATAAGTTGGCTTCATACTAGGTAAAGCAGCAGAATGTAATCTCTCTAGAAAGTCCATTTAAATGTTTATGAATAAATGACTATTGGATCTTTCATTACAGATATGCCTAACATGACATTAATTATTTTTATATCATATATTCTCCATTTTGGGAGATGCTCTAGGGACCGCATCCTAATTTCCTCCTGGGCAGAGAGAAATTAGATATGCGCCGCAGCCCTAAAAGTAACTTAAACTCAAGGTATAAATTTCCCTTGCGGTCAATCAAGTCACACTCATTCAATGAACTAACAATCAAAATACATATTCATAAATTATTTTGCAGGGATAAAAATATAAAGCAAAACGAAAGTGCAAATACAATTTGGAAGTGAAGAAGAACAAAACAACAACAAAGAAAATAAGGTGCGGGAAGATCTGCTGCAAAAGGAGGATTATCCGGGACATCTTTGCGCTTGTAAATCTTGGAAAATCCATTAGCTTGTACTTGATCAAGGGTATTGTTGACTTCTTTTGCAATTAAAACTCGAGTTTCAGTTCTTAACCAAGAAATATAAGCTCTTCTATTTTCAAGCTCTTTTTTGTACTGATTTACTTCGACTTCGGAATTTTGGAATTTTGTTTTCCAAAATTTTATTTTCCCTCTCTCAAAAGATAAGTCCCGAACAAGGCTTTCATTCTTCAGAGCTTCATATTTTAATTTTTCCTCAGCTCCTTTAACTTTAGAAGATAAAAGCTCAAGTTGAGCGTGTGCTTCATTGGCCTTGGTAGAGGCAAGCTCTAGCTGAGTTTGCGTTTCATTAGCCTTGATAGAAGCTATCTTTAGTTTCTTGTTAAGTTCTTCCATCCTAGTATTTGCAGAACCAAGCTCTCCTTCAGCCTTAGCAGCTCGTACGGCTGCATCTTTAAATTTTTCTTCAAAACCTGAAATAAAAGCAACGGATTAATCAATGCGGGAATAATATTAAATTTCAAATATGCGGTAAAATAGGATACCTCTTGCGAGGGATTCAAACTCTGCTAATTCGCGACCCATTGCATCCTTAGTAACATCAAGAAAATCATATTCTCCCGAAGCTTATTATAATTGGCAGTGAGTTGTTGAAGATTTTGTTGACACTGATTTAACTCTGCTTCATTATTCCGCAATTGATTCAATTTAGATGTACACCTTGCTACTTCTTTGTGCAAAGGGAAAATGTCGCTCTCACGATGAAGAACGGAATCGGACAAATTACGGATTCTAACTTGAGCATCCGCAAGAGCTTTCCCTTTAGCATGAGCTTCCGAAGCTGAGTTATCTCTGTCTTTGATCAGCTGAGTTATGTATGAAGAAAGATGAGAATATTGATACGATCCGGAACGAGAGAATCCCGTAAGGATATTCTGACGTTTTACACAAAGTTTGTGGTTCTTTTCTTCCAGTCTATCAGATCTTGCCCGTGCCTAAAGAATGCAATATTTAGTTCACGATAAAGTAGCATCAAACTCCGCCTTCTTGCTAATTTTCTCCCCAAATAAAAGTCGATGCTGCGATTTTAATTCATCATACTTCAGTGTGACCAAATCATGACTATCAACAAGTTCGTTAAATCTTGTCTTGACCTCCACATTCTCATTGTTAACTCTCACTACATGATCTCTCAACTGCGTATTTCTACGCCGCATCCTAGATATAAGTTCTGAATCCCCCGATGTTCCCATGAAGTAATTCAGAAAACAAGTAAAAAGTTTAAGAAAAATTGACAAGATAGAAAGAATTAAACCTTGATTCTGAAGATCAAGCAACTGTTGGCGGAGCACGTCATTTTCCGGCTTCAAAACCCAAATCTTCATTTTCTACAGTCCTAAATTGGGACTCCATCATTGTGGACCGCGCTTTGAAGAATTTGTACGCGGTATGTGTGGCGTTTTGACCCCGTGCAAGCTGTAAATTACAGAATTAAAGTTATAAATAAAACTAAAAATAAGAAGAATCAAAGGATATAAAGACAATAAGAATACCTGTAGAAGAGCTTGTTGCGGGAAAGAGTATACTTCTCCGTCCGTGAGCGCAATTGTTTCCGCAAGAGAAGAAGGTTCGTTTATGCGAAATGTTGGGTCAACAGGTTGACCTTGACCTTTTAGCCAAGCATCTTTAACCATCTCGTATGGAACGGACCGCATGCACTCCCGCAAGCGTGAAATCGAAGCACTATTCGATTCCACCGGCAAAGAATCGCTTGGAACAGATAAAAGCTCCTTTGACATGAACCAAGGGAAGGCTTCTTTTTATTTATCCAAGAGACTTGAATCTTTTGCAATTCCCTTGCCTTTACTCTTTTGCGGGATCTCTTTATTTAGATGTGATGCATCAACAACAACCACGCTCACGACGTTAACTGCGGTAGGAGAAGCTTCTACCATAGTGTTTACAGGCACACCACCCGTTGCTCTAGAATCCGCTAACTCATCTGCTTTTGCAGCATGTGCTTGCGTATCCACTTCTGTTGAAGTAATTCTAGGATCACCTTGAGTAATGCGATCCTCTTTATCATTTGAATCATCTTCACTTGTGGCAGTTTCAAGTGGCTCATCAATGAATAAATGAGAGAATTGGAGAAAGAAGGAAGGATCAGGAACGACAGCTTGGTGCGAGAAATTAACCACAACATCTGAAATTTCTTTTGCAGCACCAACTTGTTCCGCAGACTCAAAGTGTTATTTGAAGAGGTATGTTCTGCTCTTCTTCACGTCTCTTTGGAGCGGAGCTTCCTTCACCTCTCAAGATTGGATGATTAAGGGGAGGATCTTGAATTTCTCCCTCTTCCCTATTGGTGGAAGCCCGGGGTGCACCCTTAAACTTCTTCCGACCCTATTAATAAACCGCAATAATTCATTGAATGAAATTCATAAGGATTGTTAGAATTCATTAGGTTAAAACAATACATTTTCTGCGGGAGCTGCGGCTTTGCGCTTCACTCCCGCGTCACCTTTTGCGCTCTCATCAGTTTGCGGCTATAAAAAAAAAGAAATTTTAACCACCAGAGAGAAATTTTAACCATTAAGCAATATATAAAGTACGATATAAAAAGATAGAGAGAAACTTTACGTACCACAGTGACAAGTGAAAAGTTGAAACTAGTAAAATTTAGCCGCCAAGGGCAGTAACCATCAAAACGTGTAATAAGATTGTAGACCATATTGTCTGGGACGAACCCGAAGACCCATGGACCCTCAATGACTAGAAGGGTGCGGTACCATTTGAAATCGTGATCCTCGTGGATTTTTTCCTTAAAAGAAACTTGTGTCCCTGGAATGTATTTCAGCTTGGAATTATCAATTTCCGCTAGCAAGCGGAATCCCTCACCACCTTTGCGGCCCGGGCCAACAATCCATTTCTTGTAATTCTTCACGGCAATGTTGTCCACATATGTGGCATGAAAGTTCTCGACTGTGTAATGTTTACGCTCCGCAGGGTTAGGAACGTAACAGGTAAAATTGGTTCTTCCTTAGCTTCTCACGCTACATTCGTCCAGCACGCGCCACCAATTTCCATTATATTGAGTGATGGAATGGACTAAGCCATGTTGGGATTGGCTACGGCTGGCAAGAACCTCAAATTGAAAAGGATTTTTGCTCTGGTACAAAGGAAGTTGTAGGCCTGCATCTAATGCTCCCGCAGAAATTAATAGCTTGTTGTTGCTGTAATCAAACCCTTCCATCATTTCCATTGAAATTTCATCTTCAACATGATCATAGAAGGAGACTTTGAATCGGCGAAGATGATGTTTCCTTTTGAATTCCTCAAGGTTCACGGACCTAAAGCTACAACTTTCGTGAGACCGCTTGTTTTTGGGAGCAGGATTGCTGGCCGCAACTGGAACACTTGCGGGCTTTCTAGAGTCAGAAGGATGATTTTTCGATACAGGGTAACGAGATGACTTCCTAATCAAAGGTTGATCATCCTGATGAGAAGCATCACCAACAACTTTACCATCATTTCTTCCAGCCATGATAAATTTTTATCTACATGAGAAAACCATAAAAGATAAATACACCATGAACAGAAATAAGAAGAACAACAAGATGAAAGATACAAGTCAGAAGAACAACAAGATGAACGCATAATCAAACTGCCGACCAGCAAACAATTTTTTGATCAAGAGAAAGAAAAAATCATAATAAAGTAATCAAACTTCAAAACAGAAGAATCATCATCATCATCATTGTCATTTACTCCAACAAATAATAAACACAGAAATAAGAACATCATCAGTATCATCATCATCACTGTTCACTCTAAAAGATTCAGTAAAAAAGATGAACAAATACATGAAAGAAAAAGTCAAGAGAATTACTTGTAATGAAACTGAAGACAGAAAAGAATCAAATAATTGAGTGAACATGAAACTTGATCCCGATGCAAAAGTTCTTGATCACAAAAGCTTGGGAGAATGAAAAGACGCTGAAGAATCTTCGAAAAGCTCAGAAGGAAAAGCACAAAGACTTTAAGAAGAAGAAGACAAATGATATAAAGAATAAATTCAGGGAATGATTAACTTTAAATAGGAGAAAGCTGAAACGGACGAACCGTCGAAAATTGAAAAAGGGAGAAACTTTATCAGAGATTTAATTACCTCGAAACCGCCAACTAACAAAACGTGGGAAAAGACGTTACTGCTAGTGAAAAATCAGAAGAAAGTGAAACTAAGCATGGAAAGAGGAGTTATTGCAGGTGTGAAAATCAGAAAGGTAGTAATTATTATTTTTTATTTTTTAATTTTTTTCCATGTGTCAAAATTTGAAAGAAAAAAGGGGGCAAATTGTGAGGGAATAAATTCCAAGCTACACGTGTTCAAAATTATTGGAAAAATAACGAGTTACGATGGGACGAGAAACACTGAAACAAAACCATTTGAGAAGTACTGAACAGACATCTGAAAATTCGATAAGATTTGAACCTGACAGCATTGTTGCATGATCGACACGTGGGTTGCGGGAAATAAGACATATTACTCGAAACAGATAACCTTGCTGACTGACTGACACCCAAGTTGTGGGAAAGCCTGACACAGTAAAAGGAAATGATGAGCATCGATGCATGAGAGACACGTATCAGCTTTACAAATTGCGGAACAAAGAAAACTGAAGCGTGACAAATCACTTTCATGGGCTACGTGTCAGACATGCTGTGACTCTAATAAGACCGCAATGTTCATCCAAATCCACAAACAACAACTTGAACGCAAGTCCGCAGAAGAGTTGCGGGCATCTAACGAGAAACCAAGAGAAATAAGCAAAGCGCATGCCAAGTCTTGCGGGAAGCACGATCAAGCCTTGCGGAAAATACAAAGAAGTCTTGCGGGATTATACTTTATTCCAAATAATGGATAAGAACAAGTAGATGGAAAGGTAAATTGGGGGGACCCATCAAGTTGGCTATAAATACCAAACTCATAAACAAGAAAAGAGACTGGAGAATCTGGAGAAAAACTGGACATAAGGCATAAAATCATAACAAGAGTTTAGGTATGAGACTTGTGTAGATTTTTAGTTCAATTGTTCTGTGATTAACATGACTATGATTTTATAGTATACCATTCTTCAGCAACTTATGATGATGAATAATAAAAAGAATACAAATCTTTTTCACCCGTGGATGTAGACAATTTGATTGTCGAACCACGTTAAGTGTCTAATTTTAATTGTACCATCTTCTAAATATTAATATGAGTTGATTTTATGATAAGATATTAAATTTTACAATTCTTCAAATTCTATTGGTTATGATCCAAAGACAAAGACGCAAGATTTTTAATAATCACAACAACCTTTTTAAATTTTTCCACGGCAATCACTTCCTCTTAGTTAATACTAATAAAAGTAATAAATTAATGCTATTACTGACAACGAAATTAATCATCTTCAATTCAACCCAATTTAGCATTCCAATATTTGACTGTCTACTTATCAGAAAATATGTAAACTTCAATTTCCCACGACCCCTCTCTTCACCTCCAGAATCAAATTCACAAACCAAAAAATCTTGATTTGATCATTAATGGCGTTTTCATCATCTTCATCAATATCTTTAACAGATCAAGTAACAAGCAGAGCTAGAATTCTAATAAGCCATCTCAATCAAATTACAACTTCTTATTCTTCCCCCTCTCCTAAACAATCATTTTGTTTAGAATACTCACCAGCTGAAATTTCCGAAAATATTAATTTCGATACAGATGAAATGAGAAAATTATTAGATGATCATAATTTTGACGATAGAGATTGGTTATTTGGATTGTTAATGCAAAGCAAACTATTCTGCCCTAAAATTTCTGGTGGTAAAGTATTTGTTACACCTGATTTCAATCAATCAAAGGAACAACAAAAAGAGGTGACTATGAAAAGGATTGAGTATTTGTTAGATCGTGGTGTTTTTAATGGTTGGTTGACTAAGACAGGAGTTGAAGCTGAGAAAAGGAAGTTTGCTTTGTTAGATGTCATTGGTATTTATGATCATTCTCTTGCCATTAAAGTTGGTGTTCATTTCTTTCTCTGGTATGCATATCGTTCCATTTAAAGTTTTCATTCTTTGATATCAACTTTTTCTTTTTTTTTTCTTTTTTGATGCAATCACTCTTTGATATCTACATGAAGGTTTTAAATGCACAAATTTTTACTTACCCCTATGGTTTTATTTCAAATTGTAACAACAAGTTTCATATACTAAAGGATGGCTTTACTGACTTGGGCAACCTTTCCCTTGTAATTTATATTGCATATACATTGCTACTACTGTTTGAATTGCTAAAGAAGTTATAATTATTACTTTAAACATGCTATATTATGTTGTGATTAAAGGGGAGGCGCTATCCAATTTTTCGGCACGAAGCGACATCATGACAAGTGGTTGAAGGACACTGAAAACTATGTTATTAAAGGTTGCTTTGCGATGACTGAGTTGGGACATGGAAGTAATGTTCGGGGGATTGAAACAATAACGACTTATGATAAAAAAATACTGGAGAATTCGTCATTGATACACCTTGTGAATCGGCACAGAAATACTGGATTGGTGGATTAGCCAATGTAAGGAGCTACTCCATCAATGAAAATAGATTTTGTGCTGTCATATTCATAAAGTTTCTGACATGTTCTTGTTCTTATGATTTTTATAGCACGCAACACACACAGTAGCCTTTTCACAGCTTTATATCGACGGGGTTAACCAAGGAGTTCATGCATTCATAGTCCAGGTCAGAGCTGCTGATGGAAATGTATGTCCTAACATCCGGGTAGCTGACTGCGGTCATAAAATTGGGCTGAATGGTGTCGATAATGGCCGTATTTGGTAAATATTATCATTTTTTGCCTTCTTATTGGTTGATGATGTGAAAGATACTGTTTTCTATATTGAAATCGTCTGTTGATGCCGACTTCTGTTCCCAGGTTTGACAATGTCCGAATCCCTCGAGAGAACTTTCTAAACTCTGTAGCAGATGTGTCCCCGAATGGACAGTATCTGAGTGCAATTAAAGACCCAGATCAGGTGATAATATTATAAATATGTGTCACTTCTCCAATTCGCAGTGTTTTCTGGTTGCAGTTGTTTCTTACTTGTTTTTGTCATTTGAAGCAGAAATTTTGTTTGTTTGATTAATATTACCCCTGCTATAACATATTAACACTAAGTGTGTTTATGTTCCAGAGATTTGCTGCTTTCCTTGCCCCAGTGACCTCAGGCCGTATAACCATTTCAGTGAGCTCAATATACCAATCGAAGGTATGTGTAACACCATGCTCAATATATTTATCTTGTCAAATGAAGCTTTTTTCATAGAAAAGAGGGCTTGGGCGCAAAATATTTTAGATTCATGTGACACGTTTTCTTGAGGGCGCTCAGTATTTCTGTAGCTGAGAGCCCCATATCTTGTATGTAGGCTAGAAATGAAACCCGTGTTGAAGTTACCAAAACTAGAAGCAGAAAAAAAACCCATAGTTTGTATCATACTCCAAAAAAATAAAAATAAAATAAAGAACACACGCCAAGTGCATGTCCTTTGGCTTATAGCTATTTTGTATATCCATGAGGATGAGATGATATTTATACCAAGCTCACTTTCTTTATCTGTTCGTATTTCATTCCAGATTGGCTTATCAATTGCCTTAAGGTACTCCTTGACAAGGAGGGCTTTCTCTGTTTCACCAAATGGACCTGAAGTTCTATTGCTGGATTACCCTAGTCATCAACGACGGCTCCTACCTCTTCTTGCAAAAACGTACTTATCTTGCATTTTCCATATACTTAGTTTTATTGAGCAGTAACCTAAGCACAATTTAGAGGGTTGGAATTGATACTAAATTGTTATATATATTGAGGTGTCATTCATGTCATTGTCGCCTCGTCAAGTTCCACTGTCAAGGGTTTTGACTGTTCTACTTTATAGAACTGGCCTATAAAATCTGACACAATCTATATGGCCGAACAATATGCTTTCAATATTTGGCAAACTGTTGAAAGTTATTTTTTTGAAGCTGACGTGACAAACTACATGATATATGTTTGGCAGATGTGCCATGAGTTTTGGAGCAAACTACTTGAAAAGGATGTACATTAATAGGACTCCCCAAGCAAACAAAACCATCCATGTTGTTTCCAGCGCATTCAAGGCTGCTTTCACCTGGCATAACATGAGGACCCTTCAGGTGAAGTCACAATCCAATCTATATTTGAATGTCCTCCAGCGTGGAAATTTCTGATTCCATCTTATTGGAACATGTATCAGGAATGCCGTGAAGCTTGTGGAGGGCAAGGTCTGAAGACTGAAAATCGCATGGGTCATCTGAAAAGTGAATATGATGTGCAATCTACCTTTGAGGGGGACAATCATGTTTTAATGCAACAGGTAGGATGAAATAATATTGAGATGTTTGTGTTGACCTGCGTTACATCTTACAGCTGATGCAGACTTCTCATGATGCTTCATTCTCTGGTTAAGATCGCGGGATGCACATTTTAATTTGGTACTTTTTAAGATTAGCTACTCCAGACTCTGAAGCAGTTGAACTTGTGGTATCAGGTTAGCAAGGCCCTAATTGCAGAATATATAGCAGCTCAGAAAAGGAAGAAAGCATTTAAAGGGCTAGGATTGGAACACATGAATGGTCCCTGCCATGTTATTCCTGCACAGCTCACAAGCTCCATTCTCAGGAGCACCAACTTCCAGGTACTAGATATGTTCCTAGAATCCTGTTACAGCAGTTATTCCAATCAAACTTATTTATTTACTTATTTAATTTCATCAGATGGATATATTCATCTTGAGGGAGCGGGATTTGTTGCACCGTTTTGCTTCTGAAGTATCACAACTTCAAGCGCAAGGTGAAAGCAAAGAGAACGCATTCATGCTTGTAAGCGCACATCTCTCTCTCACTTTCACTCTCACACACAACAATCAGATACTCATATTATAACATTTTCATCTGCTTTATTTGTACTACACCAGACCTACCAGACGGCAGAGGACTTGGCAACAGCTTTCACGGAAAGATCAGTACTACAAACCTTTTTGGAGGCTGAAGTGGCTGTGAGTGATGGTGCGCTTAAGGTAGGACTTGTTCATATAGTTTCAATCCATGAATAAAATGAAATTCATCTAGATGACCTTTCATCTTCTATAAATCCACAAACTAATAAAGACAACACAGTTCGTACTGGAATCCCAACTAGCAACCATAAATAGGTCCATGGTTAGGATATCGTCAATTAATAAACCATATTTGGGAAACCAAGGAGTTTTTGAGGAAGCAGAGACCCTGCTTTACAAGGAAGATAAGTCCAGTTGATTTTTTGTTGATCAGTCAATTTTATGTACTTATCCTATCATTTCGTTTTGTTTGTTGTGCAGAGAGTGTTTGGTCTTTTGAGGTCAATGTACGCCTTAATCAGCATAAAAGAGGACATATCGTTCCTCAGATATGGCTACTTGTCACCAGATAAGGACGCCGCTGTAAGGAAAGAAGTGACAAAGCTATGCAGCGAATTGCGACCCCATACTCTTTCGGTGGTAAAATCGCTTGGTATTCCTGATGCTTTTCTCAGTCCAATAGCTTTTGATTGGGTTGCTGCCAATACTTGGTCTCCTGCAGAGCAGTAACCCTGAATGGCTCCAATTTGGTTCTATATTCGTTGTTGCTTGAAGCTTTGTGTTGGTAATAGAAACATGCCTAAATTATGCAAGTCTCAATAATGTTAGCAAATTGACGCCATGTTATTCTCCTGTTTTCTTATAAAATGACATCAGCACATTGTAATTCTTAAATATCAAGGGAAAAAATTTACTGGTTTCTACTCATTGATCATATTTGAAGGGAATAACGATTAACTCTGCAATCTACTGGATCTTTGTTTTTGAGATTAGCAGGTTTCTTTTCTACGTGAAAAATAATTATATTAAACTAAGTTCCTCTTAACAGTTTCTCCTCGTACCAGATAACAGAATTATGGTAGGGAATTGAAAACATAAAGAGTTGTTTAAATTTAATGGTCGTCTTCCTGCAAGAGTTGCAATCAGGGTACTAACCCTCTGGCCCTACTACGATTGTCATCTATGAGATCTAATAAAACCAACACTAATAAAACTAACTCTAAATTAGCAGCTGCTCTGTTTATAATACTTTTTTTTTTCTCAATTACAAACAAGAATAGACGAAGGGAAACTATCAAATTTGTGTGCAAGCACCAACTGTAATTGTTTGTAATACTTACATGACTACGAGCATAGGTGCAGAGTCTGAAAGTTACACTTTTGAAAGTAGTTTTTCAGCGTTCGTAGGCAGTGGGGAAATAGTAAGTTATATTTGAGCGGTGTTATAAACATAGCATGAGCCTGAAACTAAAGGTAGTTTTAAACTTGGGACGGTGTTTAAAACACTGCCAGTCTTATGTGCGGTGTGTGAAACACGTATTCAAGCACACACCCAAGTTGTAAATTTTGAAAACTTTAAAACTAGTCAATATTTGGCGGTATCTATAATTACACGTGATATATATTTAGGCTCAGGTTTAAACTGAACCTATTTTATGGTGTGTTTTAAATTGGAGGAGTTTTAACACCGTACGAGTTTTAAACATGTCAAACATTTGGTGTACAGTTAAACATCGTGCTGTTTTTAAAACTCGTCCTGTTAAATTTGAGAAAAGTTAAGCTTGAATGATAATTATCATTCAAGTTTACTTTATATGACAAATAGTTTTATGCCATATCCTCTACCGCCCCAATATGGTATATTTATCATATTAATTCAATGATTGTGGATGCACTAACACTTAACTTTCAAAATAACAGTTTGTATTGGCTTCGTGTGTACTATCGTTATAGCTAAGTTTGATTATTCTACTTATTTGTGAAGCATTTATATTAGCAATTGAAAAATATATTTAGAGTCAGTGTTACTATCGAATTTCATCTTTATTATGAGTTCTTCAACTATTGGAAGGTTGCATCAGGCTTCAGCCTCCCCCCTGCTAACTCTCTTAGGTTTGTGCAGGTGATTAGGCTCCTCTAGCTCCCTTATAGTTTCATGCATAGTCAGAAATGATCAGATTGATTCCTGAAGTGTTACAATTAGAACTATCAGATGTAAATATTAGGTGAGAATACAAGAGTTGTCCTTTTCCAGACTCTCAATTAAGAAATCTGGAGGATGATCCATCGATCCACACCTATTACTTGTTCTGGACCTTTGGTATACTTTTCCATTACATCAGCATCATTATTTGTATATCTTATAACATAAGAAGTACAAGTCTGATTTGTGAAGCTTTTAACCAAAGATAAACATTCCTGGACAACACCATTTGTTGTCCATTTAATATTACTCAATGATCCATTAATTACACTAATTACATTCTTATTTTCTCCTTCCGAGTGAAGAAAGGTTATTTCTTTCTCAACATCCTACTTTATTGTTTCTAGTGCAGCTAAGACCTCTCCCTGTTCCTCTTCTAATACAAAAGATTGCCCCCCTTTTGCCCTTTTGAAATCACCTAAAACATTCTGTATTATTAGCCCCATACCTATGAAAATATTATTGTAATAAAAATAATGATTATAAATTCAACCGGTCTGAATTGATAAAAAAAATTATAGAACATCTTAATTTCCATATGAACCATAAGGTGCAACTAATAATTCTCATCCTTTCCTACATAACAGAGTCATTAAATTAGTTAAATAGAAACAATGATTATCACCAAACAGAAAAGTTCATACCACTAATAGACATAGCTAGAGAATTATCCACAGGAAACCATATTATGTGAGAAACAAAACAATGTAAGAATATGTGATTCATGCTTTCATCGTAATTACCACATAGAAGACAGAGGGGACTAATATCATCCATAAATCTAGAGATTTATCTCTAGTATTTGGAAGACAATGTTGCAGACATTTCTATAAGAAATGTAACACTTTTGGAGGAAGATGCAAGGAAAGTTACCTCCATATTGATTGTTACCCTGATAGGATTCATTAAGAAGCAAACTGTAAGCATCTTTAACCTTAAAGATAGCATTTCTAGATCCAGTTCATCAAAGTTGGTCGATTCCTACCATTGGAATTCTAATTTTGCATATCTGATCAACTATATTAGCAGGAAATAAAGCTCGAACATGTTATAATGTTCCAACTTTTGGTATCCTTATTTATCAATTAGCTAACAAATTGCATTTACTATAGGCATAAGTATTTGGAAGATGCTGACCAATAGTTGGCACCCAAACATCCTTCCAAATATGAATTTTGGAACCATTAATAACTTCCCAACAGTTACGTTTATTGATAACCTCAATTCATTGGCATATTCCCCTCCAAATCCATGAACCATTAGCCTCATTATCAAAAGGGCCACAATGAGGGAAGTACTTGTGTTTCAATACATGCACCCACAAAGCATTAAGATCCTGCAACATTCTCCAAGCCAACTTAGTTAGCAAAACTTTGTTAAGAATAACAAATTTTCTTATGTTTAGACCACATTTGCATTTGGGACCAACTATGCAATACCAAATTTTCAAATTGACTCCTCTAGAGCTACCAGTTTTTTTCCACCAAAACTTTCTCAGGATAAAATCAATTATGTCTGATAAAATTTTGGCCATAGGGAAAACACTCATCTGATGAGTATTTAAGGAACCAAGAACAAATTGAGTTAGTATTGTCCTACCTAGTTGATTTAGATATTTAGTTTTCCATCTAACAAGCTACTATCACAAATTTCAAGCATACCTGAGAAAGACTGTCTTATTTTTCTGAAGGACCAAAGGAATCCTTAGGTACTTATCCCACCGTCCCGTCTTCTTAATATTAAGGATATTAGTGATAGAAACCTTTACCTGATTATCATTTTTTGGACAGAAAGCTAACCCATACTTGTCATAATTAATGGCTTATCCTGAATTCCTACTGAATTGTTCAATGATAGAGTTAATTGCGCAACTTTAGAGGGATTAGCCTTGATAAAATCCTAAGAATCATTAAAAAAAAACTCAGATATAACATGACTAGTTTTATAAACTTTAATGCCTTTGATCAGATTGCTATTCTCAACATGTATAAGAGCTCTTGAGAAAACATCCGCGCACAATATAAAATATAAGAAATAAAGCTCACTTGGAGCACCATTTAACATAACAAAAGTAAAAATAGTAATAACACATTGGCTAATAAGTTAGCAAATATCAGAGTTAAATCCAAGAATCTTAAGACAATCACGGAGGAACTGTCGTTTAATTCTATCAAATTCTCAACTCATATCAATCTTCATAGCTAACAAACCTTTTCCAGACTTATGCTTTTTCGTAGTGTCTACTAACTCATGGGATCTGACAATATTATCAGTCATAAGCCTACCCTATACAAAAACAACTTTATAAAGAGATAAAAATCCTACTTAGCAAAGGCTTCAAACTATTTGCAATCAATTTATATGATCTTATAGGATGTATTATACAAACTATATGTTTAAAGTTAGCTACAGTGTTAGGACAAGCAATTTTTGGGATTAAAGACTAGAAATGTGGTTATTTTCTTTTAACATAAATTTCCCATGAAAAAAGGATTGGACCATCTTGACAATGTCCTCAGTCCTCACTAACTATGTCCTACATCCAGTGGCGGAGACATGCTTGTACCAGTGAGGATATGTCTTATATCCCTAGTTTTAGGAAAATAAGCAGATTAGTTAAGGATTTTTTAGGTTTTCCAATAATTGTCCCCTATTTTAATAAAACTAAGAGGATACTTATGATATTACGACAAAGTCACTAATATAGGCTTTGGTAACATATGATTTTATATATTTATGTGAGTTTTATGAGAATATTTATAAATATTATTAAACTAATTCTTAGTTAAACCATTTTATCAATTATTTGGTATTTTGATAGTACTTTTTAAAGTTAAAAAAATATGTAGTAACCCTTAAAGAATCCAGGTAGCCTTTAGTCGCCATTCCTTACAACACTCCTAAAATTTGTTCTGATATTTGTCCGCCCAGGTTCACATTCCTGGCTCCGTCACTGCTAACATCTGTTGGTAAAGTCCAGGAGGAAACCCATCTGGATCTGGAGTGATCCGTGGTTTCATCTCAAAAACAACAAATTTTATCTCATCAATAAAGGGGATTGTTAGTTTTACTCATGCTAGAAAAACCTAACATTATCAACATTAGTGATACAAGGATCAATACAATTTAAAAATTCAAAATTATATTAGGGATTGTTAGTTTTACTCATGCTAGAAAAATGATGCAACAAATTAACAATAATAGTTGACCTATCAGTAACACACACCAGTAAAGTCTTGACTTCGATCTCTGTTTTTTTTTTCTTTCTAAAATTAGCTCTACTTGGAAATACAAATACCCAATATTCCTATCATCAAATTACATATAATCATTCTTAGCTCTTTGCTTATAAAAATCTTCTTTTATGATATGCACTGTTTAAGTTGAACAAGAATGTCAACTATCTTAGTGTCACTATCTTCTTCTATGATATATGCCGATGTTCAAGTTGAGCAAGAATGTCAGCTATCTTAGTGTCACTACTCACTAGTATCCTTGCTCACTTATAGTGTACAAAACTTATGACAGCCCACATCCAACCCTTTGTGTGGATAACACATGCAAACCAGTGTTACCAGTCCGGGTATTCGTAATATAACCGACACGATTTATGCCCTAGTTCCTGCAAAGCCAAAGAGTTTTCTCAGGTTTTACTCTTTAGGATTAAAAATCTTCGAAGGTGAGACTTGAGAGAGAAAACTGTGAGGGAAGTTGTCTGCAACTAAACAAAACTTCAGTTTTTAAGGAACCCAAATCTTCTATTTTTCCGAGTATGAAACCTAAGAAACTGCCTGTTAATCCAAACTGGCTTCAACTACAAGAAGTAAATCACCACCACTTTCCGCCTCTCTTTTCTTTCTCTATATAACTTTCTGTTTGTATGACTGATGTTTGTTTGTTCTATCTTGCAGAAACTTAGAAGTCAGGTTCCTAGGGCACCAAAACCATCTGTCGGTGCACAAAATGAATTCCAAAGAAGTGTTTTAGGTAATAGATTTATGGAAGAATTCCCCAATATGTGTTTTTTTCCTTATTTCTTTAGTTAATAGTTTTTTCTTTCTTTGATTACTTAAAAGTTTAATCTGTTTTGCTTTTCGATTAGGGAAACGCAAAGAAAGATATGATTCTGATGATGATGATGAAGAAGAGAGTGATAATGATTCTCCAGCATCTATTCTTATTCCAACCAACCCAGATTGCAGGTATTTTTCTTTTTCTTAATTTAAGTCGAAAGGAATTCAGCCAGTTTTAGGGTTTAAAAACTGACCTGCTTTGACAGCTTAACGAATGAAATAGCTATGGATTGTGAAATGGTTGGTGTCGGCTCTCAAGGAAACAAAAGCGCTCTAGGGCGTGTCACCCTGGTACGTACTTAACTCATGTGGTTTGTTTCTGTAACTTCAATTTCTTGGAGTAGAAATTATCTTAGGGTTCTTCGTATGCACTAGAATGTGCATTACATTTTTATCTAGAAATTCCCAATTTCTAAAACATTCAATTTATAATGCCTTCCACGGGAAAATGTAAGTATACTTGTATTCCGTTAACTCAAATGTATGGTTGCTTAAAGTTGTGATTATCAATTATTAGAAGTTACCTGATCAATATTCTCTTAAAGATTTTTTATTATGTTGAACTTAGAAGCTATAGCTAGATAGGTTCAACTAACTACCAAGGAGGAAATTTATTACTTTATGTCAAGTTGCATCTAAGTCCAGGTACCACATACTGATGTATATAGTTCTTAGTCACCAGGAGCGGGGTCGGGAACAAGAGATTGGAATTTTTCAAAACTGAAATTCGAGGAGCGTTCCGGGAGCGTAAATTAGGTTTCATAGATATATTAGTTATACTACTAATTTTCATTCACTTCTATTGTCTTGTTATTGTTTGGAGCTTTCTGAAGCTGATTTTGTGCTTGTGTATCCTGTGAACTTGGGGTTGGTAGTGGAGGTGTAGACGATGTAGGGGAGGATGGAATATTCATTGTATCCATTTATACAGGAGTCTGAGATATACACTGACCCTAACTTCTTGATAAGATAAAGACAAAAATTAGCCAGATAAGTAATACAGATGTTACATGGTTATATGAAAGCTAACCTAGAATGTAAAGGAGCTAGATACATGATATTGATATACTAGATAAAAATATGAATATATGAGAATATACAGTTGGTAGGATAGTAAGCCAGATATTAGATACGCTTCAATAAAAATATTACAATTAGATAGAGTGAAACGTTTCTCACCCAATAGAAGCGCGTTTATCCCTTGTTAGGAGCGCACTCCCATCACGAATCTGGTGGTTAAGATATAGTTAGTGTCAAGATATTTCTTTCTGCATCACCATGTGCATAACAGAAAGGATGGCAGATTAGATAGATTCCATTCCTTATTAAGACAAGTCTGAGGAATAATTGAAGAAGTGTCCTATTGCAAATAAAATGCACTTGCTTCACTATCGTTATGTGGTTGTAAACTCTTAGATGTGCCCATGTTTTGGTAATCTTGGAAGCAATTGCCTCACGTTTGCTGCTTTGCTTGTCACACATATGGAACAATAAAACGTGAAAGCTTTGGAGTCTAGCAGGCGCCTTGACAAAGAAAATACATAAAATTTGAACATGCTGAAGGTTGAAAATGTTTCGTCATTGAGGTAAATTTTCATTGCAGGTGAATACATGGGGGAATGTAGTATACGATGAGTTTGTGCGCCCAGTGGAACGTGTAGTAGACTTCCGTACTGAAGTTAGTGGAATCAGACCCCGTGATATGAGGAAAGGTTGGTGTCCCTCTACCTCCTCTTGTATTCTTAGAATCTAATTCTAGGAGGTTGTTTGATTGATAAATATTTGCAGCAAAGGACTTTCAGGATGTTCAAATGAAAGTGGTGGAGCTGATCAATGGACGGATTCTTGTGGGCCATGCCTTGCACAATGATCTTAAGGTTGGAAAATTGTTTCCTCCATTTTTCTTTTTGTTTTTTGATTTAAACTGGTGGTAATTTAAACTGGCGTTTCATTCGGTTTTGGAACAACAGGCGTTGCTGTTAAGTCATCCAAAAAAGGATATCCGGGACACTTCAGAATATCAACCTTTTTTGAAGTATGGTTACCTCTTGGTTTTGGAATCAGTAGTTTCGTTTCTCTTGCAGTTATATGCTTTAGTTCAGTAACTTTTCTGTTAACAATGTATCTATGATGAATCAGGGAGGGCCGTAAAAGGGCACTTCGGGTTCTTGCAGATGAATTTCTTGATGTAAAGATCCAAGATGGAGAGCACTGCCCTGTAAGATCTTCAAGTAACTATTATGGTTTCCTGCCAATTATTGTTTTCAATTGTTACAGGTTTACAGCTATATTTCTGTCTAGCTGATTGAACAGAGTATTTTTTTTCCTATTTGTTGTTGAATATAAAGCTGTCAAACTCGTAACTTTCAGATCACGTGTTGTTTCAGATTGAAGATTCCCGAGCTGTCATGCTATTATACCAGAGAAACAAAAGGTTATGGGAAAAGTGTATTAAAGATCACTTCAAGTTCAATGTAAAGCGAAAGAAATTTAATCGGAAAAGGAAGACATGATGTGGAGCAGTAGCAAATGCTGATGCCATTTGAACCGTTTCTACTCTGGAACTTCACAAGTGGGTCATTACTTAAGGGATCAATCATGATTGTGGTTCCTTAATATCCATTAATATGAAAATTTTGTATTTAATTTAATGTTTATTGCGCTGAGGGGTCACTAACCACACATTGTATTATTAGGCAACTCTGCAGTCTATTGGACTATCATTGATGAATTCAGTATGTTGTGCAACGTTTTGAAAGAAACTCGATAAATAACGCTGCAAAAGGTAATCACAGATTTTGGATGTAAACACGATCACGGGATTCAGAAAACTTTCTATATAAAGGGTATATTATCCAATTACCCTTGTCAGATGGACTCCCAAAGAAAAAATAATGTATTATGGGTATTGTATTCATACACCAACATAAGATCTTAGAAAGCAGAATGCTATACATCTGTTTCATCCAAGACACAAAACAGGTTTTCCCTTCCTGACCTAAACCCGTTAAACTTCTCTCAGTTTCAATTTGTACACACAATTCTTTGAGAGAATTGCGATATTAAGCCCCAAAAAATCAGCTTAGTTTCCCTGTTGTGTTTGAGGTTTACAAACCTATCGGACTGGTTTACTCACGACGCAATCAGCAGATATAGACTTGCTGTAGAACCTCGGATGCCTCAGTTTGATATCATGTGCTTGGAAAAGGCCAAAGGAAAGCGCCAAAACGGTTGATTGAGCAATGTTAAACTCGGATGACTCACTGCACAATCAAGTGGCTAGCTATGGTGTTATCATTCAAAATAGTGAAGGAGATGCAATCTCTGCTGCTCTTGGGAATATGGTACCATCTAATTTCATCGTACATGAGCTTCTTCAAGGACTTGACTTAGGCTTGGGAACAGCTATCATAATAATAGACGAGTGGAATGTGGAGTTGATACTACAACAGTTAAGGACATCTTTCAGAATCTTAAGGAACCACGTCGGATTGCCCGTCAGTTTTTTTTTATTTGATGGAAACTAGCAGTATATTAATTAACATAAATAATACATTAGGTTAATAATCTCTTGTTTATTGAATATATTAGAAACGATCGAAGACTTTTTAACTTTAATTTATAAGTGAACTGCCATGTTTTAAAGATTTTGAATCCTGGCTGATTTTGCTATTTTGTCTGCGGCCGAGTTGTTTTTTCTTTTTATATATTGGACTTGGGATTGGGGAAGATTTCCGAGTTGTTTTTTCTGTTTATATATTGGACTTGGGATTGGGGAAGATTTCCGTTGCTTTATTGATGGAGTTTTTTACTTTCTAAGGAGACTTTAAGATTCTATTATTGACTAAATCTGCAAGTTGTTTACATTCTGTTGCTATTAAGACCATTGACAGTAGATTTTTACTTAGTCAACTGCTTGTCATGAGTAGTGCTTGTGCTTTTGCATAGAGTGCTGAACGACAAGTACGGGTCGAAACCACAGGGAGCGGGGATAATACCGCAACCAATATTCTTAATAAACTAACCAGAAACAATATCTTTTGAATTTTTGGATTTTCGGAAATGCTAATGAACGAGAAAATAATGAAATAAACTAACTAAAAATATACAATGTGATCAAGTGGAGAGGACACTAGGGTTTTCGGTTTTTAAAATTTGATATATAGAACACACATATAATCTCCAAAATAATCGTTTCACCACTGTAATTTCATTTGCTTCCAAGTTGACATTTCTAAAGAATTGCTTATTAATCGGAAAGTATATCCCATTAAATGTTACTAAGCATGACATATCAATTCAAGAGCATAAACAATCAGTAGATCTATCTAACCTATATATAGTTTCAAAGAAT
The DNA here is from genome assembly GCA_023531435.1 of Papaver californicum. Taxonomy (NCBI): domain Eukaryota; kingdom Viridiplantae; phylum Streptophyta; class Magnoliopsida; order Ranunculales; family Papaveraceae; genus Papaver; species Papaver californicum. Next base: position 830,088 of record JAJJMC010007390.1, on the reverse strand, counting down.
CAAATATCAATTTGTGAGCATACACCGTCAAAGAATCTAATCCCAGAACGACATATCAAACGGAAAACATATATGATCAATTCCACTATTTATGCAATAATTAATCAAGCTAACAATGAAGATAAATTACTAAACATTTAAACCATTTATTTATGAGTTTTCCATAATTAAAATTGGTTCCTACCTAAAACCCTAGTTACAAAAATCAGTAAAACATGGAGATGTGTTTCTCAAAACCCACAAAAATAATTAAGAAAAGTAGAGAGGGGAAAGATTAAACCCAAAAATCGAACACCGGCATTGTCTTTTCCTTCTACTGTCCTCTACAGCAGCAGCCGCCAACCCTCTCTCTTCTCTACTTTCTCTCTCTAGCCTAAACCTGCCTCTCTCCCCTAGCCGTCGAAAAGAACCACAACAAAACTCCACCCAAAACAGAACCTCCAAGAAAGTCATCTCTTCTCTCACGTTAACTTTTTAGACTTTCTCTACTCACTTTTCACGCCTCTAGCCCTCTTCTTCTCTCTCTCCAGTCAACCCTCTCTCACTTTCAATCCCTCTCAATCATTCCTAGGTATTCCCCCCCCCCCTCCTTTGTACCAGCCGCAATCCCCTCCTTCACGTCAATCCTTTCCTCTCACGTCTCCATCAATCTCCCCCCTCTCTCCTCTCTTTTAAGACAAAACCTAAAAGAAAAGAATCCTTTATTCTCTCCCCCAAAACCAATTTTTATACCCAACACCTAATCTTTTTTCTCTCTCCCCACCTACTCTCTTTTATCTTCACGTCCTGTCAGACTTGGTCTGCCTTTCTTTTTTCACTCAATTACCGTGTTTTGTGTCTAGTCCCAACCTGTTGTTTGGCACGTCCAGGATGATCAGCCCACTCTGCATATTCTATCTTTTTTATCTCCCTTTTTGTTTAGTCGATCCACCCAACAATAGTCCACCTTTTTTTCTCAACTTCGGTGTTGTGTAAACACTAAAAGAAGACTCCCACGTGCTTTTCCCCATTTAATCTTTCTTGCTTATTCGTACCAACTCCTGAGATAACAACGCAAACAAGGGATTAGCAAGTTAGCCCGTTTAGCCTTATTTCTTCGTAACTTCTGGTTTTACGCCTACCACCTAATAAAACAATAAAAATATATTATTAGTACAATTATAAATACTAGCAAATATAAATCAGGCGGTAAAAATGTATAAATTAAGTGCCTATCAAATACCCCCAAACCTATATTTTGCTAGTCCTTAAGCAAAACTAATCTAAAAATAAAATAAAAATCCTAACTCACTTTCGCAGGAATCACGGCTATATTTAGTATATGAAATAAGCCTTTAAACCCCTAAGTGGCCTTAGCGGACGAGTTTTGTCTCGTGAGGGTTTACAAGAGATATACCCACAAAACTTTTACTCCAAATTCTAGCTACCTGTGAACGATTGAGGATAGACACTAAACAAGCTATTTAGTTGGCATACTAAATTCTTCGGCAATATGAATCATTACCCTGTATGAATCCAATTGTTGTACACGAGTTTGCACTCAGCATACTAAAATCCATATAAGAATGCAACTCTACTTAAATAATCATTGAACATCCAAAACTGGATAAAAATTTTCAACTTCACATTGCTCGGAATCAATCAAATTCAAACACAAGGATAGATTAGAAGATGGAAATGGAAGTAATGAATGGTGCATATGTTGACTAAGGTGAACGATTTTTCCCAAAATATTAGTACAAAATCCGGCTCGGATGCTCCTATTTTATTATTATTATCTATATACATTTTTTTTACGACTACATGATTAGATCTTTTAAATCTAAGCGCATGCTCCTTTTCAGCAAATTACATGATAGTTCCCATGGATCCTGCATTCCACGCTTGCTTAGGCGACGGAGACAGGGAGAACACACATATATTGTTATCAAAGTGTCAAATTTTTTTCCAACAAAATTAAATTCTAACGCATCCGAGCTACGACCTTATGGCAACACTAGGGCCCCACCAAATCACTTAGAGAAACATAAAATTGCAAAAATAAAAACATAAAGTGATATGGTTATGATGATTCCAAGATATGCTTGTTCAATGATTATCATGTTGTTTCTAACACCCGAGTGCATCCAGATATGAATAGACCATTTGGCTGGGCACACCAATTCCTATAGATAATACCTATGTTTCCACCTACCTAGAATGGTTATTGTCATCCTCAATTGTTCACAAGTTTCTAAATTTTGGAGTTTCTTTATTGGCATCAATTTTCGGAAACTCTACCCCTAAACCTAAATTTAACATTATCCTCAATGTTTCAAACTGTGCAACATAGAATGGCATGCAATATAAATATACATATAAATAAGAGAGACAAATTTAATTCAAAGAAAAGGGATTGGAACGTCTCACCTGATTGACGCAAGAAAAGCAGTATTCTCTGTAACACATATCAAACGATAGTAATAACAAAGAACACCAAAAATAAAAATAAAAATAAACAAAATCCTAAAAAGAAAATAAAAATAAGAAAATAAAAAAGCTACCTACTGGATATGTACAGAAAGGATCCCCATACACTAAAAACTTGAAAATTTAGGGATCAACCCAAAATAAAATATTTACAAATGACAGCTTCACACATATGTTATGGCAACACAGAGACACTGAAACTATCAAAAATAGAGGATTACACCCAAACCAAGTCTTTACTACACCTGGGAGTGCATAAAGAACGTAATATGAGGATAATATTGAGATTGGGGAAATATCAATTGGTTCGTGCACGGTGTTAGGAACATGCAAGTCCTCTGGGTAATTGGATGCAAAGTGATCCAATGAAACTTGGGAAGCACACAATTCTAACCCTAAATTAGGTAACCTTTGGAAGTCTAGGTGTCTAGAAACATCCTCTAAGTCGGGTGAATGATCTTGTGAGATAGATTCATCTATGGAATTAGGAAAATCATCTACACAATCATCCACAAGGTCATTCATATATTCAGTATGGAACAGAGAGTCACTACAAGACTGATCATCATCAGCATATAACCTCTGGCATTCCAACTCTCAATCTTTGTTCCAAACTAAGTGGTTTATGTTTATAATACTTCTCATATATCATTAGAGGTGATTCTTCACTTACCATAGGTGAAGTAAGAACTTCCTTATGCCGTGACCGATTCATATATTTCCGAAGTGTCATCTTAGATGACGTCTCCTGAGAAGGAGTCATCATCCTCGGAAAAGTACCTGAAAAGAAATACTAAAACAAAAAACAAGTGAAAAGGAAAAAGAATCCTAAAATAAAATAAAAAATAAAAAATATTGTATAAAATAATAAATAAATAAAATATAAACCTAAACTACGATTAGAAAATAAAAAATACTAATTACAATATTCCACAACCGCTCCCCGGCAGCGGCGCCAAAAATTGATAGAATTTCGGAATACCCTATTTATAATGACCGCAATTGCACGATGTCTTCAATGCAGACAACAACAAGTACGGGTTGAACCTACATGGAGCGGAGATAATACCGCAATCAATATTCTTAATAAACTAACCAGAAACAATATCTTTTGAATTTTTGGATTTTCGGAAATGCTAATGAACGAGAAAATAATGAAATAAACTAGCTAAAAATATACAATGTGATCAAGTAGAGAGGACACTAGGGTTTTCGGTTTTCACCAATTTGATATATAGAACACACATCTAATCTCCAAAATAATCGTTTCACCACTGTAATTTCCTTCGCTTCCAAGTTGACATTTCTAAAGAATTGCTTATCAATCAGAAAGTATATCCAATCAAATGTTACTAAGCATGGCATATAATTGTAAGAGCATAAACAATCAGTAGAGATATCTAACCAATATATAGTTTCAAAGAATCAAATATCAATTTGTGAGCATACACCGTCAAAGAATCTAATCCCAGAACGACATATCAAACAGAAAGCATATATGATCAATTACACTATTTATGCAATAATTAATCAAGCTAACAATGAAGATAAATTACTAAATATTTAAATCATTTATTTATGAGTTTTCCATAATTAAAATTGGTTCCTACCCAAAATCCTAGTTACAAAAATCAGTAAAACATGGAGACGAGTTTCTCAAAACCCATAAAAATAATTAAGAAAAGTAGAGAGGGGAAAGATTAAACCCAAAAATCGAACACCGGCGTTGTCTTTTCCTTTTCCTTCTCTTGTCCTGTACAACAGCAGCCGCCAACCCTCTCTCTAGCCTCAACCTGCTTCTCTCCCCTAGCCGTCGAAAAGAACCACAAAAAAACTCCACCCAAAACAGAACCTCCAAGAAAGTATTCTCTTCTCTCACGTCAAATTTTCAGACTTTCTCTACTCACTTTTCACGCCTCTAACCCTCTTGTTCTCTCTCTCCAGTCTACCCTCTCTCACTTTCAATCCCTCTCAATCAGTCCTAGGTATTCTCCCCCCTCTCTCCTGTGTACCAGCCGCAATCCCCTCCTTCACGTCTCCATCAATCTCCCCCTTTCTCCTCTCTCCTAAAACAAAACCTAAAAGAAAAGAATCCCTTCTTCCGCCTAAACCAATTTTCATACCCAAAACCTAATCTCTTTCTTTCTCCCATGTTGCTTTCTCCCCACCTACTCTCTTTTCTTTTTACGTCCTGTCAGACTTGGTCTTCCTTTCTCTTTTCACTCAATCACCGTGTTTTGTGTCTAGTCCCAACCTGTTGTTTGCCACGTCCAGGATGATCAGCCTACTCAGCCTATTCTAACTTTTTTATCTCCCTTTTTGTTTAGTCGAGCCACCCAACAAAAGTCCACCTTTTCTTCTCAATTTTGGTGTTGTATAAACACTAAAAGAGGACTCCCATGTGCTTTTCCCCATTTAATCTTTCTTGCTTAGCCGTACCAACTCCATGAGATAACAATGCAAATAAGGGATTAGCAAGTTAGCCCGTTTAGCCTTATTTCTTCGTAACTTCGGGTTTTCACGCCTACCACCTAATAAAACAATAAAAATATATTACTAGTACAATTATAAATACTAGAAAATATAAATTAGGCGGTAAAAGTATATAAATTAAGTGCCTATCATCTAAGTTTTCATATGAACCATAGTTTTGTTAAGACTTTACTTGCCCATTGCGTGTAAGTTGAGGAGGAAATCCAATTATTACCCAATTATTGATAGCTCCGGAGGATGTATCCTTTGTAACTGAATCCAAGGAAAATAAGAACCATATTGTTCTCGAGAATGACCAATCTAAGAATAAATGCTTTTCATTTTCCGGAGTTAGGGAAGTACATAAAGAGTATTCCGGGAAGAGGTCTGGTAGATAAGATGCTAGTATGCTCGAACTAGGTAGAGCCTTGCTCACTAATTTCCATATGAATAATCTTATTCTCGGTAAAACTTGAATATATCGGATCTTTTCCCAGTGAAAAGGGATATTCTTGTTCGGGGATTGTTTAACTAGAAAGTTATAAACGTTTTTGACACTAAAAGAGCCCGACACATGATGTTTTCATCTTATTGCATCATGGTGGGAAATTTATGGTGTTATGGATAGAATTTTAGATTTTTCTCCGGGTGGAGAAAAATCCCCTATTTTTGAATTGTCCCAAGCTCCTTCTTCATTTATTAGATCTTTAATGAGAGCCTTGGTGGAATCCTCAGATCTTGGTGGAAGCCCCATCTCTGATTTGTCATATAAAATTATCTTTAATGAGAGCCAGACCTTTTTGGATACTTGTTCATATCCAAGATAGATTATTTTTCTGGATAAAATAAGAGGTTTTGAGTTTGGGAAATATTTTGCTTTTAATAGTTGATCCCAAAGTTGATTTTGTTCCAGGATGATACGGCTTGCTAACTTCGTTAGGAGGTGAATGTTAAATTGGTGCGGACCCCCGAAATTTTGGTCTACATATGTTATTTCAGGCTTTCGTATATCCTCATCTTCCCTTTGTATTTTTTTATTCCACCATAAATCTCTCTGAATTCTATCAAGACAATCTAGTGTAGATTTCGGGAGAGCTAGACATTGCATCTGGTAGGTGGGATAAAATTGAATGAGGATAATTCTACCTTTTGGGATAGGAGTTTAGATTTCTACCCTTGTAGGGAATAGTAGTATTTTCGAGGAACGACTAAATTTTTTTTCTTCCGATTCTTATAAAAAAAGAAAGAAAGAGGAGTTCCCAAGTATCTATCATTTTTCATCATTAATGAGACTTTTACAATTCTTGCTATTATTTTAATGTGCTTATGGTGTATCTGAGGGCTAAAGTAGATTCCCGATTTCTGAAGGTTGACCATTTGATGTAGGACATCTATACTATATTTAGAAGTTATAGTTATTTCCTTGTTTAGTTTTTTTTTTTTAATTTAGAACTCTAGTTATTTTAGGTATTAGTAAAAGCCTATATAAACATGCATATGAGATTGTCCCATGTCATATATTTTATCAAATACATTATTATCAATCTTATTATTATTCGTTTAACACGAATTCTCTTTATCTATTCTCTCTTGCTTAATATTCTTCTTATTCATATCTTTTTCGTCTCTTTGCATCTCTGACAATCTCCGTATTGGATTCTTCTCTTATCGTTCTATATTATTTGGTATCTGAGCCAAGAATTTTAGATTCTCATCTAAAATTCGATCCTTATATCGCTTCCGCAAATCAAAACCCTAATCTTAAAAAAAAATCTTCAGAAAGTTTTATTCCTTTTAAACAATGGGAATTTTTTTTACTGTGGAATTAATTGATTCCAAACTCGAGAAGTTTTCGAAAGAATTGACCAGGAAATTTGACAAAAAGTACGATGCAATTCAACTGGATATGTCAGACATAAGAAAAGATTTGGATAAAATCATGGCACATCTCAATATCTTCAAGGAAGAATCTCCTACATAACATCAAGGGAAAGATGGCAGTACCGAGAATAAAGAAGATTCATCATCAATTATAGATAAAACTGGCATGATTTCCACGACATCAGCTGGTGAGGAAAAGATGAAAGCTACTTCTCGAAAGGACGAAGAACTTCATATTTCTAAGGAGGTTTCACATCATTCACAAGAGTTGAATGGTGAATTATCAAATCTTGATAAAGTTAATGATTTAGTAGATCCTGATGTTGATATACTTGCTTTGTCTAATGTTAAAAATAATAAAGTTGTTGGGAATAATAAATATTTTAATCATTCGGATACAACAACGATGTCCCATGTATTCCCTAACAAGGAAGAAGTAGTTGAATCAACATATGCAGATTCTTTTTTGTTGTTTAATATGTTGGCCTTTGAATTTTGTTGTCAATCAAAGAAAGTTATCACTATAGAAAATTACTTTGGAAGAATTCGTGGTCGAATTTTCTCAGACACCGAGAGAATAATGATGGCAACAGATTTATCAGAGAAGTTAAGAAACAACATAACATCATATCAAGACATTAGTAAAAACATGAATAAAACTTTTGTGTGATGTTGATACCCGATAACAACAAGTGTAAGACACACAACTGCACATCTAACACCTTCCAATGCATATGAAGTTCATTTATCTCAGTACGAAATCGGAACTATTAATACCAAGCGATGGATATGGTGCTGATGCCAATGACGCCAATTTGGGTTTGGTGAACTGTGGCTGCGAGAATTTTGCTCTTCTTGGTGATATAGCATATATCTTCTTGGAGAGTATGACCAATATTTGGATAAAAGATATGCTTACATCACTAAGGGGCTTGTTGCTGGATAGTATTCTAAAGATAATAGATACAAAACAACGGTTAGTGGCTAATGGAACTCACAAGTTGAGTCAGTTATCAGTTCTAAAGGAAATCATCAACATGAGTAATAAACAATTTATGGATGCCGCAAGTGCTAACCAAAGATGCAAGGAACTATGATTTTGTGTTTAATCAGGGAAAATTTAAACAAACATCTTATAGTGCGTTGAGCAATATTTCTTGGCTATTTCATTTTATGATCTCTAAAGTTATGCAATTTGTGTTTGATCGTGGTAAGTGATGTAATTTTAGAAGTGGTAAATAAAGGTTCGATTCTCGAACTTATAAAGGTAATGATTTTAGAAAATAATGATTTTAATTAACTCTAGAAAATTCCAGGAGTAAGAAAAAGACTAAATAACCTAAAGATGATTTTTGAATAATTTAAAAGGATCAGGAATCAGGAATCAGGTAATTCTAACAACCTATGTGACTAATCAGATAATTCTTTTTAAATTAATTGAAGCACAAGTAATTTCCAAAATTGGTTTTGTTATGCTAACAAACAGAGGTAAATCACAAGCATGGACTATCAAAATTAATTAACCAAGCATAATCCATCAAGCAAAAACACAACTGTTGAAAGAAAACCGTTTTCACTATTTAAAACTATGCAATTCTAATAACAAAAGAATTATAAATAATTATTAGAAAATAATTAAATCACATAAAATTGAGAAAATTACCTTATCCATCATCCCAGTAAATAAACTTAGCCCATGATGAAGAAAACTTGCTCAAAAGATCTCTTCATTGCTCAAAATATCAATTACAAAGTGAAATAATGGTGTAACAGCTGAACAGAGATATTTATAAATGTTACAGAACAGGGTTCAGCTGTAACAGAAAGCTTTAAGCAACAGGAATATTCAAATTCTAAAGCAACATGAGCAGAGCTGTAACAGTGAAAAAGCAACAAATACAGATGTTGCTGCTCTTTCTTCTCCGATGAAGGCTGATGAAGAACAGTGCCGGCGATGCACCAGCAGATGACCGGC
>JAJJMC010007390.1:799360-821281 GCA_023531435.1 Papaver californicum | reverse complement strand
AACCAAGTCCTTTTCCTGTTTGCAACAGGACTTCCCGATGAGTTAACAAGCGACTCGGACGAGTTGACTCGCTGGATCCCTGGGTTGACTCGCCGATTCGACTCGCTGGGTTGACCCGATCCAGCTCAGCCCGATCCAAGGGTGCCCCAATCCAAAGTGTGGGTGCCTTGATCCATTTTCTCGGGTGCCTTTAACACTTTTTGAGCCAATTTTTCTACAAATCTTTATTCTTCTAATGTACCTACAAAAGCATAAAAACACGTAATAGATACAAAATCGAATACTAACTTACTAAAAATTAAGGTGCAATTTAGACACTAAAATGTGTCTATCAGTAAGCCGTATTGGTGGCTTGTGAGCAATATTTTGATTTGTACAAGAAGCGTTACAACTACTTGACCGTGAAATCTGCTCATGTTCTGTGAAGACAACTCGAGGAAAAGTTTTTCTCAAGAAGGGGGGACTGATGTAGGACATTTGTTCTATATTTAATTATTTTTTTTGGTAAGTCCAAAGTTATATTAAGAAAGAACGGTCACTGGATAAGGGAACTCACAATTAAGTCAGTTATCAGTTCTAAAGGAAATCATCAACAAGAGTAATGGATAATTCATGGATGCCGCAAGTGCTAACCAAAGGTGCAAGGAACTATGATTTTATGTTTGATCGGGGAAAATTTAAACAAACATCTTATAATGCGTTGAGAAATATTTCTTGGCTACTTCGTTTTATGATCTCTAAAGCTATGCGGTTTGTGTTTGATCGTGGTAAGCCGTATTGGTGGCTTGGGAGCAATATTTTGATTAATACAAGAAGCGCTGCAACTAGGGATGCACATGAACCGACCGGAATCGAAGGACCGAACCGAAACCGACGGAACCGTACCTGAAATGGACCGAACCAAAGGTACAGGGTACAGGGTACAAGTATAAAAAAAAGAACCGATTACACCCGGGTACAAGGTACAGGTTCTACCTAGGAACCGACCTGTACCGGACCGAATGTACCTCCGTCTGTTTCTAAGTTAGGTTTCTTTTTTCCCTTTAAGGCATGGTACTTCATGTCTGTAATATGGATGAACATATAAGAAAGGGTTAATATACACAGTTAAATATTGAGGGTAGTTCAAAGTAGAGTTTATGTTTCAAACCATCTTCAGAGTTTCTTTTGTAATGTCAACGTTCGTTATGAATGATGTTTTTTTAGCAATATGCATCTGTATCGTTATTAATTATTGCCATCAAATCATAAAATGTTTTCGATTTGTGTTATGGGCTTTCTTTCTCTAGTTTCATTGGGTTTCTATGAGTCTCTCCTGAAAACTGTATTGTTCTGGATCCCGCATGGTAGAATAGAACAATGCTGCATCGCTTTTGTAGGATTTTGGTTTATCAGTAATTTTATAGGAGGATCAGGAGAAAATCATGTTTCTTCTCAACTGTTACTTGATCATTATGATTTCCTATTGAAGATGGTTGTATATCATTTATAGCATTGCATAAAGAAACTTGCGCACAACATGATGATGTGAAATTTTTGGGCCGCGTTTTCTCCCAACAATCGAACATCTTCTCTTCATCTTAATTTTTGGGCCACGTTTTTGCGAAAAAAAGAAAGAAAAAAAGAAGGAAGTACAGGACCGGAACCGAACCGAGAAGATGGGTGCAGGTACAAGAACCGAACCGAGAGTATAAGGTACATGGTACATGTACATGGGTAAATAACCGAACATAGGGAGGTACAGGTACACGGTTCTACCAAGAACTGAGCCGAACCGACCTTTGTGCACCCCTAGATGCAACTACTTGATCATGGAATCTGCTCATGCCTTCTCCTAAGTCTGCTATTATGAAAAAGGAAGCAGTCGTCTGCAAAGAAAAGGTGAGAGATAGTGGGGGCATGTTTGTTAATCTTCAGTCCCGATATTTTTTCTCTGAAATATCTTTAAATAAGAGCCTGGATAGGATTCCATGCAGATCAGGAAAACACAAGGGGAAAGAGGATCTCCCTGTTTAATCCCTCTAGATATAGTGAAATTGGGCCCCGCTAAACCGTTAAGCAGGATGGGGGAAAAAGTTGTAGATATACATTACGTTACTCCCTGTTTAATCCCTCTAGATGTAGTAAAATTAGGCCCCGCTGAACCGTTAAGCAGGATGGGGAAAAAAGTTATAAATATGCATTACATTATTAATTTTACCCAGAGTTCGTGGAAACCAAAGGAAAAAAACGCTTTTTGAATGAAAGGTCATTCAAATCGATCGAAAGCTTTAGAGAGATCTAGTTTCAAAGCTAGGAAACCTTTATTTTCCTTGGAATTCTTCATGGTATGGATAATTTCATGAGCTATTATGATGTTATCAATGATTTTCCTACCAGGCAGAAAGGCTGATTGGTTCATGCTTGCTAAAATCTTATAGATAATTTTATAAATGGAAATACTCAGACTAATGGGTCTGAAATCAGAGGTAGTTTGGTAAGTTGATATTTTTGGAATCAAAGTTAAGAAAGTGGTACTAAATTCCTTAGGAAGTGATCTTGTTTCAAAGAAATTTTGGATAAACAAAATTATGTCCGGTCCTAAAATATTCCATTGTACTTTGATGAATCCCGGTTGAAAACCATCAGGATCAAGAGACCCCCAAGGGTTCATATTATATAGAGTAACTCAAATTTCCTCCGGTGAAGGGATTTTTAATAAAGTTGAGTTTTCGGAGTCAGAGATACATGGTTCTAAGATATCATCAAGATTGATATTGGTATCCAAGAACTGGGATAAACCTATCTGAGTGAAATGGTTGATTAGCAAAATATTAATTTGCTTTCTATCAGAGATCCAAAGGCCCGAGGGTTCACAAAAAAAATTGATAGTGTTGGTTCTTTTTCTGTTAGATGCCGATGCATGGAAGTATTCTGTATTCCTATCATATTCCTCAAAAAATTTATCTCTAGATAACTGATGGTAATAATCATTTCTGATTTCATACCATTTCCCTAGTTCTGTTTGGAGATTCTTAAGTTGATCGATGTGAGAGTTGAAATTCCCTAATTTATGAATATTTTCAATCTTTTTGTTTAAGGAATTAATGTTTTTATGGATGTTTCCAAAAAATTTAAAATTTCAATAGGCTAGATCATAAGATAATTGTTGAAATTTCGCTGAGAGATTGGGTATGGTATGTGAATTAGAGTGGAGACCCCATGATGATGAAATGATTCCTTCTAAGGATGGGTGAGTTAACCAGGATCTGAGACAACGAAAAGATTTTTGGAGTTTTTTTTAGTTCCAGATTAGAATCTAATAATATAGGGGTTTGGTCTGACCCCACCCTAGGTAAATGACGTACCTTTGTGTCCAGAAAGAATTGAATCCACTGATAAAAAAAAAGTTCCCTGTCAATCCGTTCGCAAATGTTTGCATTTTCTTTGACCATGTGAATGAAGCTCCTTCAAAACCATCGTCTTGAAGTCCAATCGAGTCAATGACTTGGCAGATGAAAGATTTCCTGCTTGAACTTGATGAATTTCCTCCTTGTTTCTCTGACTGATCCGTAATAAAGTTTAAATCTCCATTAACTAACCAAGGACATGAAATTTGTTTTCCTAACTGGGAAATATGTTCACATTGCGATAGCTTTTCCTCAATATCAATAGCACTATAAACACAAGTAATCGTATTTTATCATTTATATTTTCACTGAAATAACAAACATTTAGTGAGCTGATTGAAGTTTTAATTACATATTTATTATACCACGCTATCGCTAACCTTTTTGTCCGTGCCACAGAAGGAACTATAAACCAATCATGGAAATGAGATTTTTTAAGCTAAAGTTCAATTCTAGAAAAATAGGCTTTAGTCTCAGCAAGGAAAACAATGTCTGGTTTGATAGATTGACATAGGTGGTTTAAATGATCTTGCATGATAGGAGGCCTATGCCCTGCACGTTCCAAGACAAGAGTTTCACTATAAAATATAATAAAATTTAAAAGAGAAAAAAAACCAAAGGTCCCACTTAAAAATTAAAGATTTAAGATGGACTTGAGTTACAAAATTACACTCCAAAAGACTCAAATATTAAAGGTAGCCCAGGAAAGAAACAAGATTAATGAGAGATAGGCAAAACCTGTACTAAGGATTCAAACAAATCAACTCGAGAAAATAAATATTTGGATGGAGGAAAAGCTTTAGAGAAATGACTGGCTTGTAAATCTAACTAAATTCAAGAAAGAAAGATTTGAAAAGGATAAACTACTTACTAATCCCGTAACACCATTGAGGGAACCGATCAATTCTTGCAGTATCTTAAAAGAGGATGGTGACAATGAAGAATGTTGTTGGTTGTGATAATGATGAGAATTAGAATCAGTTGTTGGATACTAAAAGGTCAGGTTGAAAAGCCCCAAGAAAGCCTAATAACTCCTTTGCACGCCAAGAAACAACGAAGACTACCATCATGGTTAATTCAGGAGGAGGAATTACACGGAAAAAAGAATACCACTAGGGATTATCGAAAGATGAAGAAATGAGAGGACAAATATGTATACCAATGTCTCCAAAATTTTCTTTAACAACATACACATATGAACTGTTCTTCAGGGGGGTTGCAGAGTGATAAGTGCATAATTTACATATTTTGAGTACTATTTTCATGCACTTATTTGCTAGATTTTATGTGAATTTCCTTCAATTATTATTACTTTTGCATATTATGTCTTTTACTAAGTTACATCTCTAAAAGAAGTGGAAATTGAGTGTTACAAGGGAAGACCCAGTGGTACTTATTCAACTCTAGGATTTCTCCTCACCATGTTGAAGAGAACGAGAAAAAAAATCCAACATCGAAAGAATTGAGTCATTCCGACTTTATATGAAGGAGATATAGGTGAAAAGGCAAATTCCAGAAGCCAGTAATCCAGACTTGGCCTACCAGGAAAATGAGCAGTAGTCCAGACTTGGACGACTGGAAACGTAAAGGCAACAGGAAGATTGGAACGATAGTTGCTCAGATCCGGATGACCAGAATGGAGTCTAGTCGGCCAGACTTGGCCGACTAAAATCCAGAAGTAATTGGATATCGCAGTAGTTCGGACTCGGACGACTATAAGGGTTACTGATAAGTGCTTAATTTACATGTTTCTAGTGTCAAATCCATACTTAGATATAATTTTTGCATATTACTTGTTATTACTCTTGGTTTCTATTTTATTTGTTTCTTTAGGTGAATCATCCGAAAGCATTAAAAACGATGTTGAAAAGATCTAAGAAGAGGAAGAGAGGGCATTGAAGTGTTGAAACAACAAATTCTATGAAGATTTACAGTTAGGTCTAGGCCATCAAACCAAACCGTAAATTAGATTGAAGAGATATGAAGATTTTTGAATAACCATCTTGTAGAGGATGAAGAAACAAAGCCAACCAAATAATAATGAGTCGGACACCGTATGAGGGAGCTATGACCAAAACGGTGAAATACAAAAAAGTTTCCAGGAATAATTACGATTGAGTTTATTGGACTCGGACCCAACCGTAAGTCTGGGGATTTTGACGAGATTTTCTTATCATAATTTCGGTTGGGTTGGAACCAACCGTTACTGGGGAAATTTAGCACGTGTGTGGGCTTCTAAAACAAGGAAAACACGGTCCCATAAGGATCCTAAACCTAGATTTCGTGGATACAATATAAAGAGACATCCAAGACATTAAGAAAACACCTTTACATTACTTTGCAAGTCTTAGAGGAGATCAACACAAGGAGTAAAAGCTAGGGTTTTGAGCGGTTTCACCATCGTAACGAATTCTCTTTACTCTTATGTGTAACATGGATGCTTTTACATCCATGAGTAGATAAAAACCTAATTTATTGAGGATGAATACTAAGTTGTAGATATGATTTGAGTTATTATATGAATCTATTTTGAGCTCTTCATATGATTATCGCTTGTTTATACTATAAAAAATGTTTATGATTGATTGATAGATTGTTTAGGTGGCCAACTGAATTGATTTGTTGATTTAATATAATGCTAGTATTGAGTTGTGAGATAAGCAATCGTCCATCGACTCTTTACATAAGTAGAGAACACGAGACCTTGCAGAGGGATTCTGTGGAGCAATTGTGTGTATGAACAACACTAGCAAGTGGACCTTGATCTAAGAGTCTAACTACTAGGTCTAACCTATAAATTCATAAAATATAAAGCATCCTACCAAATTACACCTTGAGTGATCTACTACTAGGTGGTTTAGGCGAATAAAATCTAGTAGGCGAGAACTTCTGTATCCAGTGATATAAGGAATTTCGGGGATAACACTGATCTAGTTGTTATTCTGCGGTTGGTGATAATTTGTGATTAACAATGAGTAGATGAATATACTATTTCAATGATCTTTTAGTAACAAATAAGGATTCCTCGATCATATATCTTTCCATTATTTACAACTTTACTTTTAATTGTTTTCTTATTTACTTTGTTTAAAACCTAAAACAAAACCCCTCTTGTGACACTTTGAACAACTAAAACACCTCGCTCTTCATGAGAAATAATCTTATTTACTACTATATTATTCATTAGTAAAGTATAAAATAAGTGAATTAAGTTGTGCATATACGACACACATCAATTTTTGGCGTCGTTGTCGGGGAGCAGTCAGTTTTGTTGTTATTTATTTTCTCTTTTATTTGTGTTTATTTTTATATTTTAACTTCGTTTTCTAGATTACTTCTGGTTTCAAGTGCTTGATCTCTGGCCCCCAAACGTTGGGGTTATCCGAGGTGCGGAATTCAAACTCGCAAGGGGACAGTACGACAAGAACCTCAATTTTTGCTACAAGAACCCTCTACTGAAGAAATGGGTGCTCCTCAACCTCAAGAGAAGAAGTTACGAGAGTTGACATCTCCATGTTTAAATTCGCAACCACTGTTCATTAACATAGCTGCACCAGTAGAACTAAAGTCGAATCTGATTCATCATCTACCTAAGTTTAAGGGACATGCAGATGAAAATACAAATCGCCACCTTCAACAGTTTCAGAACATGATGACGAGTCTTAGGCATGGAATCGAAGATAGTGAAACGACTATGCTGCAAGCCTTTCCATTCTTGTTGATAAACTTAGTAGAAAAGTGGTTATATTACCTTCCTCCAGGGAGTATTACAACATGGACGAAGATGAAAAATCTATGTCTAGAGAAGTATTTTCCTGCTTCTAAGGCGACATCTATTGGTAAAGAGATTAGTAGCATTCTACAGATTACTGGGGAGTCTCTTTATGAATACTGGAGAGGTACAAACGGTTGTTGGAAAGTTTCCTATACCATAATATCTCATCAACACTCATCATTCAATACTTCTATGAAGAATTACTTCCAGAACAGAGGAACTTGATTGATGCAGCTACAGTATATACACTTACTGAAAAGACGATTTCACAAGCAATTAGTTTGACTGAGAGTATGGATTCAAATACGCAATAATTTTATACTAGGCATGACTCAAATATCAGAAGAGATAGCGAGATATGAGACTCTTCACATATGGAACAACGATTGAGTACCGTTGAAAATGTAATCTATCGTATAACGTCTGAAGTTGCTCCTTCATATGAAGAGGAGGTCGAGGTTAATGCCTTGTTCCCTAATCCAAGGCCAAGGTATGATCCTTATTCCAATACTTACAATCCAGGTTAGAAGGATCATCCAAATTTCAGCTATGCAAACAAGCAAGCTGCAGCTCCTATACGACCAGCTTATGGGCGACAGAGTGGTTTTCAAAAACCACAATTCCAACCTAGCCTCAACCTAAAAAACAAAGTCAAAGCTCTAGTTTAGATGAGATGATGAAGGTTATGATACAGAAGCAAGATGCAAATGCTCAGGAACAGAAAGAAAACTCTCAATGTTAGGATGCAATTATGCATAAACAATATATGGCTATAAAGGACTTGCAGATTCAAATGAGACAGTTGGCTGCAGACATGAATCAAATAAAAACACAGACGTCGACAAAGAACCCAAGAGAGCACATCAATGTTGTAACTCTAAGGAGTGGAAGGAAAGTACAAGATTTAAATCAACAAGAAGAGAGTAGTGGTGACTAGAAAAGGAAGTAGAGGCGGAAACTACTCATAAGGAAAATCCAACCCCAACTATCCAACCTAAGGACACAATTCCTACCTTTACCACACCACCTCATTTTCCTAGTCGTTTTGCCAAGTCAAAGAAGCAAGCTCAAGATAAGGAGATAATGGATATTTTCAGCAAGGTGCAAATCAACATCCCATTTATTGAGGCCATCAAAATGGTACCCAGGTATGCCAAATTTCTGAAGGATTTATGTACAAAGAATGATGAGTTGATTCCTAATGAAGTCACCCAAGTAGACGAAAATGCTTTAGCTATATTATTGAAGAAGATGCCTACAAAGTGTACGGATCCTGGAGGTTTCACAATGCCAATTATTATTGGTACCAAGAGGTTTGAGCGTGCTTTGCTTGATTTTGAAGCATCCATTAGTGTGATGTCAGCCGATATTTATGATTATTTAAATTTTGGACCTTTAAAAGCGACATGGATTATCATTCAATTAGATAATAAATGTAACATATATCCTAAGGGACTCGTGGAAGACGTGTTGAATCAATTGAATGAATTAATCTTTCCGGTTGACTTCTATGTTGTGTATATGCAAAATGGAGATAATTATTCATCTACTTTGTTACTTCTTGGGAGACCGTTTATGAAGACTTCTAAGACGAAGATTGATGTTGATAGTGGTATACTTATGGAATTCAATAAGAAGATCATATGCTTCGATATATTTGAAGCAATGTGTTATCCAAGTGATGTTCATTCTGTTTTCTCTATTGATGTTATTGGTTCGTTAGCGCAACAGATGTTAGATTTAAGCAATGAATATGGACTTGGAGTTGTGTTATGAGATAACATTGAGTTGGACGTCCATGGTCTTCCTAACCTGGACGTTGATGTTGTAAAAGAATTGTTGGAGATGTATGGTGCCTTAACGACATTACAAGAATCTCATAAGGGTAATATTTCATATATCTCTTTACCCGTAATTGATGAAGTTCCTTTACTTTCTATTGTGCAGACACCTAAATTAGAATTGAAGCCTCTACATGATCACTTAAGGTATGCTTACTTGAGTGATAAAGAAGAGCTTCCGGTCATTGTTGCAAAGAATCTCATAGCAGTACAGGAAAAACGTTTGATTAAGGTTCCGAAAGAGTATAAAACGACTATTGGTTGGACGATTGCTGATATCAAAGGTATTAGTCCATCCATGTGCATGCATAGAATACTAATGGAATATCATTCCAAGCTAGTACGTGATGCTCAACGTAAGCTTAACCCCCACCCCCACCCCGCCCACCACCAATGATAGAGGTTGTGAAGAAAGAGATCCTCAAATTGTTAAGTGTGGGGGTAATTTACCCAATTTCTGAAAGTAAGTGGGTTAGCCAGTACAGGTAGTACTAAAGAAGTCTAGTGTTACCGTAGTTAGAAATCAAGATGACGAACTTGTTCCCACACGAGTTCAAATAGGATAGAGAGTATGCATAGACTACATAAAGCTTAATTTTGCTACCCGAAAGGATCACTTTTCTTTGCCTTTCATTGATCAGATGTTAGAGAGGTTATCGAGACATTCACATTATTGCTTTTTGGATGGTTATTTGGGTTACAATCAGATTGTTATTGCACCGGATGATCAAGAGAAGACTACTTTTACTTGTCCTTTTGGTACGTTCGCATATAAACAGATGTCGTTTGGTCTTTGCAATGCGCCTGCCACTTTTCAGAGATGTATGGTTAGTATATTTTCTGATTACATGGAATGCATCATTAAGGTATTCATGGATGATTTTAGTGTTTACGACGATTCCTTTGATATTTGCTTAAGAAATCTTGAACTTGTGCTTAAAAGATGCATAAATACTAATCTTGTTCTTAACTGGGAGAAATGCCACTTTATGGTAAACCATGGTATAGTGCTTAGTCACATTGTTCCCTCTCGAGGGCTCGAAGTAGACAAAGCAAGGATAGATTTAATAAGAAACTTACAGTACCCCACTTCTGTGAGGGAGATTCGCTCGTTTCTTGGTCATGCAGGTTTTTATAGGCGGTTTATTAAAGATTTCTCCAAAATCTCAATGCCAATGTGCAGGTTGTTGCAAAAGGAGGCTACTTTTAACTTCGACAAGGAGTGCAAGGATTCCTTTGACATATTGAAAGAATTGTTGACAACTGCACCAATTATTAAGTAACCCGATTGGAGTTTACCGTTCGAGTTGATGTGTGATGCAAGTGACTATGCAGTTGGAGCCGTTTTGGGTCAAAGGGTGCACAAATTATCCCAAGTGATTTACTATGCATCTAGGACCCTAAACGATGCACAAATCAGCTATTCTACCATGGAGAACGAGTTGTTGGCTATAGTTTTTGCACTAGAAAAGTTTAGATCATATTCGATAGGAACAAAAGTGGTTGTATATTCTGATCATGCAACACTTAGGTACCTACTAAATTAGAGACAAGAAAGGTGTTGAGGATACTGTTGCAAATCATCTTAGTAGACTTGTTGTTTTCGAGGAGGAATTTCCCTTATAAGATCGTTTCCCAGACAAAAAACTTTTCTCAATAGAAGATTCAACACCTTGGTACGCTGATATAGTGAACTACGTGGTTACGAGACAAGTACCTAGTACAATGTCCGGTTCTCAAAAGCTAAAGCTTAAAAAGATATCCAAGCAGTATGTGTGGGATGAGCCTTACTGTGCTGATCAGATTATCCGCAGGTGCGTTCTTGACTCTAATTTCCATCAATTCTTAGTTTTTGTCATTCTTATGCTTGTGGTGGGCATTTTGGTTCT
Source organism: Papaver californicum (assembly GCA_023531435.1). NCBI lineage: Eukaryota > Viridiplantae > Streptophyta > Magnoliopsida > Ranunculales > Papaveraceae > Papaver > Papaver californicum. The sequence continues at coordinate 810,387 of JAJJMC010007390.1, read as the reverse complement.
AAACATACCGCTCTCAAAGTTCTTGAGAGTGGATTTATTGGCCCACCCTATTTGAGGATGTGTATGCTTTTTGCAAATCTTGTGATAAATGTCAACAAATGGGGAATCTAGGTGCTCGAAATCAAATGCCACTCACACCGATTCTTGCTGTAGAAATATTCGATGTATGGGGAATTGATTTTATAGGCCCTTTTGTTAATTTGTTTGTAAAATTTTACATACTTTTTATTTTGGATTATGTTTCAAAATGGGTGGAAGCTAAGGCCACCCCTATTAATGATTCTCAAGTTGTTTGTGAGTTTGTGAAGGAAAATATTTTTACTAGACATGGCACACCACGTGTAGTTATCAGTGATGGAGGATCATACTTTCAAAAATCCTTTCATGCCATTCTCAAGAAGTACAACATCACACACAAGATTGGTACGCCTTACCACCCACAAACTAGTGGGCAAGCTGAAATTTCAAATCATGAGATTAAGTCTATTCTAGATAAAACCTTCAATACTACATTGAAAGATTGGAGTTTAAGGCTTAATGATGCATTATGGGCGTATAAAACGGCATACAACACACCGAATTGGCATGTCTACATATCGGTTGGTTTATGGAAAAACTTGTCATCTCCTGGTTGAAGTTGAACATTAGGCTTTATGGGCGGTAAGATGTGCAACATGAAGTATGATGAAGCAGGGAAGCAAAGAAAGTTACAACTTATTGAGCTAGAGGAGATATATAATGATGCTTACGAGAGTTCCCCTATATACAAGGAGAAGACTAAGCATTTCCATGACAAGATGATTTCTCGAAAGATTTTTTTTGGGGGATAGAAAGTTCTTTTATTCTATTCTCATCTTAAATTATTTCCTGGAAAGATAAGGTCTCGCTGGATTGGACCTTTTTTTGTTACTAATGTTTTTTTCATGCTGCAGTTGAGATCACTAGTCTCAGGGCAACTTCTAAGGTCAACGACCATAGATTGAAGCTATACTACGAAAACATAACTTATGTGGATGTAGATGTGCTTGAGTTTAGCGATTTGCTCCCTCTGGAGGAGTAATACGGACGAGTAGAGAGTCGGGATGATGACTTTAAACCAAGCGTTGGATGGGAGGAAACCCATTGGTTTTGTATTTTTATTTTTATCTCTTAATTTTTATTAGTTTTGCATATCATGTTAGGAATTTCCCATCTTGATTTTACATTGGAAGAGTCAATTTACATTGAGGACAATGTAAAATTTAAGCGTGGGGGAGTATTTAGCATATATAGTTTTTAGTCTTTACTTAGTGTTTTCACTTTTGTAGGTATATTTTTAAACTTTTTGTACATATTTGCATGAAAACCTCTTACTTTTAGATATTTTAGAGTTACTTAGTATACTTCTAGCTAAGTTTACATACGAAGTTCTTACCGAAATAACTGAATTTAGAAGTATTAGAGAACTATATTAGGGTTTCTTAGTTGTTAAAAGGAAGTAGTTGACAAAAAGGGACTTAAACCGCCGCAGAATGAATTTAGTATTAGAGTTGTTGATCAATCATTAATGGAGACTACCTATTGTTACATCAAGCGAGGCACCAGACCTTCAATTCTTTGTAGTTGTCTAAAAATTATCCTTTAGAGTGTGTGTCATCTTACGCTAATTCAGGGTTGAATGATGAGCTACCCAACCTCACACCAATTTTAGCACTACTTTTTGATCTCTTGAGTGCTATTTCTTCAATCACAAGGGTGTCATCAGAATAACTAACTTTATCTTGTAGTCTAGTTTGCAGTTGGCACCAATTACTCGACAAAGCTGCAATAGAAACACATCATCATCAACAAACGGAGCGACATCAAAATCACGAAGAAAGTTGAATACAGACAAGGTTTGCAAGCAACAAAAAGAGGAGTAAGAATTCCATATCTAAGTTGAAGACTAAGTACAAGAGCAAAGAAAAACAAAAGATGTGAATTTTTATAAAGTTTATGATACCGAGGAAATACAAGTTGTGAAGAATCAAGTGGTAAAATCCTCCCCCCACGACCATAGTAGTTTTGTTTTATTAGTTTGTATTTCAATTTAGCATATAGATAAAAGAAAAAAAATAGAAGAAAAAAACGATAAAAAAAAGAAAAAAAAGTCTTATATTGCTTTAGTGTATGTTTGTTTTGGTATTCATTCAATAAGGTCATGGAGAAGAAGAAATTTAAGAAAAAGTTTCAAACAACAAGAAATTGGAGAAAAAAGTTACAATTTGTCAAAGTGCTACAAAGTTCAAGAGTTCATCATCTATAGTTGAAGCCGAAGACGTTTATATTTACTGTGAGAGTGGTGTTAATTGTAGACTGGATGAGAAGATAAACAAGCATTCCCATTATGAGACCTGCATTTTTATTTAGATTTAACTAAATCCATTAGTCAAATTTTAAATTTAGAGTGCCTAGAAGGCTAAAACTCTAATACTTAAGTGCCTTCGATGCTTTTAGGTTGCCCCAATAATAGATGGTAGTACTCCAGATAAAAAGTTTGCCTTATTTTAAAACCCTTGGGTGCCTTTATAGGTTTGTATGCATGGTAGACACGTGTCAAGGGCATTAGAGTTAATTTTCTTTTGATGTTAAAAACAAAGAAAAACTTATAAAACGAAGGCATGTGAGGTTTTTTCTCTTTCCCCTTCTTCGTATTTTTCTTCTATGGTGATCTCCGCTCTTCCCTTGAAAAATTAAGAACTTGGTTTGAAAATGGAAATCAGTAAGTTTTCTTTTGAGCTATGGTTACATAGAATTGTTGATGTCATTCATGAGAAATAGTTTCTTAAACTGGTTAGGGGAATTTCTTTTCTTTCTATTCTTCAAATTGAGAATTATCGGGAGGAAATGGATTTTCAATCAATTGACTAAGGTAGATCTTATTAATTGGTGGGTTTGTGTCATTACACCTGAAGAAAGATTTGAGGTTTGATCTTAAAGAGATTTATAGTCCATGGATTAAGAAATTAGGTCATAAGATGGTGAAATGGGCTACTTGCCAGTGAAACTGATGGTAGTGGAACTAAGAATGATGAGGTTTATTTGACTTTTATGCTACAAAAGCCTGGATTAAAGAGAGATGTGCACAAGGGAAACGATTTTCACGGTTAGAAATTCTTTTTCCACGACTGCAGCTATTACTAGGCGATGATGATCTCTTATTCCTCATGTTTTAGTTTTCTTGGGTTTATTTACAACAAGCAAGTGCATATTTTGATCCTCTGTATGTGGCTAATTTTAATTTTTGCACTCACCTTGTTTCTATGCCTTATTTAATTGGTGACATTCATTTTGACAAGACAAAATTTAAGAAATTGAAGATATATACTATATGTTCCTACTGTTGACTTCCACATGCATGTATAACCTTGAGTTCATATAATACATGATGCACTAATTCTCTTGGATTAATATGCTGCTTATTGTGTGGTGTATAGATTTCTAGTTCATGTCTACGGACTGATGGTTCAAGTTGTGGTGGTTGAATAATGCTGCAATATTGATCTTACACTTTATGATCTCAGATGGAGTATATGTGGTGAAGTGGGAAGGCTTGAATTATATTTTTTAAATTTACATTGGCATGGTTGGTAATTAAATGCATGATCTGTGTGGTACATATGTAGGAATACTAAACAGTGGCATGAATGAACGTACACTTAATTTCTTTTTTTGGTTAGCTTGAGGAAGTGGTTTTAAATTAACATTTTAATTTGGTGGTACTGCGGAGTGGTCTTGTTGACGACCTATTATCTTGTCGATGTTCTAGAATGGTTTTATGAGGTATAGTTTGCAATCACTGTTGTCTATTTAATTCACTTTATAGTCTGCATTTGTAGCTGTTGGCTTTTTACAAAATTTGTGTATGGACTGATAACATTGGATGCTTAATATACCTTGGTTGTGCTTTGTACTTTACTGTTTTGGTTCAAATGAACGAACCAAAGTAATATTTTTACTTGGGAGTTCAGTATGATCAGTTTTTAATTTGGGGTAGTCCATTACGATGGGTTACGGTTATTCCGCTCTATATATGGAGCTTAAGTACTTACTCATTTAAGCTGGGTTTTTATAAAGTAAGACCTTGCAAGTTAGACCTGTTTTTAATGTGTAGAATGCAATTCGTTTTGGTTTTTGGCTATATAACAAATTATACTGTTCTGCATTTTTCTTAAAGAAAAGTATGTGGTTTAGCTGTATAATAATAGTTTTGCCCACTGGCCACTACTTCAAGCGGTTTGATGTTTGATTCATGAGGTTGTTGCTTGCACTTGGTTTGATGTTTGATTCATGAGGTTGTTGCTTGCACTTTATTTCCTCGGTAATGAGATATTCAGATGTAGAGTTTGGTGTAATTTTGAATATAAATTATTCCGTCAGTTTATGTACGAGTGGGCTGGACTAGATCCAATTGATAGGAATATTGTGGTACATTATTTAGTTGTTATTAGTACTATGTCTAGATTAGACAAAAATCACTTTGGCACAATTTAAGTAGATATCAATGGTTATCCCCTCTGTTTTCTATACAGAACGATACGGTGAAAAAACTGATATACTAGTGTTCCATAACTAGTTGGCTAATGTACATAAGATAGATACAGAGAGTGAGTTATTTGTGCATGAGAACACTTGCAATAGAGTAGTGAGATTTATAAATTAAAAATGTGGTTGCTATTCAATCCACTACCATGAATCATTTGAATGATAACATAATATATAAATGTTTATAAATTGTTTAAATGTGTTGTTTAATGTTTTGTTCGAATTAACTGTGAAGATTATTTTTGGATTTGTCGAAGTTAGGACCAATGAATCCCATCCATTATATGTGTTCATTTTCATAATGGATATTTAGTACAGATTTATATCTGGCCAGTGTTCGACTTCTATGGCAATGGTTTTAAATTATGTATTTACTTGTCAGGGATATACTTCTATGGCAATGGTTTTAAATTATGTATGTAATTGTCAGGGATATACCGGAAGTTATAGAATCATTGGTGATGTGAAAAGTAAGGGATTGTTGTTGTACAATTCATGCTATCATAATTACTGTTACAATAAGCAGTTCATACTATCTGAAGTAAGTTGCTACTATTTGGAGTAGTTCATACTATCTAAATCAAAGTGACGAATTATGGTCGTGCTTGATCCCTTTGAGTTACGGAGAAAGGTACCTAGGTAGCTGTTTTGTGGTTTAGCATAAGGTTGTTCATATCATCTGAAAGTGTTGGTTGCTGCACTACAGTTCATACCATTTATTTGGAGATGATTGCAATCTTTTCGAGGTAGTTGCAGTCTAATTACTGGTATTCATACTACCTAGTGAGAGATGATTATTATTATCCGAGGTAATTCATATCATTTGATAAATGTGCAAAACGTGCGACAAGAGATGATTATTACTGTTTGAGGTAATTCATATCATCTGATACATATGATAAAGATGATTATTACTATTTAATTATTACTGTTTGAGGTAATTCAATCATCTGAGAAAATATGATGGTTATTGTCGTAGCAGTTCGTACCATCGACCTGAAATGATTACTAACTCTTTTGAGTAGTTCATATCATTTGAAAAAGATGGTCTCTTGAGTATGACTTAGTACTGTGAATTGTCAGGTCCACTGGGGCTCTCATCTGCGTGTGGCTACCCGGAAGACCGTTAGCTATAACGGTGAATAGTATCCGACTACCCTGACATTGGCACTGGTCATCCCTCACCCGTCTGATACGGTGTGTTGTCAGGCCTTAATTGGCTCTCACCTATGGGTAGGCAACCCGGAAGACCGTTAGTTGTAACAATGGTTAGTATCTGACTACTCGGGCAGGAGATATTGTATCTTCACAATAAAACGATGGGAATCATATATAGGATTCGATGATCCTTGAAATATAAAAGTTATGTTTGCCTGCTTATAAAGCAATTTGAGATAAATTAATGAACATTTGATTGGTAAGATCGAATTGATCCGAAAAATTTGAAAGCCCGGTTTCTCGAGTGGCGTATCGGGAAGTTGGAGTTGGCCAAGTGGACCGAAACCCGACCCATTAGAAGCAAAAAATTTCTGGTCCGTCATACCAATCCTTAGGACTGTCAATCCCAATCCGAAATCCGATAGACGTTTCCGAAAAACCGGGATCCTATAGGAAATTATCCAACATAACGGTTATCGTATGTCGGAAACGGAAAGTTATCGGAAATTCTTGTGTTATCTTAACGGAAACTGGCTGAAGTTCTCCTATCTTCGGAGCTTGTACTCCTTGAGGGCTTCACTCTTTCTTCGAAGCTTGGCCTTTCGACCAAGGTCTCGGCTACGGCAATTGCTTCGGCCAGTGTTTGAACGCGGCGTCGATCCAACTCTTGCTTTACCCACGGCTTTGCTCCGCATAAGAAGTTGAAGAGCTTCTCTTCTTCAGATAAATTGGGTATCTCCAGTAGCAAGTTTGTATACGTTTCGGTATACTCTTTGGTTGTGCCCGTTTGACGAAGGTACTTCAATTTCGCTCTAGCTTCGTAAGCCGCATTCTTATGCAGGTGCTAGCCCCGGAGCATACAAGACCGCGAAGGATTGGCAGCAACAAAGGGACTTCGCGCACGCCCAATTGATAAAAGCGGCTAAGAAGATGAAGAAGTGGGCGGATAAGAAGAGGCGACATGTAGAGTTCCAAACTGGCGACATGGTGTTTATCAAGCTCTTGCCCCAACAATTCAAGTATACTCGGCCGCTACACAAAGGCTTGCTAGTTCCGAAAAACATCGTGAGCGATCGAGACGTTCGCTTCACAGGAAAATTTTGAACGGAGCTCTTCAAGATGATGGGTACGGAGCTCAACTTCTCCTATCTTACGATAAGTACCGATACCGATAGCATATAAGCCTAATGTTCCGTTATTTTTTTAACCCATTTATTTTTTCATTGAATCATTCACATCGACAGAAAAAGAAACTTACCTTTCCAGCTTTCCTTCTCTCAATTCTCTATTCATATTTTCTTCTTCTTCTCATTAATTCGTCTCATACTCTCAGTTACCACCATCATCTCCTTATCTCTTCTCTAGTAATTTCTCTACCAGTGGTGAATCGATCAATCAGTTATTAGAAAACTAGGGTTTCTGTTCAATTTATGGTTTTTGTTCAATTGTTCAAATCAGGGTTAGGTTATTGTTCAATTGTTCAATTTAGGGTTACTGTGTGATTAGAAAACTAGGGTTTCTTTTTAAATCCAAATTTGGGTTCAATTTTGAAACTTAATTTAGGGTTTCTGAAATCGATTTGTGCAATTAAGGTTTTCAGAAATCAATCAATCAGTGATGTCACAGAGTCAAAGAGCATCAAATCAATTGGGTACCTCAACTTCATCAATTTCAGTTGTATCACATCCACAGTTACCAGAAGAAAATTTTCAAGGTTTAAAAATGAACTCTGTCTTTGTAATTCGTCCCAAAGAAGAAGGAGAAGAAGAGGAAGATCCACTTATAGCTGAAGCAAAGAAGAAATTACGTACAAAAAGGTCTGATGTATGGAATGAATGTGAAAGGATTATTACTACAAGAATTGGAGCAGATGGGAAGAAGGAGATTGAAGTTACAGGTATATGCAGTCATCGTAAAAAGATAATTGAAGCATCAAGTGCAAAGGAACCAGCCGCTTAAGATCCCATCTCTATTCCTGCAATAAGAAGCCCGAGAATCAACCTGGACAAGGAAAAATTACTCCTATCAAAACAGGTAACACACAAACTAAGTTAGCTAATTGGAAATATGATCCTGATGCTACTAGGTTACTTGTTGCTAAGATGATTGCTAAGCATGATTATCCACTAAATATGGTTGAGCATGGATATTTTAGAGAGTTTGTTAGATCTTTGCATCCTTCTGCCAATTGTTATAGTAGGAATACAACTAGGGATGACATTATGAAACTGTATGTTGAGTTCAAAGTTCAATTACAAGAACAACTTGATTCAATCACATCTAAATGTAGTTTAACAACTGATATGTGGACTTGTAAACATACAAAAAATAGATATTGTTGTGTAACATGTCACTTCATAGATGATGAATTGAAACTGAATAAGAAAACACTAGCGTACATTTTAGTGCCATCACCACATACTGGAGAAGTTCTTGCAGATTTTGTGAAAGCAGTAGCTCTAGATTGGAATATAGATTGTAAGTTGTTTGCTTTAGCTACTGACAATGCTAAATCCAATGATGTTATGATGAAAAATCTGAAGAGATGGCTTTCTAGCAAGAATTGCTTAGTTCTTGAGGGTGATCTGTTCCAAATGAGGTGTAGCAATCATATATTGCATTTAGTTGTATTATGTGGGATGAAAGTAGCTTATGGATTTATAAAAAGTATTAGAGAGTGTGTCAAATATGTCAAGTCTTCAAATGCTAGAAAAGAGAGGTTTGCAAATGCTTTAACACAACTTAAACTTCCTGCAAGGTCTGTAAGTTTAGATGTGGACACCAGATGGAACTCCACCTTTAAGATGCTTAAAGAAGCAATTGATCTGAGACAAGGATTTGTCAGGCTAGCTGATTTGGATTCTGATTTCAATATACTACCAAGTTCAGAGAAGTGACAACAAGGAATACATATTTGTGAGTGTTTGGAAGTGTTTGATGTTATTTCAAGTAAATTTTCTGGGATTAACTATCCAACATCAAATATGTATTACAATAGGGTATATGAGATTAATAAGAGCATTAGGCAATGGGAATCTAGTCCTCACATGTATATCCGAGATATGGGATTGAATATGAGGGAGAAGTTTGATAGTTATTAGAAAGAATGTAACATGTTGATGAGCATTGGAGTAGTTTTAGATCCAAGGTACAAGGCTAGATGGATAGAGTTTGTTTATAAGAAGTTATATGGAGTGGATGACTATGTAAATCAGTATAACAAATTTCATACAACACTCAATGCTCTTTTCTCTTCATGTGAATATGATAGTAACTGTACAACTGCATATTATTTTGGGCCTACATCTAGTGGCGGAACATTATCAACTGGAATTGATAATTCTAGAACAACTAGAAGTGACTATGAGTATGATGATTTTATGATGGAAAACAGTGAGGTTAAGGTTCAGAATTTAGAGTTGGAGAAATACTTAGAAGAACTACTGCTTACTAAAGGAAAACCCAAAGAGGAAGGTCTGTTTGATATATTGTCTTGGTGGAAAAATCATGTTCCTAAGTACCCAACTCTTGCAAAGATTGCAAGAGATGTGTTGGCTTTTCCAGTGACAAGTGTAGCATCAGAATCCATGTTCAGTGCTGGTCGCAGGGTTCTTACAACATACAGAAGCTCATTGGCTCCAGAAGTTATTCAAGCATTGCTTTGCTTAGGTGATTGGTTGCCAGATCTCAATCACAATGCTAATACTAGTAGTACAGGTTAGTAACTTTTCTTTCTTTTTATTTCCTTTCATATTTCTTGCACTGCCAACTAACAAATTTTGGTTTCTTTGAAATGCAGATGTACTTTGAAAGTTGCAGGTTGTATCTCAATGACAATGCTAGTATAGAAGATGTACTTCAGTCCAATGCTAGTACAAATTTCAGTTTCTTTGTGTTTTCTTTTGCTACAAGAACAATAGAACATGTAATTTATAAACTGTGAACATTTGTATCTGTTTTCTATGTGTTTGAACTGAATTATGAACTGAAAATGCTTAGATAAACTGAAATTTGAACTGAAAAAACAGGTTTATCTAATTTCTGTCAGATATCGAAAATTATCGGAAAAATATCTGATATCCGATAACCTTATCGTAACGGAATCGTAATTGATTTTTAAGATTCCGCCGGAAATTATCGGATATCGGATTCCAATAATCCTTATCGTAACGGAACCGGCTGAGTCAGTTTCCGTTTCGATAAGTTCCGTTGACAGCTCTACCTAACCTCACACAATGGTTGATTTCCTTTCTTAGAGATCGTCAGAAAAAAGAAGGTTCTTTTCGTCCCATGTTTCTATGGGATAACAAAATATAATTCATAAGTTTTTCTTTTCTTCCCACCATTCAACGTCTGCAGGATTTCTATCTTCACTCCTGCTTGCATACATGAGAACCATAAAGTGCGTCTTTTGCGTGCAATTTTATAAAACCCTAGGTGAGGAAGAAATCAAGGCGGAGGCTTATTCGATCGCTCTCGAGGCTGGATTATTTCATATGTTGGTTTTCTCCTAACTCAAGAGTTAAGCATGGGAATAATGTTCTTTGGCATTTCTAACTTCTTATTATTAATGTGCAGAAACTTTATGTCCTCATAACTCTTTGGATGGTTGTGACTTTTAAGTTGAAGTAGGTTTTGTGGTTATACCTCTTGTAAACCCTCACGAGACTATAACTCGTCCACTAGAGATACCTAGGGGTTTAAAGGCTTGTTACACATGCTAAGTGTAACTGTATCCTCAACGAAATGGAGTTGTTGTATTTTTCTTTAGTTTAGTTTAGGTAGGTAGTTTGCTCGAGGACTATCAAAATCTAAGTATGGCGGAATTTGATAAGTGCTTAATTTACATGTTTCTAGTGTCAAATCGATACTTGGTTTAGCTATAGTTCTTGCATATTACTTGTTATTACTCTTGTTTTCTATTTTATTTTATTTTTTAGGTGAATCATCCTAAATCAATGGAAACTGTATTGAAAAGATGGAAGAGAGGGCATTGAAGTGTTGAAACAACGAATTCCAGGGAGATTTACAGTTAGGTCTAGGCTATCAAACCTAACCGTAAAATGGCTTGAAGAGATATGCATATTTTTCTATAACCAACTTGTAGAGGACGAAGAAACGAAGCCAACCCAATAAGAATGAGGTCAATCGGACATCGTATGAGGGAGTTATGACCAAAACGGTGAGATACAAAAAAATGTCAAGGAATAATTGATAGACACATTTTAGTGTCTAATTTGCACCTTAGTTTCTATTAATTTAGTATTCGATTTTGCAATTATTACGTGTTTTTATGCTTTTGTAGG
>JAJJMC010007390.1:720681-794360 GCA_023531435.1 Papaver californicum | reverse complement strand
AAACCAATTTTGGCAATTACTTGCGCTTCAATTAATTTAAAAAGAATTATCTGATTAATCACATAGGTTGTTAGAATTACCTGATTCCTGATTCCTGGTCCTTTTAAAATTATTCAAAAATCATCTTTAGGTTATTTAGTCTTTTTCATACTCCTGGAATTTTCTAGAGTTAATTTAAATCATTATTTTCTAAGATCATTACATTTACAAGTTCGAGAAACGATCACCTTATTTACCACTATTAAAATTACATCAATAATTACGGTTGGGTTTATTGGACTTGGACCCAACCGTAAGTCTAGGAATTTTGACGAGATTTTTTTGTCAGAATTTCGGTTAGTTGGAGCCAACCGTTACTGGGGAAATTTGGCACGTGTGTGGGCTTCTAAAACAAGGAAAACACGGTCCCGGAAGGATCCTAAACCTAGATTTCATGGATACTATATAAAGAGACATCCAAGACATTAAGACGACACATTTACATTACTTTGAAAGTCTTGGAGGAGATCAACACAAGAAGAAAAATCTAGGGTTTGGAGCGGTTTCACCATCATAACAAATTCTCTTTACTCTTATGTATAACATGGATGCTTCTACATCCATGAGTAGTTAAAAACCTAATTGAATGAGGATGAATTCTAAGTTCTAGACATGATTTGAGTTATTATATGAATCTATTTTGAGTTCTTCATATGATTATCGTTTTTTTATAGTATAAAGAATTATTATGATTGATTGATAGATTGTTTAGGTGGAAAACTGAATTGATTTGTTGATTTAATCTAATGCTAGTATTGAGTTTTGAGATAAGTAATTGTCCATCGACTTTTTACATAAGTAGTGAACACGAGACCTTGCAGAGGGATTCTGTGGAACAATTGTGTGTATGAACAACACTAGTAAGTGGACCTTGATCTAAGAGTCTAACTGCTAGGAATAACCTATTAATTCACAAAATATAAAACATTCGACCAAATTACACCTTGAGTGATCTACTACTAGGTGGTTTAGACGGATACAATCTGGTAGGCGAGAACTTCCGTATCCAGTGATATAAGGAATTTTGGGGATAACACTGATCTAGCTGTTATTCTAGGGCTGGTGATAATATGTGATTAAAAATTAGTAGATGAATATACTATTTTAATAATTATTTAATAACGAATAAGGATTCATCGATCATATTTCTCTCAATTGCTTATAACTTTACTTTTAATTGCTTTCTTATTTACTTTGTTTAAAACCTAAAATAAAACTCCCTTGTAACACTTTGACTAAAACACCTCGCTCTTCGTGGGAACAAATCTTATTTACTACTATATTATTCATTAGTAAAGTAGAAGATAAGTGAATTAATTTGTGCATATATGACATGCATCAGTTACAGTCGGCCAGACTGGAAGGTGATGTAGTAGTCCAGATTTAGGTATCACCCAGGCCTACGACTCTAAGATTTAGTTAGTCGGGCCATAGTAGGCCCCAACTATTAATAATTTGTTTAAGTTAGGAAATTACATAATTAGCGAGAACTGACATAGTCGAATTTAATCAGGGGTAAGTTAGAGTTAGGGATTAGATTCAGAATTAGCCGTCAAGTTAGTATCGTATTAGATTTCTTCTTTTTCTCAAGATACATTTTTATAATATATATGCATAGGCTAGCCTACGGCAGGGGGTTAAGCCTATAGGTTAGCTGTGGCCTACAGCCCCAGTATTATAGTTAGTCGGGTCATAGTCAAGTGTATGAGCCATATGGTCATAAAATTCTACAAAACGGTATTTTTTGAACCTAATCGTTTGGAACAGATTACTATTAGCCATACAGATTTTTTTTGGAAATTCATCGATGTCCTTTAATAAATAAGTGACTATCTTCCCTATGACTCACCCAATACTCAATATTTAGTTTTTCCTAATTTGCATACATAATGAACCAAGGTGCAAGAGATGTTGGCTCAGGCCAAGTGGCTTAAAATGCCATCTCCACTACATGTTTCCAAATTATGGGATCAGTTATGAGATATTCAAAAAAATTCCTAATACAGATCGTATATATGTTTTTAATCCACTCAAATTTCATAACAAAAAATGACCTTCAAATCACTGAACCTGTCACACTTTTTATAAATTAATATCTGTAAAGATGCCCAAACAATTCAGTTCTAAGTGTTACCACAACCAACTCCAATAATACAATCTATAATTGTTATATATATAATTCACTGAGTTGCAGCATGTGCAGTATTATATCCACCTAGGATAAATATAGCTATTGTATCCACTTTTTTATGCTTAAATTTCCCATGAGTAAATTTGAGATACTTTGTTGTCCCGTAAAAAACAATTTTTGCAGTTTCTGACAATCACCTGAAGTTTTACCAATCGAGATAGAATGAGAGAGATGTTTTCAGAAAATCGCGATAGTCTCTGATGCCAGTATAATAGAAGGAATATCTCTAAAGGAAACAGACTTCTTAAGAGTTTCTCCAAGATCCTGGTCCAGTTTCATATCTTTTGTTGGTGTCCCACTCTGTGGGTATCAAATAATAAAATCACTGTTTTTACCATCGTAAAAATGTAACTTTTTAGTCTATCCAAATAATAATGTCATCTGTAGGAGTCGAATCCATAACTACATGGCTAAGAACCACGTACTTTTCCATTTGACAACAGATACCATTTCCAATGTAATTGAGATTTAATATGAAATAATATAAAGTAGATTGAGAATGTACTCGTAGACAGTATCCATCTTTAGACCCTACTTCCATTTGACGGCTCTACTTCCATTTGACGGCTGATACCATTTCCAATGTAATTGTGATTTAATATGAAATAATATAGAGTAGATTGAGAATGTACTCATAAACAGTATCCATCTTTAGACCCTACTTCAAATTTACTAATGACCATTTGTACACTTAGCAACGATCGAATGAATGGTCATTTTTCATGGACAATTCTATAAAGTGTGTTACCCAGAATTGGTAGATAATTTTGCATCCAAAAAGTTAGATGTAAACACCAGCTAAGCTAAGGATTCCTGCAATTCACCCTGATGGTTTCATTTAATACACTCAGTACCTTTATGCGACTAATAATAACAATTTATCCATAAAGGATACTACACAAACACAGTGGGAGATAGCAAGGGATAATTGATCTGTAAAGTACCTCCCAGATCGGGAATAAGATTCTTAAAGAGTGTCTGCAAGGCGTAGTGGTGGTATTGATATAGATGGAAAGATAGTCCAATTCATAAAATAGTGGCGTCATAGTACCTCCGGCGTTCATCTGAGCCCATAAAGAATCCACAAAAATAAAGAAAAAAATCATAAATAATCTAATTCAGACCAAAACAAAGATAATTGAAACTTAGATAGGTATAACTATTGAACCAAATGCAGATCGAATGAATGAAAGTGATAGAATTGAAGTGAGTTATTTGCTCTTCCTTCTTGAATTTGAACTTTGTAATTTCATTTTCAACATAAAACATAAATCAATAAGAACTTCCAATTTAAGACCTTAAAACGAAATCTTAAGAATACCCCAAACTAAGCAACCTTACATTTCCAAAGCAGCTCATTGATACTGAGCAAGACCATTTTTTTCCTCCTTGTTAAACCCTCTTAGATTCAACTTGATCTTCCTTTTTTTTTACTCCACAAATCTTCTCAATGATTCTCACCCTCTTTTAGAATGACAGCTCGTAGACCCATCTCTCAAATCCATTCAGAACCTTTACGAAGGGGTTGAACACTTGAATTTACTCCTAGACCTAGTAATGCGAGTTGCAAGTGTCTCCCTTGTACAATAATCCCCTTGTAAAACAACATTACAAAGCAAGTAATACGCCAATTCCCTTTAGATTTTAGGAGAAATAACTTGGATGGATGATAGTTACAGCCAAATCTTAGGAACAATCTCTCTGAGTTGTATGAGTTTATACCTACAAAGTGAGAGGAAGACCCAAATTTAATTGATTTTTCAGGGCCAGTAATTATCTGCGGTATTATTAAACAGACAGATTGATAAGACAGTAATCAAATTACTTTATCAACACACTAATTAGACACCTATGAGTAATCTTCTCCATAACCCACATCCTTCTTACTTGTCCTGACTCCTAAGACCAAAGAAAGCTACAAAAAGATTTAAAAGTGCAGAATATACCTGATGTTGATAACATAATCAACTCTTCCAATCAGCCAATATTAGCCATCCTTGTCCCTATAAAAGGGAACAAAATATTTTGAATAAGATTACCAAAGAAATCAAAACTCAAAATTGACAAAAAGTGGTTCAACACTTTCTCATATTTACATGCTGCAACCATCACCAGTAAAGTAATAGCTGGGTAATGGCTCAAAATATGTTGTTTCGCATCTATGATAGACCCCATAAAGAGTATGAAATTCCCCCTGTCCATGAGTTTTGAACGCATAGATACCCACTATACATATACTGTCAATATGAGTTCCCTTCCCATCAGTTGTTACAGGCTGCAATTTTTATTCGATTTTGTTATAGTTCGAAAATAATTTTCATAGGTGAGTTAGTTATTTTATACCAAAAGATAAATCCACTAACATGGCCAATGTGACTTATCAGAAGAAAAAAAAACCATGTCGATCAATTTGCAGAAAGATTAAGGACTATTAGCACATCAAGGGTAACGAACTACATTAAGATATAAATCAATATACAACAGAGAAAAAACGAAGCCAGAATTCGGCTACCTTCAAGACGCTGACCAAATGAAGAAAACCCAATCATGTCGATGTGCCTGTATGCTCTTAGGAGCTTATAGTTCAGTAGTGTTATTATGTGTGAAGTTTGAATTTTGTATTTGTTAGGATCGGTGCTTTTCAGTGATGCATCCATGAGGGAAAATAAACCAAATAACTAGGAAGTAAAAGAAGCTAAAAGTGAATACCTCAAGAAGAAGACAATGGTGAGCATAAAGTCACCCTAGGATAGCTTTGCGTTCAACTTCAAATTACCAATTGCTCTGCAAATGTTGAAAGGATGTTGAAGATGAAATAGATAAGACGCGAAGGTGGGAGCAAAATTGTGAGTTAGGCGGAAAACAATGGAGCTTGGTGCAACATGCACATAGTTGAATAGGCAATAATTCCTTGGAACATTTGGTTTGTCATGACGCCCAGGAGGTCTAACAATGACAACAACACTATCCAATTCTCAATTTGCAACCTTCTCAGCTACCTACGTGATAACTCATTTGAAATTAGATCTTAAGTATATATATTAGAATACAAACTGTATCACAAAACCATAAAAGAGAAAAATACATCAATAAAAACACTAGTAGCAATAAAAATATATAAAGGACCAGCGAGATTAGTTTGACACTAAATTAGGCTGGACATTATGGTTTTTTTTTTTTTTTGCTTAGATATTTGCTGCAACCTTACTTTGACAACATTACTTCTCGTGCTGTGGTTCACTTCACATGATCACATGATTGTAGACAATCTATAGGCATATGGTTTTGGTAGGAGTAACTACACAAAAACATTATGGTTGTAGCATCCATCGGTGCTATTTGTTCTTGGGTTAAGAGCTTGTATGTGGGTTGAGATATTTTATTTATGTAGCTCAGAAGCCTGGAACTCTTTGCATACACAACTGTAAGATTAATGTTGAACTTAGACATATTAATAGGAGTTTGCTAATATTCTAGTAATAACCTTTTTATACAGTTCACATAAAATTCAGTCCTGTTGCTTAAACTTAGACACACCAACCAAAGGTAGATTCCATATCATTTAATAAAACAACACCAAGAAAATTTTGGATCCAATTTAGAAGCTACATACAATGTTTGTACCCTTCAACAGACCAGATATAAGTAGTTTGTGTGAGTTGGGAATGTACAGCATTAGATATAGATAATGGAAAAACGACATCCCTTCAGCTACACTAACGGTTGTTCACTGAAAACTTGCCATGTCCTAGTTCCCTACCAAATGTTCTCAAATGGAAGCCAATCAAGTAGTACCCAGTGAATCAGTGATGTACATAGAATTAAACTATGAGATAGAGGTAGAGAGGGAGGGAGGAAGGACCTGTTGGGAGCAAAAGAATTAGGTGGTGTTGTAAGGAATGAATTGCAGTACGCAAGATAGATCTACTCTTTTTTCTCCATCAAATTAATCGAGTCATATTCAGTAGATGGATATCTTAGCTGTTTATTTTCTCATCTTTAAGCCACTTATTCTGTTCAGAAAGCTCATCAACTGCCAAGTTCATCTTGATGAGCCGCAGTTAGTGGTTAATCCATATTCAGCAGATAGGTATCTTATCTGCTCATTTTCTCATCATTAGACCACTTATTCTGTTCAGAAAGCTCATCCACTGCCCAATTCATCAGTTGGTAGTTAATCCGCGTCCTATTAGATTTTAAAATACTAAAGAAACAAAAACACATACCTGCTTACCACCTTCCTGGGTCTTTGCTTAAGAAAGTGCATGATCTTCATAAGAAGTTATATTATCCCTCATAGAAACAAAAACTGGGGTACACACAGCTAATTTTGATCTCCAAGTCGTCCCCGAGAAAGCTTTGGCTAGAGATGATAAGAGGCGTGAATGTAGCACCATATGGTATACCCATCAAATCATGAGAAGGAACCTGTAGAAATTCTTTAAGCATATACAAGCTCAATTTAACAAACACACCACTAACAGTTTTTTCTTGCTTGCATCAGGGAATCAAAGCAATGTGCTTATATACTGAATCAGCATACAGGTGGTTGTAGAATAATGTGCAATTCAGAAGTGAATATCAGTACAATTCTGCGAAAAAAACTAACCTTCCAAGGTATCATATGCAGCATGTTTTGTCTTTCATATTCTACCTATGCTTGTAAATCTACACATCTTACGGGTCATCACCCTAGCAAGGACATTCCCAGTTTCTCATGGTGATGCATTTGAACAAAGAGTGGTATTTAACATTTAGGCTCACCAGGATATGAATCATTAACAAATAACTTTCCTGTGGAAATATTCAACATAGACCATCCACACCAATAATCTGCTCGTTCCAAAATATTGAACTCCAACATCTTATAGTGTTACTTATTAAGTTTTTTCAATATCAAATTATCTAATATTGGAGCTAAAGTTATCAGAGTTAGCTAATTATCAGTGGGAAGAATACATGCGAGGAGTAGAATATCAAACATTACATATCCGCTCTAGATTTCATTCCAAACGAATCTCACAACTTCATATATCGAACAGTTCTTTTCCAACTCAAAATAATACTACTTCAAATTAGTGATTAGTGGAGAATAGCTTAAGGTTTTAATTTAAATTTCATCCTACAATCAACAAAAACTCTATCTCAAGCAATTCAGTAATTTCAAGAAAACCCAGCATCGAAGATGCACTAAAGTTTTTATTGCTCATAGAGTTATCCTAGAGGTTGCACCACCTTCAACCCATGCAGTTTCAGATTCTAAATCAACTAAAACATTATCCAGATTCATAACATTGATATTCATGAATAACTCTTCAAAATTAGTCGAATTAAAAAAAGTTTAAGTCAAAAAATAAACCTAATTTTCTAATATTTGTCACCGAAACTCAAAATTTGGTAATAAGATTTAAAAGTCGTGCCTTTTTGAGACAGAAACCTTCACATCTTCTCCGCCAACAAAGAAAATTCAATATCCTAATCAAGAGTTTCTTAAATTATATCACCAAACGAAAATCAAGGATCAAAAGTGCCACAAAATAATTTAGGATTGATGAAAAACTTACCTCAGAAAGGTACACCTATGAAGAAACATCTGATTTTGAATAGGCTCATGAGAAAACATATCCGAACCGATGTGTTTTAATGTGTGTGTTTCTGTTTTCCTTCCTCTTCTCTTGACCTATGAAAAAACAACTGTATAGGGTTTTAACTTTTTAACTGATTATTAGGAAAGTTTATGGTTAGTTGTAGTCGACTATAAATAGAGAATTGTATAAGATGCAGTAGGATTACCGATAGAAACAGGGTAATGTTAAGAAATCGGTAATGAAGCCTGTAATAAAGATTAGAGGTGACGAGGGCAGTAACTGTATTAGGAAAATGGATTAGTAAATATTAGAAAATTAAAAAATAAATTAAAGACGGGATGAGATATAAGCTCTATCGTCAATGTATTTAGAAAATAAAGATGAACGTTGGATTTATACCAAAGACAAATATTCCAACCGTCCAATACCTATTTACAAGGGTTGGAATTGTCCCAAAATAAAATATCAGTCTCTTTTATATTATAGATACGAGTTTAAAAGAAAACCACTATAAGTTTTGACTATAAATAATTCATACGAACATGGAGCATATCTATGACTAATGCAGTCTGCACAATTAATCAAGTCTACTTCCCACATTTTCTCTTAAATAAGATCTAAAAGAGTTAACTATATACATTCTTCAGCTCTCAATTCCAAGTAAAGCGTTAGAATGCTCATATGGATATTAAATGGTAAAGCAGCCTAGCTGTCTGTGTATTGCACTAGATCACCATTATCTAGCACACACTAAATATGAGTTAAATCAAATATCTAGCTATCAAAGCAGAAGTTTTCAAATTTTTGATTCAAAGAATCCAATAATTTGAGTCATTTAGTACTCTAATAACCACCTCTGTACACAATACAAAGTTGCAAGGAACACATCTATTTTGCCGATTATGAATATATCCCGATATTCCGACTATAGTACAAAATTAAACAGAACGAAGCTAGTATGTCTCACTGTAATTACTATTACTTTAAGCACAACCATTATATCGAAATGCATCCAACATATTTAAAACTTTGTTTCTGTACATTAACGATACCCACTTATAAACTCATCAAATATTTCACTGTCCATACATAGACCTGTATCAATCCGTAAGATCGATTCCAATGGGCATTGACATATAGGTTAATTTGTTAAGCCAGATGGATAAGCAAATTTGATTTTGGGAAGTGGGGAATTGGCTAAACAAAGCATACTGAACCGATCGAGGCAATATGAGCCGCTCGGCCCAGGTTGAGACGAGCCTCGGCTCAGGTTGCCTCGACAACAGTCGGATCTTAACAGCTCTAATCCAACGACTTTCACTTCTCTCCCTATAAATTCAACCAATTTCAACTCCAAAATCACACCTCTCCACTCAAAAATTCTTCTACTTTCAATTAAATCTTAGTCTTTCCATCTAAAACTCTTGATCTCAATTTCTGCTAAAAAAAATCAGAAAAAATAATGGCAAACTCATCACAAACACAGAATACTAAATCAGGAAAGGGTTCGACAAAGCCTCGCGGTCCAAGGTTTAATCTTATAGAAGATAAAGCTATCTGCAGAGGATATGTATCATGTACGCTTGATGTTGTCAATGGTGTTAGTCAACAACATGCAACGCTTTGGAAGAAAAAAATTCAATCATTTTACAAGGAAACTGGGAATCCAAATAAACGTGACTTCTCCAGGTTGTCAGGTCGTTTTCATGTAATCAGTAAAGACATGAGCGCTTGGGTAGGTATAATGATGCAAGTGAATCTCCAAAGAGGAAGCGGTGATACTAAAGCAGATATAATGCAAAAAACTCGAGAGGCATGGAAACTCAAAGAAGGTTCGGGTTTCAAATACAAAGAATGTTTCCATACCCTCAAAGTCCTGAACCGGTTTAACCCCGAACTGTTGAATGGATATCAAGTACCAAAGCAATCCCCTTACAAGACGACAAACGTTTTTCAAGGGTCCCCGTCTACTTATTCTTCACAAGAAACAACCTCAACCCCACAACCCAACGTAGGCGCATCCCAGCATGCTAATAATAAATACAGAAATATATGATGGACCAGGCAACAAAAAAACTAAAAGGATCAGAAAGGCGGCTCAAGAAGCCACTGAATCTTCAACTTCAGATGTCAACTTTCAAGAATTTTTTGAAAAACAAGAAAAAACTGATATTGGTAAAATGGTAGAATGCAAGAAAATGGTTGCAGAAATTAGGAGAGGTCGCAACGTACTTGAACAGAATCTTTTTAATGCTCACATAAAAGGAATCTTGGGAATGGACACGTCAAAGATGAATCAGACACAACTGCGAATTTGGCATGAAGAAATAAATAAAATTGAAGCATAGAAGGCACATCAATGCTCAAACTCAGTAGACGTTGATTCTGATGAGGAGGAGAATGATGATATCAACAATGCCATTATTCCACTGGATTAGTTTTGGTTTTGGATGTAATCCTTTGTTGTACACTCAATTTAAACTTTAGTTTCAATTTCAATGTTTCAATTTCAATGTAATCCTTTAGTTTCAATTTCAATTTCAACGTTGTTTTTTCACCAATTTGATCCTTAGATTATACAAATCCAATTGAAATAAAAGATATAAAATGATTGAAATAATAACTAAAAGATTCAAAAAATAAAACTAAATCCTGTGAGAGTTTCTTCTTCCAAAATCATCCCACAAGTATGCAGTGAGATCCTCCCTAGCCTAACATATACGCCTCTATGTTCAATTCTCGCTTCTACCATTCGATACTCTCTTGTTGGCACACCGTGTTGGGGTTGAACATCTTTCCTCAAATCTTGATATTGATAACTTGTCCAACTGGGATCCCGTCGGGTCTCCTCAATTACCATATTATGCAAAATGATGCAGGTGAGCATTACCCTATATATTTCAATTAGTTTAAACGAACGATATGGTCCACAAATTATTTGGAACTTCCTCTTTAAAACTCCAAATGCTCGTTTGACATCCTTCATAACCGCCATCTGCTTGGTGTTAAAATATTATTTTACACGCTCGCCTTAAGCTACCTGAGTGTAAGCTTGAACTAAAGTTGACCATTGTAGATAAATTCCATCTTCCAGAAAATACCCACTTTGATAGTTATTGCCATTGACGGTGAAATTTAAAGATGGAGCAGTTCCATACTTTAGCTCTTCAAACAAAAGCGATTTATGCAAAACATTGATGTAGTTATTTGAACCCGATAGTCCAAAAAAAGCATGCCACATCCAGCAATCATAAGAGGTCCCCGCTTCCAAAACAACAACTGGTTTTGTGAAGTGTCCCTTATACAGACCTTGACAAGCATAAAGACATCCATGCCACACCCAATGCGTGCAATCAAGGCTACATAGCATTCCGGAAATCCTCTTTTGGTATTTTCAGCTAGTAGTCGGGCGACATCATCTTGCGTTGGTTGTCTTAAAAAACGTGGACCAAAATGGTTGACTATAGTTTCACAAAATATTCTGGGATTTTCATATGTTAATGTTCTTGTCATGCGACAATAATCATCACAGGCATCCGCCGACACACTATAACCTAGAACCACTACGCCATATCCCATTTTTTTACAACATTTTAGGTTTTTGATTTGCAACGTATATAGACGTTGCAGACGTTTATCAGTTGCTTTTAATACATATGTGTTGCATTATATTCGATATTACGAACGGAAATTAAAGAAAAAGGACACGCTCATAGTTTATTAAAATGATAGAGGGCTTGAATATAAATTACAATATCCTTATTATTAACCTATCTAATTTGTTTCTATTTATTTTATCTCTCTCTCCGACTCGAGAATCTTATCCTTTCTCTTTTCTTTTTTCTCCCTTCTTTGCTAAACCTAGATCTCTTGAAATAAAACTCATTCTTCCAAAAATCAAAACATCTTAGAGAATCAAAACCCATCCGACATCAAATCCAATCTTCACTAATCTAAATTTCGTTTTAGACCCTAAACATGTGTTTTTCTCCTTCATTAACGCTAGTTAACTATTCTCTGCAGTAGAATTCTAACAAATCCGGAAATGAGTTTATCGGTAAAACCCTTATTTCTTTGTTATTGATTTTGTGAGTCAAATGTCTTTTGTATAGTAGAATTTATGTGAATCTTATTTTACATCAGGAGAAAGATGTAGAAGGTAAGTTCAACAATAAAAAATTTATTTACTTTGTAATTTTCTAGGGTTTTATCTCAGCAAAACCCTATGTCTTTCTTTTTCTACTCGATCTGTTTGTGTGAGAAGTGATTAATGGAGTTTTGAGAAAGATTGGGGGAGTTTATGATAAAGTCATTGTGTTACTGGTATTGATGGTACTTTTTCTTGTTGGAGTACATGGAGTCTGTGTTAGTGATAGAGGTTAAATCTGTTGATTTGGCGGTGGGTTTGGTGGTGGATGGTAAATGTTGGTAACAAACATACATTGTATTTGATAAATTCTCCCATAGAAATTTCTAGGTTTTGAATTTTTCTGAATTTTTAAGTTTTCTTGTTGTTGTTGTGTAGAAAGTTTTAGGGGAAATCTCTTAGGATCGAGAAGAATGAAGATAGATTATGTCTCAAAGCCAGTGGAAGAACCTGTACTGATACATACTAATTATGTTGAACCTTCCAACACTCATGTAATGCCCATTTTCTTTTCTCTTATATTTTTTTTCCATTTTGAACATTTGGTTATAGTATTCTGATGATATTAAAGTTTCTGGTGATGTTTTTTTATTGTATAGTTTAGTAAGGAGGAGGAAAGTGAGAATCTATTTTTTAATACAATGGGGAAATTTACAATTAATAAAACTATTATTTTCAAGAATAATCTTGTTATCATCCTTGTGGTTCGATTGGTTGCTCATACAAGAGCATTGAACATACGAGGAATTGTTTGTCAACTTTGATCCATCATTTGTGACATATGAATGCCTCTTATGTACTTTATTTAATATATGACATCTTTATGTTCCAGGTATTAAGAAAGTATAAAGAGCGAGAAACTGACTTCGATCAACAACTAGATATAGTGAAAAAAAGTTAATGAATTATTTATTTGTTATAGAGGAAACTACAAATACCTTCTGTGTTGTTTCTAGATAACTACAATGATTTTATGTTGAGTATAATTCTCATTTGGCTTCTTTTGGTATACTAGATTGTTAGAAAGAGTTTAGCATAAATTCCATGGAACAATTTGTCTGCTATCATTAGTCCTAATATTACCAAAATTGTATTAAAGTTTAGAATGTTTTTACTACATGACATCTTTATCGTCTACTATATTTCTCGGTCATTAAGTTGTTTAGAATGTTTAGTTCAGTAGTATGAAAAAGTTTAATACTTATTCTTCTTACTTCTGATTTGTTCTTGTGATGTTGCAGATGAGTACAAGTAAAACCCAAATAGTAAAGTGTGTTTGGATAGATATGGTGCTTGACAAGGTTATTACTCTTGTTCTTATTTTAGGAATGTTTTTTTGATAATATTTTCATTTCTAACTCATTTGTATGGTTTATTTTGTGTTGTGGTTGTGCAGGCTGTCGTTCTTAATCAATTTCTTGAGTCTGATCTTGTTACTGAGATACAGAAGTATTTGTAAAATCTTATTAATGTTAGTGTTATATTATGCATACATATAAAACACTTATTCAAAAGTATTTATATTTGACTATTATATTTTTGTGGATATTTGTAGGTCCAAAGGATGTAAAGGATGTCCCTGCTCTTCCTAAAGACTGTGCAACCGATGTTAATGGTAGTAGTGCTACTCCATAGGTGTTTTTAATTATTTATTTGGGAAATTTGATAATTCTTTATATTTATTCATTAGTTACTTCTGCAAAAAGTTATAGAATTAGTGGTAGTCTTATAAGGAAGGGGCCAAATAGGCATGCTAGGTCAGCAACCATTGGGAAACATTTCCTCACTGGATATGCAATGAGGCTTTATTATTTGTTGTTATTGTGATTGAAAATTGTTACTTTTTGTGATGGGATTGTGATGGATTTTGGTATTTGTTTGTCGTTTGTTGATATTTGAGAGACACTTGGGTTATTTATGAAGCTTCAGACTTTAGGAGACAGGAGTTTAAGGAAAAAAAATATTCTCGCATTTTATTCATTGTATTTGACGAATGAATCAGAAGCATAAGAATGAAACTTAGAATCGAACACTTCAGCATATCTTATTTACAACACTACATGTCGGGTTTGTTGTTCTCTAGCTTCTTAGATTTTGATGTGAATGTGAAGCCATTTGACTGTTTTAGTGTAAAATTTGAAAAGGTGTAATCACTAATTTGCTTATTTAAGAAGAGGATGAAGCAAAAGCATAGAGAGCTCTGATTGTGCTTTGTGATCTTCAACAAAGAAGAGTTTGGCTTGATGAAAGAACATCAAATGCAATCTGCCAATTTGTGTTCATCTATCATCCAAGTAATTACAACCTTTGTTTTTTATTTTATTTTTTAATATGGTTTAGACCGTAAACACTATCCAACAACATCTTTATCTAGTTAAATTTTGCCTAAGAACTATTTTTATTTATCTTGTACATTTTAAAGGAAAAAAGAACCACAATGTACTGGGTTTTAGATTTGTCATTGTTAGTTTCTAGCATTTGAAGTCTTAAACTATCATCAACTAGCTTTTTCCTATAATTTTATCATGTCAAACCCATGCAACTAGAATACTTACAAATGAATTAGTTCTTAATATTTGTTAATACATAAGTCATAGTATGAAATTTTATGTGTTACATATTTGCATGATTACATCTCATATGCATTCATTACTCCCATAAGTTAGAATATTGTTTTTGATATCGTCTCTTGTGAGTTGTGATGGGAATTTAAAAAATACTAGTCTGTTTATAACCCGTTTGAACCACCTCCTAAGAAACTAGGTCTTAAACACGGTGGTCACTGGCTAATTGGGTCAAGTGGGTTCCACTTTTTAATAATCTCAGAAGTTGTTGCTCATGTGTGTTTGAAATGTTGATTCCAATAGAATCTGATATTTTTTTTTATATAAACCTAACATCTCTTGCATATTGTTATAAATGTGTGCAGAACATGATTGTAAAAAGATTGTTGGAAAACCAACTTCTTCGAGTAGTAATCTTCCCGGCCGAGAAACCATTAGCACACAACAACATTTTGGTCTCTGTTGGAGAACCCACCTCACGAATAGGTACTGATTTAGTTGTTTTGATTGAGCATTTAAGCTGTTGTATTTAAGTTCAGATTGTTATTATAAGAAACTTGTTTCATTGAATGATACGATTAGAATTTAACTTATTAAAATTGTAACCGAGACTTCAAAGATCTGTTTCCAACTTTTAAGACGTTAACATCTATTTTTCCATGAGCTCATTACAGTTGTAAGTTGAGATAGAACACAAACCTAACTGTTTATGGTCAGGATTATGGATTATGTGTCAATCTAAACCTATAATTATGGATTAAGTAAAAAATTTATTTGTTTATTGCTTGCTATCTGTTAGATCACCTACTACATGTTTCAATTTCGTCATGCATTCCTTAATTTGATACTCCTTTACACTTTGAAATCTATCTTAAAACAAATTTTCTTGATGGTGATGATTGATGAATGATGATCAATCAAATATGTTCTATGTAAAGATTCTTGTAATCTTTTCATATGGATATATTAGATCATCTACTTCATGTAGAATGATATGAAGGTGTAAAAATCTATATATGCTGGTGCAAAACTCAGCAGGAATTTATCAAATACAATTTCTATTTTTTTAGAACCTGATTAAAATTTGCAACTATAAGCTTAATATAGCAAATACAACGTCAAAAAATAATTTAAGAAACGTTTACTTCCGTTGCTTTAATTAATTTAAGCAATATTTATATATGTTGTAAAAAACGTTACTACAATGTGCAACACCGTTTTTGCAAGGGATATTTCCGTTGCATAAATTCTTAGGGACGGAAATAAACGTTCCAAAATGGTGATTTTGGGGAAGTGATCCTAAGGGCTGCAGTGACCTTTTATTCAAGACTATATCCTTGTATGTTTAGTGACTATATCCTTGTATGTTTAGTGCATCAAATTGATAGTTGAATTTAGGGTTTACCCGACAAAGCTCTCCAATAACCCGCATGACCAAATGTTGTGGCATGCGAAAGCGACATTGAAAATCTTTATCAGAGTAGACACTTATATTAATAAAATAATCACGCATAATTTGTTGATGTCCTTCCTCTCGATATCTCCATGTCCATCTTCTTGTCAATACAGCTCTTCGTTCTGGATCTCGCGGTATTTTCCCTGAGTATAATTATATCGTATGGTTAGTCATCCTTCTCTCATCGTTTGAATCTTCTTCCATTTGATCAATTTGTAGCATAATTCCTTGAGCTTTTGGAGCCATAGTTCCCCTATCATTTTTGTTTCTTCATTTTCCACTTCAGGATCCATAAGTTGAGATCAAAAGTTTGAGATGGAAAGATTAAGATTTAAGTGAAAGAAGAATAATTTTTGAGTGGAGAAGATGTGATTTTTGAGTTGAAATTGGTTGAATTTATAATGAGATAAATGAGAGTCGTTGGTTACTGATCCAAGTTTTCTACTACCTAAAATACCCTCTTAGCGTCACCATACATAAGGTTTTCTTTTTTAATATCAGATTAGATACAAGAGATACAATTTTAGATGAGGTTCGTAGAGAGAGAGAGGCAATTTATGTTGAAGAATAATAGATCAACATATTTTCATTGAGCTAACAGATTTTAAGTCGATTCCTATTTGCAGGTTAGTATCTAATATTTGATTACTTTTATTCTTTTGTTTCTTGATCAATTTTTGGTCTTTATTTGCTTTTGGATCGATCAAAAATATTTATTCGATGTTTGACCTCTTATTTCGTTTTTTAATCATTTTTTTTAATATTTGGTTTCATGTTTTGATCTGTTTTTTACATTTACAAAACTTTGATTTTTATTTTTATTTATTTTCGATTTTTACTGCTTAACTCGAAAAATATCTTTTGAGATAGTGATTCAGATCACATGTAGTAGGTATTTTGATCTCTTGTTTCATTTTTTGATTATCTTGTTTCATGTTTCGATCATGTTTTTGATTTTGTTTATTTTGATTTTAGGTTTTACTTGATTTCGATTTTCACTACTTATACATCACACTAGTCCAAACAGCAAAATTTAGGACGGACCGAATCCGTCGAATTAGGGGGTTATAAGATAGATATCATCCGTCCTAAAGTCTGTCATATTTTTGGTGTACTATTTCATATAAGACAATTTGTTTTTGTTAAAAAAAATAACTAATTTCTTTTGTCCAAAAATAACAACTGATGGTGTTTGTCGAAAATCCTTCATCAGAAATTCATCCTAATCTGATTTAGGTGAGTCAGTTTCAGCCAAGTCAGTTTCAGACAAATCTGAATCAGCTGAGTTAGTTTCAGTCGAATCTTTGTTGTTTTTAGATTAACTATAGACAAGCCAAACTTTGAAATT
This sequence comes from Papaver californicum, assembly GCA_023531435.1. Classification (NCBI taxonomy): domain Eukaryota; kingdom Viridiplantae; phylum Streptophyta; class Magnoliopsida; order Ranunculales; family Papaveraceae; genus Papaver; species Papaver californicum. The sequence continues at coordinate 777,027 of JAJJMC010007390.1, read as the reverse complement.
TTACTAGCAAAGCAAACCATTCTATTAAAACTAACTTTGAATTCAGTTAACAACTCGACAACCCAAATATCTCTAAGTTAAACAACAAAAGTTACTTCATCTTCAAAACATCAAAGGAGAAAAAAAAATGTTTGATTTAACTTCCAGGTACACAGGTTATGTTTTGCTTTGGCCATTCAATCGTGTCTTCGGGAAAAATATCTCCAAGTGTTCCATCTCCAACACATAATACACGGGTTATGTTTTTCTTTGGCCATTCAGACGTGTCTCTGCTAAAAATATCTCCAAGTGTTCCATCTCCAACACCTAGTTCCATATGGATATCGATATTTCATCAATACTTGATATTTTCATCATTTGATGGATTACTTAAATTAACACGTCCAAGTGCAACTGCCTTCTTCTTTAAATTCCTCAAGACTCCACCAGCAGTATGGGACCAAAATTATTATATATAGCGAAATTTATATAAACAAATAGAGAAATCCAAGACACTAGTCTAGATAGGAATGTAAAATCCAGGAAATAATATGGAGTATTTTAGTTGTATCAACAAACATACATGATGTTTTGAAAAGAATGTAAATAAAAGGTCAAGTATGTATATCATATATATCATGCATTTGTCATATCAACGTCAAAGTGTCATATCAATCATTAAGATCCCTGGATCATCATATAGGCCAATGAAAGATGTCAAAAACATGTTATGCTACTTAGTAAAATGTCATCAGGAAAGAACAACAAGCATGACATACCTGCTGTGGAGCAGCAGTAGAGGGTTGAAAAGTATTGTTATCCTGCCTTCAGACCACCCATCCCACGTGCATAACACTTTCCATCACGTCAAAATACCTATCAGTGCAATAATAATATTTTCAGCAAAATGAGATGGTAGAAAAGGCATCAAAATCCGAATGCTTGTGAAGATACAATATAATGGTAAATTTCACTTCCACAGACCGATGTTACAACATCATAATCCAAATAATTTTGTGTTGATGAGTTAGGATCTTGTTCATATATTTCTCTAACCTTTTGTTACACAATATTAGAATATCATAGATAAGTTCAAATTATATGACCAATTAATTATACGTGAAGCTCAAGAAATCAACAAAACTTACTACTTCCTTTGCTGCAATATGTTTAGGATGTAACAAATTATTTGGGATACCCTTGTAGACACGTGTAACCATATATAATACAGGTTTGTCCACCATACCATATGGGCTCTCCTTTTTATGTTGCGATAGTAACACAAACAAGTCATTTTCATATTACAATCTAGTTGACTATTAATAACATGCAATAATTTCATTCAATACTAGCACAGAGATCATTATAATTAGAAAACAAACAATAAAATAAAGTAGTACCAGCTCGTGTTCCACTCTTGGAATTCCTTTTCTACCAGTACTATGTGGTGTCTTTACATGGGACCTTGAAACCTTCCCTCTTTCCCTAGCTTCTTGAAATTTCTCGGATAAATATATATCATGAAAGTTAGGCAAGTCTTCTTCCTTCATGCCTTCAAGAACATTATTCCTCAAATCAATAATAATTCCATTTCTTAAAGCTTCGTCACAGGTTGCATAAAGGGTGGTCTTTTTATATTTCCATCATTTGTTTGCTTTCTTCAAAACCCTTTTTTAACATCTTCCGGTACATTATAAGTAGACTGCATAAATACTTGTTAAATATTGCAAGTCGCATACATATAATACCCAGAGATTACAAAAGAGAAAAAAAATCCACTCACTTTATTACGATTCCAGATTTCTTCCTTCATATTCTTGGAGACTTTCTTCCAATCATCAATCTCAGGTGGGACTACTGACCTGACAATAATTCCAAGTATGGTTGAAATTTAATTGACCCAATATCCACGGGTATTCCATACTCATTATATTCCTGAGATAATTTGAATTACATTAGTTGGATGTTTGATTTGTTACAGGGTCACTCTGGGATGACGTATGAACATTATTATTCTCTTCTTCTTGGGAACCAGCAAAGTGATCATGTGGTGATCCAAAGCTGTGAGAGCTGTTACTTGGAGACCAGAAGTTATCATCCATGGTTCACTACAGAGCAGAGCAAAGAAATAATTAAAAACATAAACTGATGAATCACCGTACAAAAGGGATTACATAATGCACATAGGTTCTGTAACAATTTAAATTATAAACTAAAAAAGCAACAATAAACAAATATGACAACCAGAGTATGATTTAGACCCATAGGTTCTGAAAGATACAAAAGGGATTATGGTAAAGGATTTTGTACGCCTTAAGCCGCACAGTTATGTAGTTTGCACAGTTAAGGATAACTGGATATTTCAAACAACAAAGAGATTATATAATAATTTAAAAGAAAAAAGGCTTAATATTCAATTAGGATCCATGTTAACTAGGAAACTTAATAGTTTTCATGAACATGGAATGCAAAAACTATAGTTCTAACACGATTGAAAACTGCAAATTCAGTTAAAATTTAAAATAAATGTAATGTACTTTAAACAAAAAGCATAATAGACTCTGGAAATTATGGAGAATCTTAATCCAATCAACCCCACTATCTTTTATGAGAAATGAAATCAATCATTCAAACCAACCTCAATAGTATGTTCTAAATGTTATAAAGACTTCAAAAGCCAAACTAATCCAACCTCAACTCTTATACTATTTTCGTTTCCTATCATGCAACTGACCAGTGATAATTTCTTGCACAAAAGCATCAATTGGGCAATTTTACTAATAAAATGTCAGAACATACAACAATGGATGAATTAGTTCTGTTAGAGTTCAGTTCACCTGGCTTTTGCCTTTGCTCTTTTGTATCTTCTTTGGCTTCTTCCTAAAACAAAAAACATGATTATTATTAGAATGTGATCATGATAAGCTCTAACCACCATTACTGAGATAACTAAATTCTTACATATCAAACAAGTTTTTTGTTGTAGGTGGTATGAACTGGTTTAGGGTATGAGGAGCCGGTGGTAGAACGTGGGGGTTAATCTGATTGTGAAGGTTATGGATTGATGAGTCTTATCTAAATCCTACAAGAACTCAAATCACCATTTCAAATCAAAGGATTCTGAAAATTTTAATCAAATAAGGGTCATAGCAGCAAAGTCTTGATTTTGGGGGTTTTATCTTCTTTCTAATGCAAAACACAAAATACTGAAAACCTTAAATTCAAATCGGTTATAAAGAAATTGTAAAAGATCATAGATGAAAATCCACGATTTAATGAGAAGTTCAACAAATAAAATAAGACGATTGAATCAAAATCACAAAAACCCTTACTGATTTGGCGTCCATATATGTCCACAGTTTCTTTACTTCAATATGTCCTGAGTAGGGAAAGGTTATGAGAAGGTTTCATCTTTGATAAACCCACGATGGAGGAGAATATGGAGGCCGTTATTCCCTAATCTGATTCCAGACATGACTCGAGTAGTTTTTTGGTTTTAGGAGTTGGTCGTAGTATTACAAAAGGTCTAAAATAAATAGCAAGCCAATTTAATTGGTTTTAATTAACCGCCAAATATTTAATTATCAACGGCATATAAATCTCTCGAAAGTTACTTGGAATTTCATTGTGGAGGGGATTTTGGTTTTTGGTAGAAAAATCAAAATTATTTTGGTGGGAAAGAATATTTATCCGAAATATTTTTATTATTATTATTTTTTATTTGCTGGGGTGGAACTTAAAGGGAGTGTAGGCAAATATAAACTGAATAAACTGACAGATTCTTAGTGTTATTTATCAAATTCAAATTATTCAACGAATCCCAACTGTAAAATATTTAACTACGTACGAAATCTTTCGTTTTTCGCGAACACCAATAGTCCTAAAAACCTTATTTTGGACTAGTGTCATGGGATTTTGATTTTGATTATCTTGTTCGATGTTTCAGTTTAGATTATTATGAACTGAAATTTAGTTATTTGAGACCTTTAATTTTATTTGGATTTTTTATTTTTCAGATGTGATTTTGAAAAGTATATGTGATTTATCTGTTGATTATTTAAATCTTCACATGAGTAATTTTAATCTTTAATAACACATTGAAATTGATAGAGTAAGTGATAATCTTCGGTTTATATAGCATGTGCACTTTAATGCACACTGTTTTGCTATCTTCAGTTCATACATCATGTGCACTTTAATGTACACCGTACATGTTTTTCGCAATCTTCGGTTTATACAACATGTGTACTTTAATGTACACCATACATGTATTTTGCAATCTTTAGTTTATACAACATGTGTACTTTGTTGTACACTGTGTATGTATTTTTCAATCTTCGGTTTATATAACATGTGTACTTTATTGTACACTATATATGTGTTCAGATATTTGTTTTTTCATCTATGTGTTGTTTGATTTCTTAAATATGTGACGAGCAATTGAGACGATTTCGAGAGGCTCTTTATAAGTTTTGGTGTTTGTAAGCAGAGCTACAAGTATTTTAGGCCAATAATTAATGTGTATATAGTTGTGCACATGTTGATTGTTTTGAAGCTACGCATAGTTTTGCAACTAAGTTTCCATAGTTGTACAAATATTTTTTATTACACATGTTTATTATTTTTTTCCTTAGATATCTGTAGGAGTGTACATAGTTGTATACTTGTGTAATATCTCATGGATATATGGATTGATTTGTGGGCATGCATGTTCTATCTGTTATATTTATTGTAGGCGTGTACATAGTTGTACACCAGTATGTTATCTCATGGATATACAGACTGTTTTGTGACTGCTTTGTCGATATTAGATTGATTTAGATTGGATTACCCATCTAATTATTTATAAAATGATTTAGATTGAATTTTCCACCTAATTCAAATCTTACATTTATTCTCCAATGACTGTAATATACTCAATCTTAAATTTATGGACTCATAAGCTCAAAATGGTAAAACACATAAACGTATCACCAGATTTGTGGAGGTTGATGGTTCAAATATGTAATACCCAACCGTTTTGATATAAATATAAATAAACGGTTTCAAGGTGAGAGGTGGCCCTTAGAAAATTAATAGGCTTTACTTAGTTCTTCTTTAAGTAATTAATTAGGTTTTTGACCATTTTTTTAAGTCCCTGATCGTAGGAGATGGGTAGAAAAAACTTATAGAAGAAATAAGGAAATAGGCGGCTCTAGTATATAGCAGACGTAATAAAGATTTGGTGAATAGAATGATCATTTAGTGGTTGGTGGTGGTAAGGGTTGTCTGGCTTGTCCATTTCTAGATTTCTTTTACTTTTCTTTTCTTTATTGTCAAGTAATTGTGTGATGATTCCTTCTTGTATTATAGGAGTTGATACTGTGAATTGATTGCTTCTTGAGAAGATTGGCTACTGCTGCTTGGAGTTGAGGCAAGTTCACTTTATTTCTGTATTAGGGAAAATTTAGGGGTGTTTAACTTGACTTAATAATCTTGTAGATAAATATTCCATGAGATTGATGTTGTGTTATTCTTAGGATTTGAGATTTTTGGCATATGTTTTACTGTTAATACTATTATGGGTCACCATTATAATACTAACTTGAATCCTAGATTTTACTGTTAGCAATTCTTAGGGCAAGTTAAGTTAAAAAATTAGTTTGATGCGACTTAAATCTTACGAACATCATACTGTACACATTATGAGTAAGGCTGGGACATTAGTGGCAGTTAAAATGAATGAGAAAGATTGTTAGGAAATTTATATGGAGTGATTGTTTCCCATGTTTGTGATGTGTGTGTTTATGTCCGTATCTTAGGATGAAAGTAGAACATAATTTTTGGATGCATTAGTATAAGGAAAAATGTAGCCACAAGCTAGATAAGTCCGGCATATATACTTGTATATACTTGATAGTGGTAATATCTATTTGTGTCACCAGTACTCTATCCAATCGTGTTTGCAAATTCTATTCGTATTCCCAATCTATGTATGGTAATTTATTAAAAAGATGAATTCATGGAGGCTCTTTGAACCACTTGCTTGTTTTTACTCATGCACATGAATGTCCTGATCTTGAGGTGTTAAGTGGATTAGAGAGTAAAGTTTTCATTACTTGTATCATTTAGCGGAGTTAACGACTCTGTATGGAACTGACTGCACATGGCATGTGGATCCTATATTTTTTGAATATGAATTAGCGGCAGTGGGTAGTTGGTTGTATTGTATGGTAGTATACTTCTAAAATACTAAAGCAGTATAGGAAATGAGTACAACTGTGTGATTCGGTGTAGGCAGTATTTTAGAAATGCTACATTATTACTCCCTTGTTGTGTATTTGAGAGTAATATGGTAGGAATGTGTTCCCTAAAATTCTTTAGGAAGAGCAGTCAGTCAACTCTTTCGAAATGGTGTACTGTCAAGAGTTGTACATCTCTTGTTTGGTATGTTTTGTACACCCGGATGGATATGTTCTTTACATTAGTATATGTGGAGGGCTTGGTAAGGTTTTTATGTTGCTTTGGACTTCTTGGTTAGTTATTCTTCAGTTAGTCTAAATGATTGATTTTACAAATTACTTAAATCCTTGTTACATTTTACACCTGCTTAGTTACTTAATTAATAAATCCTTAAATTTGTCATGTCATGAACACGGTATTCAAAAATGGCATCGTTATTTTATAATTATTATAAGATATAATTTTTTCCCTTCTGCATATACAACTGTAATAGAGGAGTGTTTCCCAGATTTTATATAGGCGTGTTTCCTAGATTTTATATTGGTTAAGTACCTTGTTGTATGAAAATGACTACATATTTTCTATATAATCATCGGACGAGATTATGTGGAAAGTAGGGTCGTTATAAAATCCATCTGAGTTTCCAGTTATGTTTATACAATATAAGTAGGTGTGTACATATAAGTGCACCAAAACAATTTCCATGAAATAGATTTGTTTGTAGGTGAATATGGTTGATTTGTTACATGTTTTGTAGGGGATGTACATATTGATGCACCAGTGTATTTTACATTAAAAATAGGTCTGCATGTGGGTATGAATAATCGATTCAATGCATGTGTTTACAAGGGTGTACATATTGGTGCACCAGTGTATTTTCTATGAAAAATAAGATTGCGTGTGGGTACGAATTATCGATTTAATGCATGTTTGTATGTGTGTACATATTGGTGCACCAATGTAATTCCTGTGAAAAAGTAAGTTTGTGTGTGTTTATGAATGATCGATTTTTATGCATGTTTTGCAGGGTTGTATATATTCGTGCACCAATGTAATTCTCATGAAAGTTGTGGTTATGAATAATTGGTTTCATACATGTTTTGCAGGGGTGTACAAAGTGGTGCAGATGTGAAAAACATAACTGCATAAGCTTATGAAAATTTTGTGCATGTGTACTTTATTGTACACATGAGATAACCATGAAGAGAAAATTCAAAAAATTTAAAAATGAAAATATATAATCATGGGTACTCTTTTTGTAGATTTCAGAAAGAGCTTTCCGAATATATATAGTTTGCAAATTTTGGATGATTGGTTTGAAAAATAAATTGCTTTCAAATTATTTTTATATTATTTAAATTTTTTAACATTATCATAAATTATTTTAGACTAAACTGTAAATATTTGGATTAAATTATAAATCATAAAAATTATTTATGTACTTTTTATATTTTAAATAAATAAATGATTAAATTATACGTAGGTAAATAGGTCAGGACTAACTGATTTATTTAGAAGGCTGATATAGGGGCTCCAAAATCCTGGAGGGGCTCCTCTAATAAGACGAAATAGAGACATTTTGAAGTAAAACTCAAAAACCCCTTATCCATAATATTTTCACAATGCCTAAACCATCCCTGATTAGTTAATCTTAATTACATTAATTAGTTAATAAATTAAGCTAGTCATGATTAATTAAATATAATCTTTTACTTAATCAAATGATTTGAATTTTTTTTTGAATTTGTGTTTGGTGGGAAGAAAAACTAGATGAAATTTAAGAAAATGTTGTCGTTTTTTTTTTTAACCCTAGATTTTGATTCAATCAACCATAGTAGCATTGAGAATACCTCTAGCTTAAACTCTTGGTAGTTTTATGGCTCAAATTTGATGAAACCATGATTTGAAAGATTGATTTTTGTTTTTTAGGGAAATTTACGGTTGGGTTTTCACGTCCAACCGTAACACGAAGAACACCGATGAACACCATTTTTGCCCAGATTTACGGTTGGGTTTTGTTGACCCAACCGTAAATCAAACAACAATGATGAACAACATCTTTTTCCCAGTTTTACGGTTGGTTTGAGCCTCGAACCCAACCGTAAAATCAAAAAAAAAAAATCTTGTCTAGGGGATTATGTACGGTTGGGTTTTGGCTTAAACCCAACCGTAAAATCCAAATTAAGTTTACAATTTCAACTTACACTTATGGTTGGGTTTTCCCATAAAACCCAACCGTAATCCATCCCTTGGAGCATTGAGTTTTAAGGTCAAATTTGGGTTTGAAAATCAAAATTTTGAACTTATTCAATCATTTTAACTAGATTGAAGGTAAATTGGGTCATTCAAACAAAAAAAAACCCCGAAAAACACACAAATTAGAGAATCCAATTTTAAGTTATCCAGTAGAATTACGGTTGGGTTTCGGCTTATAACCCAACCATAAATTCTAGTGTTAGTTTTAGTGTAAATTTCATCATATAGTTACGGTTGAGTTTTGCCTTGAAACCCAACCGTAAACAAGTTGTGGTGTTAGTGCAAATTATATTACGGTTGGGTTTAGTAATCGGACCCAACCGTAAAACTTTCGCTAAGCATTTCAGCATGATTTACGGTTGAGTTTGAGTCCAAACCCAATCGTAAATGCTCTTGTTAATTATTTTTTTTGATTTTCAATACACTCCAAATTGGGTTTAAAACACACCTTTTTAACTTATTCATTCTATTGTAATAGATTTAAAGTAGTACATTAAAGGAAAAAACAAAGGAAACGAAATATAATAGATCATTGGATGATTACACTTAAACACTTAAAAGATAATGACGATAATCAAGCACCCGACTTGTTTCCATAATACGATAGCAATCTGTATGTTTGAACTCCTCCCCATGTTTGATTCTATATTGCTCCATAGCCAACACATGCTGAAAAAAACAAATCAATTATGAGTTTGAATTTTTAAAATCTCGTTTTTTAATGAACGATTTATTAATCGACAAACTTACTCTTGCCACACCGTTCTCGTCGGGACGTGCTTTGAATCTCATTTGCATTTCCAGTTTTAAGTTGTTCATTTGTTGATACAACGCCTCAAACCGTTTCTTGATGGCTCTCCACGTCTTATGATTTTCATTCCCCTCTAATGCCTTAAACATTCCAAACACACGTTTCCACCAAGGATCAGTATCTTGATCCTCATGGCAATCTTCTTGTAAAACGACGTTGTCATTGTCGTTTTTGAATGCTCTATCGTAAGCATGCTCTACCATCGTATGCCACGCTCGAACAATTGCAACATCTTCATCATTCGTGTATGTAGTTGCCATTTTTAGTGATTCAAAGGGTATGGTGTGAATGAGTTGAAAAGTATAGAATTAGCATGACAATGAAAGGGATAGAGAATAATGAGAAAGTGACAAGGAAATGTTTCCTTTTATAGAGAAATAATACCCAACGGCTAGATTTTCAAATAAAAAATCCATTGGAATTGTCTACTTTAAGGAGACACAAATTCTGACAGTCTTACGGTTGGGTTCCGGCTTAGAGAATCCAATATTGAGTTAGCCAGTAGAATTTACGGTTGAGTCCGGCTTAGAACCCAACCGTAAATTCTAGTGTTAGTTTTAGTGCATATTTTATCATATAGTTACGGTTGGGTTTTGCCTTGAAACCCAACCGTAAACAAGTTGTGGTGTTAGTGCAAATTATTTTACGGTTGGGTTTAGTAATCGAACCCAACCGTAAAATTGAGTTTTTTAGTAGGAATTGTAGTTACGGTTGGGTTGAGTCATCGAATCCAACCGTAAGAATGAGTTTTTTAAGAGAAAATTAGTTACGTTTGGGTTTAGTTCATTTTCTTATCAAATACCAGAGTTGTTAAAAACCTTATTTTTAACATTAAAGGAAGAACCAAAGGAAACGAAATACAGTAGATCATTAGATGATTACACTTAAACACTTAAACACTTAATCATAACGGCGAAACTCAAGATAGAAACTTTGTTCCAAGATACGATAACAATCGTTATGCGTAAACTCCTTCCCATATTTGATTTTATACTGCGCCCTAGCCATCACATGCTGAAAAAAATAAATTAATTATAAGTTTGAATTTTTTAAAACTCTTTTTAACGAACGATTTATTAATTGACACACTTACTCTTTCCATACGGGGTTCGTCGGGAAATGCTTCAAATCTCATTTTCATTTCCAGTTTTAAGTTTTCCATTTCTTCATACAACGCCCCATAGCGTCTCTTGATGGTTCTCCACGTCCTCCGATATCCATTCCCCTCTAATGCCATAAACATTTCAAACACACACTCCCACCAAGAATCGTCCTCCTGACCATCCATCCAATTTTCATCTCTAACAACGTTGTTATTGTTGTTATAGAAGGCTCTCTAGTAAGCGTGCTCTATCATCGTAAGCCACCCTCGAACAATTGCAACATCTTCATCATTCGTGTATCGAACCATTTTTAATGGTTGAAAGGATATGGTGAGAATGAGTTGGAAATTCTAGAATTATAATGAGAATGAAAGGGATGGAGAATAATGAGAAAGTGACAAGGAAAGGTTTCCTTTTATAGCGAAAAAATACCCAACGACTAGATTTTCAAAAAAAATTCCGTTGGAATTGTCTACTTTAAGGAGACACAAATAAAGAAGTCACAATAATTTTTGTCACTATTCAGGGATTATTTACGGTTGGGTTATCCAGAAAACTCAACCGTAAAATCCAAATTAAGTTTACAATTTCAACTTTCACTTACGGTTGGGTTTTGCCATAAAACCCAAGCGTAATCCATCCCTTGGAGCATTGAGTTTTAAGGTCAAATTTGGGTTTGAAAATCAAAATTTTGAACTTATTCAATCATTTTAACTAGATTGAAGGTAAATTGGGTCATTCAAACAAAGAAAAACCGAAAAACACACAAATTAGAGAATCCAATTTTAAGTTATCCAGTAGAATTTACGGTTGGGTTTTGGCTTAGAACCCAACCGTAAATTCTAGTGTTAGTTTTAGTGCAAACTCTTTTACGGTTGGGTTTTGTAATGAAACCCAACCGTAACAAATATGTGGTTTTAGTGCAAATTATATTACGGTTGGTTTTTGGCTTAGAACCCAACCGTAAATTATAGTGTTAGTTTTAGTGCATACTCTTTTACGGCTGAGTTTTGTAATGAAACCCAACCGTAACAAATATGTGGTTTTAGTGTAAATTATATTACGGTTGGGTTTAATAATCGAACCCAACCATAAATATGATTTTTTTAGTGGAAATTTAGTTACGGTTGGTTTGAGTCATCAAACCCAACCGTAAATGATCATCTTCATCTCCTATATCCTTCATTTTCTATGCATAAATCAGTCTTGTATTTGTTTTTTGTTGGTGGGAAAAGTAGAAGAAAGACAAGAGAGTTTTAACCCAAAATTTTGAAAAACCCAAAATGAGTGATTCTAGTGGAAAATTTGTGGAGGGTGAATCCTTGTATGATTGCCAAACTAAATTCTACATAACCATTGAGGGAGACCCAACTATGTATGATTATTTGGATGATAGAGAGGTTTTAAGTGAAAGTTGTGATGGTGAAACTCAACCAAATGGAGAAAGTAGTCGTCAAAATGAAGATTCAACTGCCGAGAGTAGTCAGGTATACCTCTAACTTAAACTCTTTGTCTTTTTTTGCTGATATTTGATGAAATGAGGTACATAATAGTGAGTTTTGTTTGTGACTCCGCCATGTTTACGGTTGAGTTGTCTTCAGAAACCCAACCGTAACTGTACATTTGATGGAGGAAAAGTACACTTTAACAGTTTCACGGTTGGGTGTTTACCACAAACCCAACCGTAACTCATTATGTGCATGGGTATTTATTGCACTAGTTACGGTTGGGTTTGACTCTTTAACCCAACCGTAAAATTGTTTAAGATTTTTTTGTTGGTTTACGGTTGGGTCCGACGCTTCTACGGTTGGGTCTGACGCTTCTAACCCAACCGTAAAATTATTGGTTTTAGTGTTTTGTTGCGTAATGCCTTGATCTTTTTTGTTTAGCTCGCGGTTGTACCTCAACCAATGTATGATCAGCCTCCTCCAAATGATATTCAAACTAGAGATACTACGGATTACTATTTGAACGACCTGGTAGGTTATAGATAACTTGTTAATCCCTTTCGACAATATAGCTAATGCCATTTTTTTTTCTCCTAACTTTCCGTTCTTGGACCATGTAGGCATGGGATAAAAAAGATGATGCAAAGAAATAGGCTAGAGAACATGAGAAACTCATCATGTGTGTGATTGTTTGTAACAACCAACAAACACACAACCGCTTTCAAATGATTTGTGAATGTAGTGGACGATAAACAAGACATGCGAAGAATGGTACTGAGTATGTACCAAAGACGAAGATCAAGCGAAAAACTTTCACTAAGAAGACGAGATGTCCTTTCAAGCTTCAGTTTCGTACCAACAACAAGAATAAGTGGTTCTTGTCTACAGTTGTATGCAGTCGTCACAACCACCTACCACCAGAGACTTTGTTAACGCATCCTTCTACGGCACGGCTCACCGAGGAAGAAAAGCTCATCGTAAACGATATGACGGATAAGCGTTTGAAACCCAGTGATATACTCGGGCACTTGAAGAAAATAAACTCAAATAATATGTCTACGTTGGAGATAATCTACAACGCCAAAGCCAAGTTGAAGCGTGAAAAATGGGAAGAAAGGGACCCGATCCAACAACTTTTGTACTTGGGGGAGACGAAAAACTACACCATGTTTCACGAAGAAGATGAGAATAAAGAAATTAAGCATATTATATTGGCTCATCCCGAGTTTATAAAGTTAACACGGTGCTCCCATCAAGTGCTTATGATGGATTGCACGTACAAAACTAACAAGTATGAGCTCCCGGTTTTGAATGTTGTAGGCCAAACTTCTACCAAGTCCCCGTTTAGTGTTGCCTTTTGCTTTTTGAGAAACGAGCTCGAAGAAAGCTATGTGTGGGCATTGGAACAAATTGAATTATTTTACGTTGAAGGATATACCCCTAAGGTAATTATCACTGACAAAGAACAAGGCTTGATGAATGCCATTTCAAGGGTATTCCCAGATGCTCATCATCTTCTTTGCACGTTCCACCTGTGGAACAATATTCAAACCAAGTACAAAACGATTATTCGGCCAACAAAGAAAAACGAGATGGACAGAATTAAAAAATTGCCGGATGCTAAACAAGAAACGATCAAAAAAAAATTCAAGGAGGACGACAAGTTTACGGAATTGGAATTTTAGACTAATTTTTTTTTTTCCTTTACCCATCCTATTATAGGATAATAATTGATAAATTAGCTAATACATCCGCCCACTGATTTTGTTCTAAATAAAACTATCTAACATCAAATAATAATTTAAAAATTAGTTTAGTTTAAAACTTTAAAATCACCTGTAAGCAACAAGTGTTATTTAGCACTTTTAGGGTTGGCTGGAGCCACAGGAAGTCAAGTCACCGTTCCGCCGTTGGGTATATATAATTAGAATTACAATCAGATTTTATTATTTGTGCAATTTTAGTTTATGTTATTTTTTACATTAAATTTGTATATTCTTTGCAATTTTAGTTTCTGAATTTTTACTCGAATATTCAACCAAAGCATCCATTAATGGCAGTTAGGAATTCAATCTTTAGAACAGACAGACCGAGAAGATGATTGTTCGATTAATCTGGGCCGTACATGTAAATTTCTTGATGATAGCCACATGTTTTCTGACCATTTTTAACTACTCTATTTTACTAGCCCGAGTTGGGAATGCGATTAAAGATAGATTATTCTTTGGTCAAAAGCAAAAGGTGGACAACTGGCAGTTAACAGTTGTTTAATCACTATTATGAAAAAAGAAAAAAAACGGGATGAAAAGTAAAAAACGAATCATATCTATAATGTTCAAAAAAACGAGAACAAAATCGTACTGATGACTCAAATGTGGGGTACATTAGTTGGACGCGACTTCCTCCAAAGTTCTGTCACATTTTCTGTACAGAAAAATCAAAATAAAATTTCAATTTCTTAAAGGTCAGGAACAAATTCAGACAATTGAAAAAATTGATCATGGATTTCGTTTAAACACAATCAATCAATCGAACAAATTACCTATCAATAATTCTTCGAAATAACCATTACATCGATCAGAATCGATCAATTTCACTTCATATTCATTGAAAATGCAAAAAAGTTGATTTTGAAATATCTATTTCAAACATAGAACAACATCAAATTCTACATCAATTTCATTCAAAAATATCAAAATGGGTATCCATTTCAGTGATTTAATGTTTTGTTTTAGTGGAATTCGTCAAAATCAAGTTACAGTTGAAGAATTGTTTCTTCCTGCAGAAACAGAGAATCTGATTCGGATTTTTTGCGGGTTGGAAGACAACGGGTACTGGATAAAGTTCAACCCGACCCGGGTATCAGCACCAACACACCGGTATAGTTAATATTACTAATATGAATTATAGTGTGCAATCGATTTTGTTCAAAATTTACAGACTCTTCTTCCTTCCAAATTCCAGTATACAAGCAGGTGACAATTGGTATGATTCCTTCATCTTTTAGACTATTTCGTTATCAAGCCTTTGTTTTTCTTTCTGCCTATACTTCCTCTAAAACTTTCTATAACCATGGAGATGATCATGTATAGTTGTTTGCAGAGGTTATCAATGTAACAACAATCATAATTCATGAACTCATGATTATTGATATCCATCCTAGATTGTAGTTTCTGACCTACTATGAAACACTAACATTTTTGTACCATCCTCAATCACTGTTTGATAAAATGCCTTAGAGAAATGCCTTAAATTGATTGTAATTTAAGGATTCTAAATAGATTTTGATTAGTGGGTTTTGTTTAAACACGGTTTTATAGTAATGGGTCCTTATAATAGATCATGAAAGTACCATGTGGAAAAAACAAAGAGTTTTTTTAGATATTCATTGTTTTTAGTCTTTTGCAATCGGATTACAACATCTGCTGTATCTGCAGGCTCTTTACTGGTAGAGTGTAGCTGAGCTGATATGCACTTTTACTGTTGGAACCATATAAGCAACCATACACACTGATACATAATTTTTATTTTTTTTCTGATAGGTAAGTAAGAAAGCGTTGGACCCTGTTACGCCGATTTATATATAGTGTCTCATATCAGTTTCTAACATACTACAACATGCCAGTATGATGTACTCTTTCTTAAACTGAGAGTGATCTTAATAGACAGTTTTATAGTAATGGATTCTAAAGAGATTTTGTACATGTGCTCATGTATGCTTGGAGCTGGAGATAAAGTTAGAATAGCATGAAAATGCATATTTAACCTAAGATGGAGCATGCTTGAATCGTTCCATTAGTCAAGATGCAAGACAATTCAAACAGTTTCAGTAAGATTTATAAGTTTTGTTTCAAAATTAGTCGATCTGACCTTTTTCTATATCCTTCCAGGCACCTGCTTCCATTAACCAGTCCCAAGCTTCTTTAGCAAATTCAGCATACATAATCTGTGGAAGCATCTATGCAGTGCATGCCTTCTTTATTGCTTCAAGAACTTCCCTGTCTTTACGCAGTTCAATTATATCATTTTGGTTGAGGTAACTCCATAGAAAATGCCATTCCAAGTTTTTACGCATAAGGACTTCCCAACTTTGGTAATTATCTAACATAAGAAAATCTTTAGAAATTGGAAATTTATCTGGACTGGATGTTGTTGGTGGCGCCATATTAGGAATTAGATATTATCTGGATTGAATGTTGTTATCCATAAATGTGCAAGTGGTGTGGATCTTTAACTGTCTACTATTAAAATTATACAGGTCGTCATATATCCAGGAAACATTGTTGCATTGTATATGAGCAAGACAGTAGGATTCAAATACAAGAGTGGCATGTACATTTTTGTCAAGTGTCCTGACGTATCTCCCTTTGAATGGTATGTTCAAATTCTGGGGCCAAAATAACTGTTGATTATTTGTGGAAACCCTTATAATAGTGAGGACTCAAAAAGTAAAATTATAATGAGGCTCAACTGTTGATCATTTTGGCATGAATGAGAATGTAAATGATTCAGTTAAATATGAGGTAAAAAGATAGTTTGTGGCATTTGTTTTAGGGACTGATGATAGTTCTGAATTTTCAGATCAAGGTCCCTCAGTAAATGGCAAGAAGAAGGCAACTCACAACCCTCTCATATCACGGCCAACAGAACGTGAGTACCATTTTTCGTTTGCGCCCTTTTAAGTTTTAAGCATCTATAAGTATACAAATACAGGATGATCTTTTTGTTCTCATTGGTCTGTTTAATTAGCTTGCTCATGTTCTTGCCTTATGTATATCCTATTCTTCTTACAAGAGCTTGTAATTGCTTTGATTGACATGCGGTAGTTGTAGCTACCAGCTCCACAGAAAGATTCCTTTGGGGTTTTTTCATGGTTGAACAATTTAGTGAAGCATTCTATCAAGTCCTCAAGGAAACAAACTCTTCTTGTTAGGAAAGTGAAGAGATTGGTGACTTGTCATGTTAAATTTTAAAAGCATAAGTTTTGTTATACACATATTTTATCATGATCTAAAGTACCAACTAAGTATCAGGTGATGTATTCTTTTTGTGATCATTAAAAGAATTTGATTGAAAGTCCAGTTTTGTCATAATTTTTTTAGTTTGACAGTAGTGTCCACTTAACACCCCACAAAATGTTTTGGACAGGTCCACTTCACTTTCAAATGAGAATCTCTGAAAGAAGACTCATTGATGTTCCGGCGCAATTGCAAACACAACTACCCCGAAGAACACCTTTCCATGTTTTGCCACAAGTAGAAGATGACAGCAGCCTCATTGATGTCCCGATACAAACAGAACTACCCCAAAGAAGTTCCCATGTTTTGCCACAAGTGGAAGTTGGTAGCAGCCTCATTGATGTCCCGATACAAGTTGTGAGAAATATACCGCACGAAGAAGCCGATGATATTTTACGAGCTCCACTTGGAACCTTTAATGCTTCAGCATCAACATCAAGTACAAGAAAAAAACCAAGAAGGTCTCATTCTAGGCGTGTTAGGTTTACTCCTATTGTTCTGCCGAGATCGCCTGAGGTACGAGCTGCACTTCGAGCTTTTAATGCTGCACGTATCAGGGCTATTCGAAATCAGAACCGTACTGCAGATACTTTTTATCATCCAATTCTTAAAAAGAAGATTCCAAATTCTGGAGGTATCCAGTTTTACGTCTCACCGCAAGTAATGCACTACGACAACGAAGGTTACGTGCATCTCATAGAATGGATCAAAGGATTCTAGCACGCACTACTGACGTCTTGCAGCGCAGAAGTTCACATTCTAGACTATCTGAGTTGAACAGTAATGTTAGACAAACTACAACTTCAAATGCACAAATGTTCAGAAAAGTTGTTCAAGAGCTTGAATGGGGTTGGTGTGTGGAATGTAACACAAGGTTTCCTGGAATTCTAGCCAAAGGAATTTGTGGTTTTTGTAAGAAGGACAAAGAAAAACACCCAGAAGGATCATTGTATAGTGCAGCTAATAAAATTGATCCAGGCATGGTACCAGAAGAGTTATCTCGCTTAACTGATCTAAAGAAACTACTGATAGCGCATATGCACCCACTTATGTCCGTGTATAGAGTGAAAGGGCAGCAGTACAAATACAGGGAAATGTCATTAATTTTGTACATGATGTGAGCGCGATTGCTACCGTGCTTCCATGTAAACCGAAAGATTTGTCCGTAATTTTGATTGTAAAAAGAACTGCTACCGTGCTTCCATGTAAACCGAAAGATTTGTCCGTAATTTTGATTGTTAAAAGAACTGGTGGTGCAGCAAAGAGAGTTTGTAGTACGTCGAGAATATGTGCGTCAAGCTCTTGTGTGGTTGAAAGATAATCATATATATTATAAAGATATAACAATCAGTTATGACAACATAGATGGTTTGCCTGAGAACGACGTACCTGATGACCTTCCACATCTGAATGAGAATCTTGACCAACAGGTGAATTCAGCAATATTTTTTTAAGGAAAAATTGGAAACATGTCCCGGTATTTACCCCTACATTTGAGGATTTGTCAATTAACTGATGTAATTAAGGAATATATCCCAGCTATCCATTTCAACCGTTAAATGGATAATATCCGCATGTGTGGGTTTACACGTGTGCTCAACTTTCCACTTCTACCCTTAGCTACATCCTACGGTCCGTTTAGAAAAGTATGGACACGTGTTATGAGATTACACCTTCATATGGCACGGGTAGATGGCACGTGCATGTTTAGTGTATCTTCTCAAAGAAGAGAACGGACCAAAGGAAAAGAAAGGGGAAAGGAAAAGATCGAGAGGAGACAGAGAGAAAGGGAGAGATCGAGAGACAGAGAGAAAGGGAGAGATCGAGAGACAGAGATGATGGTGTGAATGTTGTGACTGGAAATCAACAAGAAGAAATCGCAACGCAACTGTTAAAAGTTGTTTTTTGGGAGACAAAGAGAATGAAGAAATCAACATCAATGGTGACTGGAAACAGGTAGATTCATCAAACCCCTTTCTTTTTTTGTGTGTATCTCACATGTTTTATGTTCAATTTTCGTTTACATGCAACTATAAATTTAGGGTTTGTTTGAAATTGAAATTAGGGTTTGCTGATTTGGGGATTATTTTTGAAACATGAAATTTGTTGATGAAATGTATTATTGTCAGTCAATGTTTATTCACTTGTAATATCACATTTATAGTGTTTAATTTTTGTTTACTCACAATTTTTGGTTTATGTAAATTTAATTTTAGGGTTTGATGTTACTATTTGGGTATTTTAATGTTACTGTTTGGTTATTTTGATGTTATTGTTTGGGTATTTTAGGGTTTGCTGAATTGGGTATTTTGTTTTGATGTTACTGTTTGTTTTGATGTATCCTTAAACACATGTATTACTGTATGTTTTGATGTTTAGTTCCTAAAATGATTGAATTGTCTGTTACATTTGGGTTTGGTGCTGGTAGTTGTATACTAGATCCTTCATATAGAAAGAAGACAGGTACCACATGAGGCCACCTTCACCATCAGAAAAGTTGGGCCGGATCACACTTGTGTTAATCCTGGAAACCATTTAAATCCTGCTTGCAATTCTAAGTTTGTTTGTGACCACATTTTGAAAACTTTAGGTGAAAAGCCTAGTTTTAAGATTCCAGTGGCAGATGACATAATTAATTATATCATATGGCCAGTTTTTGATACTTGGATCCCATACTGGGTAGCAAATGATGCCAGGGTAAAGTAATCAACTAGTTAAACTATTAATTAATACATTCATTTAGTTTTATCTTAGAATTTCATTCTAACTTAATTTTTTTTTTTTTTTTTTTTTGCAGAATATGGTCTTACAAAAATTAAATGGAAGCTATGAGGAATCTTATGCAAAGGTTCCCAGTTTGTGTTCAGTTGTTACAAGTCTTAACCCAGACAACATTGCTACATTTACATGGGATGAGGCGGATAAGACTTTTGAGACAGTCACTGTGTCCTTCAATGACAAATCCAAGGGTTTAACAATGGTTGTAGATCATCAATAGGATTAGATGCAGCCCACTTAAAGGGAAAGTATGGTGGTGTGATGATGTGTGCAACTGCCTTAGATGCTCAGAATAGTCTATTCCCTTTAGCCATAATGATTTGCAGAAATGAAGATTATCCAAATTGGTACAAGTTTCTCAAAGATTTGAAGCCAAGAATTGTGCACAAGAGGGGTTTGACCTTTATGTTAGATAGACAAATGGGTCTTGTAGAATCTATTGAGGAGTTGTTCCCTGAGTCCAATCACAGATTCTGTTTTAGGTAACTTTTCTCTTTTTACAAGAACTTTATTATTTCCATGTTTAGATTAATAGTTTCCATGTTTGGTTTCAGGCATCTTTACAAGAACTTTAAATCAAATTTAAAGGTCCTAAGTTGATGAATCTAGCGTGGAATGCGGATAAAGCCTATAAAAAATCTCATTGGAAGGTTATGATGTTTTTACTCTTTACTGTTTAATATATGTGAATTGCATACAGTTGTTGAGTATATGTGAATTGCATTATAACATCAACAACTGTTTGGATTATAACTGTATAGTATAATTGTTGCATTATTTGCTAACATATGTGAAATGCTAACTGTGCATATATATATGGTGTGATGATATGTGATAACTGTGCATATATGTGGTATGAATCTGCTGATGGTAATGGGTCTGTGCATATATGTGGTGTGATAACTGTGCATATAACTGTTGCATATAACTGTTGCATTATAATTGTGCATATATGTGGTGTGATGATGTGTGAAATGCTAACATATGTAAATATATGTGAATTTCTAAATGACATCAACATATGAATTACTCAACTACCATTGCTTAGACAACCTGGTAGGCCTTGTGTCAACAGGAAGAGGTCTTGGTCAGAGATGAACTCGGAGAAGAAAAAAAAATGTAGAAAGTGCGGCACATGTGGTGGATCCAATCACAACAGCAGAACATGTAAGGGTGGAGAAGTTGGATCCAACCCCAAGAAGAAGAAAGCCAGAGTAGAGTGTGAGGTGAATGGAAGTTCTTTTGCTACCACAACTTCAACTCCAAAGAAGAAGAACAAAGGCATCAGGATCCGGAGGAGTAGGGGAAGTTCATCTTCAACTTCATCATCTAAAGCTCCTAAGACATCCACTGTGGCTACTTCTTCATCCACAACTACTAAGCCAAAAGGGGATGGTTTGACTATGTCCATTAGTAAAGGAGATGGTTTGACTATGTCCATTAGTAATATCAACAACGGAGCAGGCCCTGTCAAGCAGATTATTAACAGTTTCAACTATGATGCATGCTCAAAAAGACAAAGGAAGCCTAAAGTTCATTTTGATTTGTGAGTTTAATGTTTTTTGAATGTTATGAAACACATGGATGGTTGCTTTGTGGGGATTTTCTTTGTTTAACTTTCAATTTAATACAATACTAGCACTTAGTTTGTTTTAAAATGTGATTATTTGCAATTTCAGACTTCTAACAGGTTCAATTTCAGACTTCAAACAGGTTCAAATTCAGACAATAAGGTCAACATAACAGTCATAATTTTTTTTGTCATTTTTTTAAACTAAGGGGTAATAAGGTCATTTCGAGAATATTAGAGTTTCTTATATTTTCAAAATTTCGAATTTTTTTTGACAGTCGGATCGTAGATGACACGTGTCGATAATCTATAAATTTGGGACTTGTGGGAATCAATTTTATAAGACAGGGGTATTATTGTCCGCATTTGACACGTGCGGCCTCACACATGTGCATTTTTCATCATTAACGGTTAAAATGGATGGATGAGATATATCCCTTAATTTCAGCCGTTACAGGACATAACCTAAACTGAAGGGTATAATTTGGGACATGTTCCTAAAAATCCCTTTTTTTAATTTTCGCATGGTTTATGATACTTAAGCTTTAAGCGATGATTAACACTCGTACTATATAGGTCTGATTGTTGCAACAACACACTTTGTTATTTTCAGTTTTGTTTACTATCCAAGTCTGGATGTTGCAACAACACACTTTGTTATTTTCAGTTTTGTTTTAGTACATGCTGCTGTTGTTAATATAGGTTTAGCTGTCATGGGTTTTCGTACCTCTGGTGCATTTGGGCTTACTGCACTAATGTGATGATTTAAAGCTTGTATGGGTAGATTGATTTGCCATAAGCCAAACCTTTGGTTCTGGATTGAAGAGCACTAGTGTAGGTTTGGAAATTAACACTAAGATCGGATAGTACAAGTTTATTCACATTTTATTGATTATTTTAAAAAGGTGTTTGATAGTAGGATTTATTTGAAAATGGTTATTTGTCTATATAAAAATAGATAGACAAACATAAATTTTACCTGATAACCTCTCTTGTATGAAATAGTATTTTCTTCATTTATTGGCAGTTTCAGTCTTATGAAGCTGACAACTACACCGGACCTCCAGAATTGCATGAACAAGTTCTCCACATTGATGAATTCCAAACGGTAGGTACCATTAGTGCGTCTATACAACCTGATCAACAGAGATGTATTAGAAGAGCGTTGGAAATAGATGAAGCAGATCAGACTACTACGAACCTTCCATTCACCGGTGAAGTTATTGATGAGTTTACGAGAGAAGGATATATAACTATGGCATTTCCATCTCTATTCCCGTATGGTAGTGCAGATTTGAGACAGTCAAGGCTTCGAAAGGTTAGTGAAGGCCAATATTTTCAACACCTAATGAAGTTTCATGATGGACGCTTCGCGCGAGACTTTAGGTTTCGTTATTTTGCATTGAACTCGATAACTAGGTGGAAAGCCTTGTCTTTGGGGTCTGTTTTAAGAATCATCCGTCTGATGGTGAACTCTCTATATAAGCTATTTGAGACCTGGTTTCATCTGGAGACATCTGTTTATTGTCGCGTGTTTTTTATTGTGCAAATCAGATACGGGGTACTCGAGCTTATTGGTATACTAGATTGAAAGAGCTCATAGCTATGGTCAAGCAATTGGGGCCGCCAACTATTTTTTTCACCTTAAGTGCGACAGATTTGCAGTGGCCTGAAATGTATGCTCTCCTTGACCTGGAAAACAAATTGGAAAATTTAGATCCAATGGAAAGAAAACGAGAAAAGGGAAGGTTGCTGAATGAGAATCCTTTTATTGTGTCTTGGTTCTTCCAGAAAAGGGTAATTATATTTTTCAAGGATTATTTGAAGAAGCAATTTTCTGCGGTTGATCATTGGTATAGGTTTGAGTGACATAACCGAGAGAGCGGCCATGTCCATGGTTTCCTGTGGTTCAAGGATGGATCAGATGTTTCGCATATTGCAATAGATGATCAAATACGTCGTTTGATATGCAGATACTTTGACAGTATGTTATGTACAAAGAATCCGGATCCTGTATTCTCCATCGACATGCAAAATCATCCTTGTGCAAAGAAAGTTTCATTGGATTCAAATTTAGATGACGATGAAGCTGATTATGCATCTCTTGTGAATTGTGTTGTGCGACACACTCGATGTGGAGACTATTTGTTGGAATCTTGCAACAATAACAATATCGTTAGATGTATCAGAATAATATATATATATATATATATATATAAATAAAGAACTGAATTGAAAAACAACTCTCCTACGGACAACTACGAGGGAAGAATCACAGGTTCAACAAGTTGTCCTTAACACATTAGTTCGCGGGTATACTCGAGAAGAGCAATGCTAAACCCTAACGTGCGAAGATGTGTCCAGGATAAGACTGCCCGATATAGCTTGTATTAACACAATACAGACTACCCACTCT
The DNA here is from genome assembly GCA_023531435.1 of Papaver californicum. Taxonomy (NCBI): domain Eukaryota; kingdom Viridiplantae; phylum Streptophyta; class Magnoliopsida; order Ranunculales; family Papaveraceae; genus Papaver; species Papaver californicum. The sequence continues at coordinate 753,426 of JAJJMC010007390.1, read as the reverse complement.
TGAACTTAGCAACAGAGAAGAAAGGGAAATAAACAATCAATATCGCAAAACATAGCAAGAAGATGGTGAAAAGAAGACGGGATAGTAGCCACTTCTGGGATGATTTTTTAACTCTGAAAACCGTTTTGTATTTATAGGAGAAAAGAAACCTTTAGGGTTTTGGAAACCTTTAGGGTTTAGGATTTCTTATAAAATAATGGATCATGGATGATGTCTAATTCGTAGGCCCAATACATAAGTTAGCTCATTACATAAGTTAGCCCATGTATTGTTTGCCCATTCCACCCTAAGTGGACATCCTTCTCTAGAATACCCAATATGGGAATAAACTAAAGAGTTTCGTTCACTCAAGGAAATGAGTGAGCATCCAAGACCAAAATCATTTAGTTTAAAACTCATTTTCTCCAACAATCCCCCACATGAATGAAATCTTGGTAAAAACGAAAAAATCAGAATGCGGAAAATACCATATAGGCAAAGGTGTCCATGAGGTCTTGAACCTTTACTTATTGAGAAGTTACCGAAACTACTTGCTAGAGACAGTGAACGAGATGTCTTGAACTGCTAGCGTTTGATGCAATTTGCGATAACATCCACGCATGATATCCTCCTGGCGTTGCTAAGTTCGTGCCGTTGTGTCCATTTTGGCCCTGGACGTATCCCGTTTCTCAGAATGCTCTAAAGAATTCGCTCAAATTCGTATAGGAAGCGGCCCACCTCCTCATTCAGATAAGTGAGTTCTATCAAGAGTGTTACTGCTACACCCCACTTCAATCTAAAATTGAAACAATAGAACTCATTAAGACTTCTTAAAGTCATCCTTCATATGCAGTCACACTATCACAACAATGCACCATAGGGAGGGATAAAGAATGTAATTCTCTTGATAGTGCATACCTTTAATTACCACAAATTAGTTGTCTCATTAAACCTTGATCTTGGGATCTCCAGTCACTAAGGTTGAGTGTCCTTCATGGCAATTTTATTTTATGAGCTTAAGTCCCATCCCTCTCGATGCAATAACAAACTATGTCTCTAGATTATCCTTTCGTCAAAGGATCCACATATTTTTCTCTTAACTTCACTAAGTCTAAAAAAATCAATTCATTAGAGAGTAGTTGGCTTACCGAATTATCCGCCTTCTCTGAGTTTGTCTAGACTTTTCCATTGCTCATTTACTTTAGACTCACATAGTCAATTGAGTTTCAACAATGGTGGCCACAGGCTTCGGTCACATAGAATGTCTTCTAAGAAGCATCTTAATAGCCATTTGGCTTTCTCTCGTGCTTGAATTAAAGCGAGCGAACTCTGATTTCGTCTCAGTCAAGTTCATCATGTTTGTTGGAATATTTCCAACTACTGGTACAACTTAAGAGGGCGCACATATAGGCTAAGACTCTCCGAAGCCTGAAATCACAACATCTCTTAAGGTCAATCCAATATGTATCATGCACATACACAATTTTAAATGTACCTCAAGAAGAGTTGTCGTTTTGAATCTGAGTGAGACTAGCTTATTCTCCTCGCAACTTCGATGGAGACGAGATGGTGATGATGGAGAACCACATGGAACTAACCCAAGTTTCTTTGGCAGATATTTGGAAAGACCGGATACATTTCAAAACAAGTCATTGACTGAAATGGCAAAGTATTATTATTTTGCTCGTAAAAAGTGGTACAAATTCCATGATGAGGCTGTTGTAAGGATTTTACCTGAATTAGTAGGGAACATTATGACAGATACTGATCAATGGGAATCTTTCTGTAGACAACAAGTATTGTTAAAAACTTGTTACAGAAGTGTTGAAGAAGCAAAAGGAAGTTTTCTGACGTGGTCTGAATGTTATGTTGTACTTAGCCGTGCCAGTGAGAATCGACCAGTACATCTTGGCATTGTTGAGAACAAGTTTGAAGACGAAAGTGATATAGAAGATACAGAACCACTGGAGGACTGGATGATTGCAGCAGGAATGACACCCAATTTCGGGCCAGCAGGGGATACTGATCTCAACTTACATTCTTTGGATGTCGAGCATAATTGGTCAGAAGGATTGCAACATTATCCTTCCATAGCCGATGATAGAAGATTTGCCCACACTTTAGGACAAACAGCACAAGAGGAACATTCTGCTACTGGTCCAGATATTCCTTTTACAGTTTTATCGAATCAGCAACAAACAACACTAGATTCGGTTATGCACTCAATGGGAGAGCGTTCCACCATACGTTTGATAATCTGTGGAGGAGCAGGGACAGGAAAATCCACCTTTATCAATTCCATCGTTCGTTCAACAAGGGAATTATTTGGAAATGATAAAGTTGTTAGGATCATGGCACCCACCGGTGTAGCCGCATTCAACATTGGAGGTGCAACCATTCACCATGAGCTCTCCATAACAGCAGATATGAACCAATCATACAAGAAGTTGGAGACAGAACGATGTGGACGTATGCAGATACATCATTCATTTGAATAGTATAATAAGTATGATTGTTTGTTTTGTTTATTTTGTTTTCTGGAGTTGTGACTTGATTAGAGCATAATTAGGAATAGACTTGTATTGGAGAAAATGAGTTTAAACTAAATGTTTTTTGGTCTTGGTGTGATGTGAATGAATCTCTTTAGTTTAGTCCCACATTGGGTATTCTAGAGAAGGATGTCCACTATATAACTATTCTCATGTGGATAGTTAGACAAACAAGAGGGTGGAATGGGGTGGGCAAACAATACATGGGCTAACTAATGTATTGGGCTTGCCAATGAGAAACAAATCAACCATGATCTATTATTTTTACCAAAAATAGTTTTACAAATCCGAAACCCTAAAAGGATTCTTTTTATGTTTTGGGAAAACTTGATTTACAAGAAATCCGAAACCCTAAAGGTTTCTTTTTTTCCTATAAATATAAAACGTTTTCAAAGTTAAAATCTATCCCAGAAGCGGCTACTATCCTGTCTTCTTTTCACCATCTTCTCGCTTTGTTTTGCGCTTTGAGTGTTTATTTCCCTTCCTTCCTTGTTGCTAAGTTCAAAAGTGGGTAGTCTGTATTGTGCTAATATAAGCTATATCGGGCAGTCTTATCCTGGACGCATCTTTGCACGTTGGGGTTTAGCATTGCTCTTCTCGAGTATACCCGCGAACTAATGTGTTAAGGACAACTTGTTGAACCTGTGATTCTGCCCTCGTAGTTGTCTGTAGGAGAGTTATTTTTCAATTCAGTTCTTTATATATTATTCTGATACATCTAACGCTGATGTTCATTGTGACTTGATTAGAGCATAATTAGGAATAGACTTGCACATGGTTAAGAGAAGACTATAGGTTTTGACTGATCGGTGTTCAGTGGTTAGTGACTGACGGATCATGAGTGTTTATCTGTAAGGATGCAAAAAAGTGTGTGCCAAACTGCCAATGTTGTTGGCAGAAGGCTTGATGTTTGCTCTGTCCAAACACACAATTAGGTGCTTTAAAGAATAGATATTGAATACCCAGCAAATATGTATTGTATGAATTATTTCATCAACTTGATTGTGTCTTGGTTCGTTATCTTGATGTCAAATATGTTTTTGTGTACCAATGGGATGTTTTCTCTGCCATTGTACATTTCATAGTCCACATTCTTGTCACAAGCAATCGTTTTTTACTGTTATATTGGATTTTATAAATATATCGTTCCTCGATGACTTATCATTTGTAAATGAATATAAAGGTTAATCCCAAACTAAATTTATTTCAGGGCCATTTAAGTTTTTTTTAGTATTTATTGGTTTTCGTCACGGACATGTGCAGGAGGATTTCAAAGATACAAAGTTGATTATTATTAATGAATACAACATGATTGGAAGAAAGATGCTTGCGAATATTGGTCTTCGATTGAGAGACATCTTTGCTAGCAGTGAGCCTTTCAGAAATGTTTCTATTGTGCTTGTCGGCGACATACGACAACTACCACCGGCTTTTGACACAGTTATATGTTAAAAGCGGGCGAGATTTGCAACTAACATGTTCTTTCTCCTACTCTGTGTTTGAACAATGCGTCCGAATTGACACGGTATTCCGACAATCGGGAGTTGAGGAATCACTTTTCAGAGATGCATTGTTACGACTAAGTGATGGTCGGTCTACTCTTCAAGATCAGAAACTGTTTAACACTAGAGATTACACGATGCTGACAATGGAAGAGAAAAACAACTTCAAGCATGTTCTCCGTCTATTTCCAACCAAGTTTGATACTTCTACCTACAACCATCAACACCTTAAAGATCTCGGGTACCCCGTTGCGCAAATATCTTCGAATAATAATTGTGAAGCAACTAAGAGTGCAGTTTCCAATGAAGCTAAAGGGTTGTAAAAGTTGTGATGTTGTCAAAGGGAGAAAGGGGAATGTTGCACAAGAATCTATCCACACAATGTGGTTTGGTTAATGGCTCGATGGAAACCGTTGTGGATGTTGCATATTTAAATGGAGAAAAATCACCCATAGATATGCCCGTTGTTGTTATGTTGGAATTCAAGAAATACACCGGTCAACAATTATATGAAGGGTCGAATGTGATTCCAATCACACCAATCATAAAAAGTTGGATATCAACTTCGGAGATAACATGTCAGCGGACTCAGTTACCACTCATTTTGTGTTGGACAATCACGGTTCACAAAATCCAAGGATTGACACTTGACCAAGCCGTGATGGATATAAGACCGAGAGAGTCTTGGTTTAACATTTGTAGCACTATCACGGACAAGAAGACTAAGAGATCTTGTATTTTGTCATATGTTTAATTTTGACTGAATTAAAAGAATAAGTTAATGCCGAGTGCTTACAAAAAGACGACGTCAAGAAGAAGAACGATTATAAGAATTATCAATTGCAACATCATAATGTATAAAATCATCTATCTTGCTTTGTCCGTTCTTCTGTATTTTGTGTTTTGTCCATTCATCTGTATTAATCTTGATGTGTTGGCTTTCGTCGTGTTTTTTTTTTCGATCGGCCCCCCCACCGCGTGCGGTCATCTAGTAATTAAGCTGATTTTTTTTTTGCTTCATTTAAGAACCAGTTATGGTTGGATCTTCTACATAAAAAACTAGCCGTAAAAATTTCAGAACCACCTAAGGTTGGCTTTTCTACGTAAAAACTTAACCGTAAAAATTTCAGAACCACCTACGGTTAGCTTTTGTACATAAAAAACCTTGTCGTAAAAATTTCAGAACCACTAAAAACCTAGTCGTCAAACTAAACAATTTGCTACTACTAATCCCATGTAAATGAATCATTACTTACGATTAAGATATTTGTGAGAAAAATAATATTTTGAAAAATATAGTTATCGCTAGGAGTCCATCCTTTCCTGGTCGTAAAATCAATATTTACTATTTTACGACTAGGAACTCATGAACTCCTAGCCGTAAAAATCAATATTTACTATTCTACGACTAGGATATCATCAATTCCTAGCCGTAAAAAAGGTTTACGGTTAGGAAATCAGACTTAACCTAGTCATAGAAGATCCTGAAACTGAAAATTGATTTGAAATTAAACTAATCTAACCTACTTGAGCAACCAAAAGCAACAAAAAAACAGTGGTTTTGTCGATTTTACCTAATAAAAGTCATGGATGGAACATTAACAGGCTGTTGAGGTGTTTCAACTTCTTGATTGATCATTTTTTTTATCTTGTTGGGGTTCATCATCATCATTTTGTGGTGGATTATTGTAATGTTGAATTCGGATTTTGATTTATATCGTTTTGATGATTCTTCGTCCGCCCCATTTTTTTTTATAGACAGATTAATCGAGAAGCAATGAATCGACGATTTCGTTTGAAGAAAAAAAAAAGAAGATGGAAAAGAACAACGACTAAGTTTTGGAGAAGGGGAAGAATAAATAGTTTAGGTTTCTGTGGTTTGTCAATAGTAATAAACTTAGGTTTATAATTGTTATGATTAGGGAATAAGGGTAATATGGTAATGTAGATTAACGAGGGAGTAAAAAAACAGGTTTCGTGTATTAGAGACCTACTGGGTGTTCAGGCAGGCTTCACCCTTAGTCTAACATAGTAACACCATAGGTTAGGTAACACTTGAGTCTTATGAAATTGCCACGAAATGAGTCTGTATGGGCTACATAACAGCTAATTGAGACAACTTTTAACCAATATACGTCAAAGAGATCTTCATTGTTGATACACTATCTTCTTTTTTTTCATAACTGCCAAATATATCAAATGGAAGTTGGTATTACATGTTTTAAGATAGGAAATGAATTCCTATTCAGTTTTTTTAAAAAAATTGATTTAGTTTCCTCTATGAGAGTCTCGGTGGAAAAACTATTGACATTCAAAACTGTATCTTCTATCAACCCTTCTACACGTACTGTCCAATAAAACAAGATAAAAAACGTCTCTTCATATTGGAAATACCCGATCCTTTTGGATTAGTAGGGGAATTTTTGGGCTACACCATTGGAAGAAATGTGAGAAGACGATATCACACATTTTAAGATAGGAAATGAATTTTTATTAAGTTTTTTAAAAAACGACTTGGAATAGAGCTCTCCAATGAAATTGTGAGTACATTTCTCCATTAATTACAACAACAAGATTGTTGATATATTTTTTTTTTAATTAATGGAACAAGATTGTTGATATTTTTTTTTAATAAGTAGAAACTATATTAAAAACTAACGAAAAAATAATACAGATCCTCTCCTGGGAGAGTTTAAAATCATGTCATATAAATACATAGAACGCGAATATAGACCGATATATTTGGTTTTAGTTTTCCTAGCATAAGTAGCAAGTCTGTCTGCAAAAGAAACTTCATCTCTGTTTACATGAATTGCTTTGACAGAATCATAAAATCAAAAATTCTTCTTAGCATCTCCAAGGATAATAGTAGATTCCCATATGTAGTTACCGTTATTTCCACTATTCATGAAGGAGTCAACGCTTTGACAATCACAAATGAATTCCACTTTCTTTTCCCCTCTTTATCTAGTCCAGGAATCTGCTAGTCGTAGATCTAAAGCTTCTGTTAAGTCCTGCCCTGTAGTATATATATATCTTGAATCGAAGTTGAAGTCTTCAATAACACTATTCTTTATAAGAACGAATCCAACCCCATCCTTTCTTGTCTCATATTTTAAAAAAACATCCATTTGGTAGTAATCTTTAGGGGTTCAATGATGATATAAGCTTGTTTTTTTCTAGAACTTCTATCCTTAGATTATTGACTTACACCCACAGAATATCTAGTATCTATAGAATTTGTTTCCTAAACTGGTTAGCCATGTCTAAAGGACTAGGTTTAATCCTATCAAACACCACTCTATTCCTATATTTTCAAATAAACCAAATAAGATAAGCAAACAGTTGAATCCAAATATCATATGGGTGAGAAAATCATTGTTTACCCCATTATAACAAGTTATTATTGTTATAAGGAGGATAAAAAATTCCTAGAATGAACCAAACAACTCTCATTAAAGGACATTCTATAAACATGTGACTATTAGTTTCCGGCACTCCAAAACTACACAACAAACAATTTATAACACACTTTAACGTAAAATGTCAAATCTTCTACCAGTCTTGGGAAAAATGACACTTAACTTTTATTGAAAATATGTTAGTGAATGAAATCCATGATTTTGAAATGGTCCACTTTATTTTATTTAGTCTCTCCTACTTTCAGTGTGGCGGTTGTTATAACAATTACACGGTTGGATGCCATGTGTAATGAGAACTAACTCTTCTTCCTTGCCTTTCATACTTTGAGAAATAATCACCGAAGAAAATTTCTGTTTTGCTAGATCGGTCTTCAGCTCTCACTTCCTCTCATTTTTGGTTAGAAGCACCATTATTTGGTGGAGATCAAAACCGGGAAACCTGATAGCGCCAGTACTGCGGGGGAAAATAGATCTTGAGCTTGGAGTGTAGATATTCATTTGAAGGTTATAGAGCTTTTACTCTTTGCTTTGTCTGTTTGTTAACTGTATAAGCACCCTTGTTTGAATTTCTAGTAGTACTTAGGTTTTCATATAAAGCTTGATATCCTCATAAAATTGATATTTTTCATCTCTTGCTCTAACTAGATCAAAAATGGATGATGATCAACCAAGCTGCTTGCATATCGCTATGTATCCATGGTTTGCATTTGGCCACCTGAGTCCATTTCTCAGCCTCTCCAACAAACTTGCAGAAAGAGGTCACAAAATTAGTTTCCTGTTACCAGACAAAACGCAATCAAAGTTGGAACTTCTAAATTTCTATCCAAATCTAATCCAATTTATCCCACTTGTTTTACCCGCTATCGAAGGTCTCCCGCCTGGTTCTGAAACTACTGCGGAAATCCCTGTCGAGTTTCATCATCTCCTAATGGCTGCCATGGATGCCACCAAACCTCAAGTTAAAACTGCTCTTTGCAAACTTAAACCCGATTACATATTCTATGATTTCACACATTGGCTTCCTCGATTGGCAAGCAAGTTTAGAGTTAAATCTGTTCATTATTGTACCACAAGTATGGCAGCCATCTCATATCTCTTAGTTCCAGCAACCAATAAGGTATAGTATATAATTCGAACCAGCAGTAACCATAAATATTGATTTCGTGTTATTTTAGAAATCACTCATATGCGTCAATATATACAGGTTGAAAAAGGAATAGATACTGAAATCACAGAAGATGAATGGATGCAACAACCCCCTGGTTTCCCGCCATCATCTATCAGACTCCACCGGCATGAAGCAAAAACTATGAGCTTCATCACGTACCGCGATTACGGCAATATTTCATTTCACGAGCGTCTCAGTTTAAGTTTTAAGAATGCTGATGCACTTAGTTTTAGATCGTCCAGAGAACTCGAAGGTCGTTTCGTCGACTTCATTGGAGACCGATACGTGAAGCAAGTTTTACTGTCTGGACCTCTTTTGCCGAAGCCCCCAAGTTTTAGATTACAAGAAAAATGGGACAAGTGGTTGAACCAATTCGAGCCTTGTTCTGTGATTTTTTGTTCTTTTGGGAGTGAATGCCATATGGAAAAAAATCAATTTCAAGAACTACTTCAGGGTTTTGAGTTAACAAATATGCCATTCTTTCTTGCATTAAAAGCACCATTAGGAGCTTTGACAATGGATGAAGCACTACCACGAGGTTATAAAGAAAGAATAGAAGATAGAGGAATGGTTGAAAATGGATGGGTTCAACAACAACTGATTATGGCTCATCCTTCGGTTGGATGTTTTGTTAGTCATTGTGGTTTGTCTTCAGTTACTGAAACTTTAGTGAACAACCCACAATTGGTTCTACTTCCTAATGCAGGTGACCAATACATCATTGCTAGGCTATTATCCGAAGATTTGAAAGTCGGGGTCGAAGTTGAAAAGAGAGAAGATAATGGATGGTTTACAAAGGAAAGCATTTGTAAAGCAATTTTTACGGTAATGGACGAAGATAATGAGATCGGGAAGGTAATTAGAGAAAACAGATTAAAAATGAAGGAACTTTTGGTGAGAGACGGCTTTGAGGACGACTACATTACTGATTTCATTGAGCAGCTTAGAGATGTCGATGAAGATCCGTTCCGCGATTAGTTTGCTTTCACTCGTTTCTTGACAAATTAACAGTTTTTTTTTGTTTCTTGACAAATTTAACAGTATTTTGTTTCCAGGTTTTTTTTCCCAAGTTTACACTTCTAACGTTACATGGTCAATCAGTTCACTAATTCAATTACTAACACCAATTCAATTAGTTTCAAAAAAGAAACACCCAAATTTAACATACAAATCAGTAACTAAATACCATAACTGACAGTAATGCATGCTTTTTAACCAACAAATTTCATGTTTCAAACAAAATCCTCAATTCAAAAAACTCTAAAATCAATTTTACATAAACCATAAATTTATAGTTGTGATTAAACAAAAATTTAACACCATAGATGTGATATAACCAGTAAATAAATATTAACTGACAGTAATACATGTTATTTAATCAACAAATTTCATGTTTCAAACGAAATCCCAAAAAAAGGAACATGGTTTAATGAATTAAACATGTTTTCAGTCACCATGATCTTGATTTGAGCAACTTTGATGATGTTAAAAACTAAACTTCTCTGAAAATCGAGTTCTTCTTCCTTTAATAATATGTAATCATCTCCAACAACACATAAACAAACCCGATATGTCACGATTTCACTTGATCTAGCTCTTTCTCTCTTTTCTTCTTTGTCTCTCGATTTCTTTCTGTGTTTTTTTTTCTTTTCTCTCGATTTCTCTTCTCTACAAAGAAGATAACTACACCATAAACACGTGTCATAGAAACGTGTTACATCTTAACACGTGTCCCCATACATGTTATATGACCGTAGGATCCAACCCGTGTCTCCACACTTCTTATTTGTCCATAGGATCTAGCTAAGGGTAGAAGTGTAAAATTGGGCACACGTGTAAACCCACACATCCGGATATTAACCATTTAACGTTTTTTCCTCTCCCCGGGACAAATTCCTTAATATTTTCCATTATGGGTTAGATCCCCAAACAAATTAGTGAATCTGGGACATATTCCTAAGTTTCCCATTGTTTACATGTTATTAGTCATGGTCGTAATGTTCTATTAGTTTAGAGTTTTTTGTTAAGCATGTTATGTTAGTGGGTTAGAGTTAATTACGTCGAAGAAAAACCTATATAAAAAGTAGAAGAAAAATTATGAGAATCGAATATAATGTAGTTCTCCAGGTTTTTGAGTTTTTCATTCCTCTCTACGCTTTCTCTCTATACCTTGATTTTCATGATGGTACCATACCCAGGTTAGAGAGAGAGTTGTTAAAGTTCAAGAGATTGGTTGAAAAATTAGAGAGAGTATTTCTTTTGTGAGAAGAAGAAAAAGCTAAAAGTTTGATTCTGGAGTTTTAGTTGGTGGAAGATTTGCGATATCTTCTAATAGGTAGTTGATAATGGTTTGAACAACAGAGCTGGTGATCTTGTAGCAGTGTAGTTGAGGGTGAAACTGTGCTCATAAATTTTTCGGTGAAAGGCCTGTATGAAACAGGCTTGAATTTCAGAGATGTTCACCAACCGTTTCAAGATAATCCTGTAAGTATAATATGACTTTTATTGATTTGGTTTCATGTTCGATGGCAAGCATGGATAGTGTCATAACTCTAGATTGTTAAAAAATTGGTGATACATTTGCATCACAAGACGACCGAAGTAAAGGTCTGTTGATGTGGGATTTGTCTGCATGAATGAAACCTAAAGCAATGTAATTTGAGCAAGCCGAGTAAAGCTTAAAGCTAAGTTAAAGTAAAGGTGTGATTATTTGTTGGTCAGAATTCGTACATTCACAAAGTTTATATTATAGTTTGAATGTAAATTGCTTGAATAATTGGTTGATACTGTACTTGGTTTGAAATCTATAACTTCGAATTAAGGTTAGGAAATCGTTAACGGAGGAAAATGAGAAAAGTATATCAGAAGAAAATAATTAGGAGATAAAAGAAGTTGAAGATTAAGTTTATTGATGAGAATGTATTTTGTTTACTGATAGACACATTTTTGTGTCTAAATTGTGCTCGATTATCTATTTCAATAGTGTTCGGTTTGTACTATTTATGGGTTTTTATGCCTTTGTAGGTATTTTTGAGAAATAAATATTTGTGGAAAAATCGGCTCAAAAAGTTGTTAAACGCACCCGGGAAAATTACTTAAAGCACCCATCAAAACTGATAGAGGAACCCACCAGTTGGATTGGGGCACCCTTCATTCAAATACAAATTCAGGAAAATGGCGGGAAGAAAAGCTTTACGTGAGAATTATTCTGGGTGATGCTGAACTGAATTCAAAGGGGTTTAAAGCTTGTTGTTGATATCCCAAATTGAAGAAACACCCAAGATATGATCAACACACGTTAACCAGAATGATTCACGCTATAAAAATCGCTGGAAAGTTCATGTCACAGTCGGAAAAGGATAACTCTCCCTGTTTCGGATTATCAACAATTTGGAGTTTGATTTGGACTCTTCTTTGAGTTCTTATCGGTTAAGAAAGGTTCCTAGGGTTAGCTAATCCTATAAATAACAAAGAATATCAAGAAACAAGTAATCCACAAACGTGCGAAAAATTCCAGGAAAAATACTATTCTGCTGGTGAAGAAGAAGGCTAAGAACATAAGGCCCAGAGAACAGTCGCAGTTTCTGTTACGTATTCCTTCAAATTTCTGAAGCGGACAGAGTCCGCTCTTTATTGTTTCTGTTTACTTTTCTCTTCAACCACACAAAGAACAGTTTCTATTACGCTTATAAGCGTATCAAATTCTCCGTGTTACTTTTATTTCTTCTTTGTAAACACTTTTTGAGCTATGAAAAAATATTTTGAGAGTGTTTCCAACATGATGAGCTAATCACCATCACTGGGGTGACAGAGGAAGCTATTTTCCAATAATAAAGTGGTAAATTTTATTTTATTTATTTTTTGTAATTCTTTTACTATTATTTGCTTTGAGTAAAAATTGGAAAAAATGGTTTTTATCAATTAGTTGTGTTTTCTTTTGATGGGTCATGCTGAGTTTCGAGCTTTTGATGTCTCATGCTTTCGATTTACAATTATTATTTTGAAAACCTAACTTTGGCAAATAAACTAAATATATGAGTTGCAAGATTTTTATCACTTGAAAAATTGACTAATGGTGGAATCTTTAGTCTCAGTCCTTCCCACAATTTGAAATCAATTTTACTTTAATTCTGTTTTATTTTTAGTTATTAAAAATTAGGTTTAAAAATCGAATCTTTACAAGTCTGAGTATCGAACCTTTTACCACTATTCAAAAATTACATTAATTTTTGGCGCCGACGCGGACTTGTCTTTAGGTTTAGAGTTTTAAATTTATTTTTAGGTTTTTATTTTTGTATTTAGTATTATTTTTACTTTGTTCTATTTTACGTTTCTTTGAGTATTTCTCTTTTTGCTACATGTTTTGGAGTTTGGATTGAAAGGAAATTAAGCCAAAGACTTTGGTGATTAAAGACTTGGAGTTAAAGTTAAAGCTTAAAGAACGGAAAAGAAGACAAATAATTTTATTTTTAATTAGATTTTATTTTTTTAGATTTTATTTTTTTAGATTTTATTTGTTTAGAAAATTGTATTAGGATTTTTTTTATTATTTCTGTAATTTTTCTTTTATTTTTGGACACTTTTTGGACTTTATTTTGGGACTTTGGACATTATTATTATTTTTAAACCCTACGGAAGGGTAATTTAAATATAAACTGCAACAGGGAAGGACGACAATTACGATATTGTCTCGTCCCCTCGGGTTCGTACATTGACACAGGAGTCGGTGGCCCGAGTCGACTTCAACGGTTCATCGCCCTTCTGGTACGGAAGCTAAGACTCGATCAACCCACGAATCCCCTGCAAGTGGGTTTACTGTTTTCCTTCATGTGCATATATGTTGAGGACCTGAATACAGATTTACTTTTCTAGTAAAGGGCAAGAACTGTCCATATAAGATAAGGACTCGGATTTCATCACCGTTTCCTTCTTGCCCGCTTTAGGAACACGTTACCAAACACGAACCTAAACCTTAAAAATTTGACTAGAAAGAGACCGATAGGGTAACGAGCTTACAGGAAACTCGTTCAAAAAGACTGTATTGGTTACTTTATTAGCCTAACTCAAAGTTCAGGAAGATTATTATAAGTTGATTAGAGGCCTCCTTGTAACCCAGGGAAAAGTTCCAAAGAGACAGGGTTATCAAAGCTCCTTAGAGCTTATCCTGTTTCTCTTCGAATTAATCTAATTCGGATCGTTTTAAGAGGTTTGCTAAAACCGTAACTAGTTTCCTTTCGAAGGAATAAAAGTTGTTCTAGAAACAATCTAAGTGGAGCCATCATGCTTTTTGTTTGCTAGATTCAGTAGGTTTGATTTGGTTTAGTCGGCCTTGTTTGTGTACGTTTAGAACCCCCTTCCTGTTAGGATTTATTTTCTTAGATTTCTTTAATATATTAGGAAGTTTTTAGAAAATGTCGAACTTGTATTATGAGGACCAATACAATGAATATTCGACTGAATTTCAAAATAGACATTATCCATACTATCAACATTGTGTGGATAGTAGTCGGGATCACCACCAACCTTTTGGAGGTTATTACTCATACCAGGGTGATCCCAATTACTATTCGTACATACACCCGTCTTATGAACATGAAAGTGAAAAAAATTCGAGTTCTTTATCTTGGAGGGATACCCTAAAGCAGATGCAATATAGTACTCCTTATGATAACCCAAATCCTTCTCTAGAAGAATCACATGAGCAAAATTCTAGTTATTTGTCTTGGAGGGATGCCCTAAAGCAGATGCAATCTAGTACTCCCTATGATGATTCGAGTTTTTTTTTCTTGGAGGGATACCCTAAATCAGATGAAACCTAGTAATCCTTATAATGAACTTATTATGCCTCTAGAAGAATCACACGAGCAGCTGCGATCTAGCACTTATGATCTAGTTTTTTCTCTAGAGAATTCCATCAAGAAGTGCACTGAGGATACAAGTAGAATCATAAAGGATTTGGCTGAGGATAGAATTGGAAACACTACTTATTTAGACGAGGTTCAAACATCTTCATATTATTATGATGATGAGGATAGTGTTGATGAAGAACTTGAAATATACAGGCAGAGTGATCAATAAATTGTCACTCCAATTGTGCTTCATGCTGATAATGTTATTTCTTGTTCAAATCCAAATAATTTTAATGATTATTCACCTATTCAAAAAGAAGAAGATTTGACTAAAGATACCATTGTTTTAGACGATGTAGAATTTTCTTGTTTAGAAGCTGATAATGGTTTAGAGGAACGAGTTTATCCTGAGAATACCGTTTTAGAGTCCAACGATTTAGAAACAATAGTCTTAGATAACAAAGATAGACCCGTAGAGATTTTAAATATGAGTGAGGATGCACCACTTGATTATAACTCAGAAGAAGCAATTGTCCATTTCCAAGAATCTGATGATCTAGAAATTAGGGAAATTGTGACTAGTCTATCTAGAGACACCCAAAATTCTAAGTTTGGGGGTGATTATCATTCTCCCTGTGCTTTACCTTTGACACTTTTAAAAGTCCCTCACTTGGGACTTGATGTTTGTGCCTCTACCATATTAAGAGATTATCTTCAAGAACTGTTTAGCGAACCTAATCATGTCCATAAAGAAGTTCAGTTGTTAGAAATACATCCTCTGGTCGATGTGGTTTACCTAGGAAATAATACCAAGATTGACTTTGTTTTCTCGCCAAAATATTTTCTTCCATATGTGGGAACGTATGAATTTCAAATGTGTCAGTTATTAAGTTTTGGGATTAAGCATAATTACTTTAGGAAATTAGAATTGACACATTTGTTTAAGAATGACCACCTTCATAGTAGTCAATTGTGTGAGTCAATTCTGATTGACTTTGAGGATCCACAATTATTCAGGTTATTATTATGTGCTTCTAAGTTCTTAGTTGAGTTATTCCATACTCTACAACGTGATCTTGTTTATCCTGCCTATGAGGAAATCCATCCCATCAAAATATTTTATCTAGATCCTTTTATTGAGCCTGAACCTGAACCACAGCTAGAAGTAGTTGTCTTAAACAAAAAACTAGATAAGGGTGTGCTCGGTTTGTTCATTTTCTTGGCCTGCTGCAGTTTCCTTCTATTTTGGATAGCACTATTTGATTCAGATGACCCATAATTGTTCCGATTATTGCTATATGATTTTATAAGGTGACTAATTCTTTCTTAGTCTGGATGAAGACATTAACTTAGCACTTCTTAGGAGGTAACCCATGCTCATGCGACATGGTACTACCTCTCCTTAACTCCTTTCTTTTGATTGGTAACAGTTTCTCCTTGTTTATGTTTTTAATCATTTATCTTTAGAAACATTTAGGACAATGTTAGATTTAAGTTTGGGGGTAAGGGAGAAACTTTTAGTGAAAATTAAAACTCCAAAGTTTAGCAACTTGTGAACAATTCAGGATGACACTAACCATTCTAGGTAAATGGAAACTTAGCTCTTTTTCTATAGGAATTGGTGTGCCCAGCTAAATGGTCTATTCATAAAAGGACATAGTTCAGGTGTTAGAAATAACATGATAGTTGTCACCATATCTCGGAGTCTATCTCGACCATATCACTTTCTGTTTTTATTTTTTACAATTTTTGTATTTCTCTGAGTGATTTAGTGGGGCACCAGTATCGAATTATTATCACCGCCAGGATGAAATAGAGTGTTTGAGATCAAGCCCCATTTTTATATTTTATTTTATTAAAAAAAAAGAAAAAAGAAAAGAAAAAAAAAAGAAGAAAAAATCGAGTATTGACACTTTGATAGCTATATGTGTGTGTTCTCCCTGTCTCCGTCGCCTAAGCAAGCTGGAACGCAGGATCCATAGGAACTATCATGTAAGATGTTGATAAGAACCATGCGCTTGGATTCAATTTGATCCAATCATGTTGTCAGTACATTTATAATTGTTTTAGTTTCAATAAATCGATCGATGGGACTCTTGTAAATACCAGTTGAATCGATATTAGTATAATGATTAAGACTAGTAAGAGCATATCTCAATCCATTAAGATTCATCCCGTCATTGAACTTCAGAAAAATATGGGAAACACCGTTCACCTTAATCAACACGCGCAAACTTCATTTTGTCGATTTCCATATCTAAATCTTTTCATGTGATTGTACTTTGATAGATTCTGAGTATTATGGTTCAACGACTATCTGAGAAGAGCTTTGTTTTCTTATATATGAATTTTAGTATGCTTGAGTAAAAACTCGTGTACAGTAAATGGACACATATAGTGTAACGATTCCCAGAGCCGAATAATTTAGTATGCAAACTAAATAGCTTGTTTAGTGTTTATCCTCAATCGTTCACGAGTAGTTAAAACTTGGAGTAAAGGTTTTGTGGGTATACCTCTTGTAAACCCTCACGAGATAAAACTCGTCCACTAGGGACACCTAGGGGTTTAAAAGCTTATTACATGTGCTAAATGTAGTCGCGATTCCTGCGAAAGTGAGTTAGGATTTTATTTTCTAGATTAGATTTGCTCGAGGACTAGCAAATAGTAAGTTTGGGGGTATTTGATAGACACATTTTTGTGTCTAAATTGTGCTCGATTATCTATTTTAATAGTGTTCAATTTTGTACTTTTATGGGTTTTTATGTCTTTGTAAGTATTTTTGAGAAATAAATATTTGTGGAAAAATCGGTTCAAAAAGTTGTTAAAGGCACCCAAGAAAATTACTAAAGGCACCCAGGAAAATTATTAAAGGCACCAAATTTCCAGAATCAGTTGGAATTTAGCAAATCCAAGTATAATACCTTATACCAATGTTTTAATAGAAATGTAATCAACTCAATGAGCGTTTCTCCCAGGTTAAATCTCAAGAGGCTGAGATTTCGGGTTTAAAGATGAAGCTGGACCTTTTGGAGATCAAGAATACCTATCTTGAAGGTTTCAAAATGGATATTCTCATCTTATAGTAATCTTTTGGAGATCAAGAATACCTATCTTGTGGGTGCCTTTAGTAATCTTTTCGGGTGCATTTATCACTTTTCGAGCCAATTTTTTCCAAATTACTTATTTCTCAAAAATACCTATAAAGACATAAAAAGCCATAATAAGTACAAAATCGAACACTATCAAAATAAAAAATCGAGCGTAATTTAGACACAAAAATGTGTCTATCAAATACCCCCAAACTTACTATTTGCTAGTCCTCGAGCAAGTCTAATCTAGAAAATAAAATCTAACTCACTTTCGCAGGAATCGCGACTACATTTAGCATATGTAATAAGCCTTTAAACCCCTAGGTGTCCCTAGTGGACGAGTTTTGTCTCGTGAGAGTTTACAAGAGGTATACCCACAAAACCTTTACTCCAAATTTTAGCTACTCGTGAACGATCGAGGATAAATACTAAACAAGCTATTTATTTTGCATACTAAATTCTTCGGCTCTGGGAATCATTACCCTATATGAGTCCAATTGCTGTACACGAGTTTTTTATTCAAATGTACTAAAATTCATATATAAGAAAACAAAGCTCTACTCAGATAGTCGTTCAACCACAATAATCAGAATCTATCAAAGTTTAATCACATGAAAAGATTTAGAAGATGGATGTGGAAAAAATGAAGTTTGCGCGTGTTGACTAAGGTGAACGGTGTTTCCCATATCTGTCTAAAGGTCAGTGCTAGGATGAATCCTAATGGATTGAGATACGCTCCCACTGGTCTTAATCATTATACTAATATCGATTCAACTGGTATTTACAAGGGTTCCAACGATCAATTTATTGAAAATAAAAACTTCTATAAATGTAATGACAACATGATTGGATCGAATTGAATCCAAGCGCATGGTCCTTATCAGCATCTTACATGATAGTTCCCATGGATCCTGCGTTCCACGCTTGCTTAGGCGACGGAGACAGGGAGAACACACACATATTGCTATCAAAGTGTCAATACTCGATTTTTTTATAGAAATAGAACTAAAAATGGGGCTTCATCTCAACACTCTATTTCATCTTGGCGGCGATAACAATTCGATACTGGGCCCCACCAAATCACTTAGAGAAACACAAATTTCAAAAATAAAAACAGAAAGTGATATGGTTGAGATAGACTCCAAGATATGGTGACAACTATCATGTTATTTCTAACACCTGAACTCTGTCCTTTTATGAATAGACCATTTCACTGGGCACACCAATTCCTATAGAAAAAGAGCTAAGTTTCCATCTACCTAGAATGGTTAGTGTCATCCTGAATTGTTCACAAGCTTATAAACTTTGGAGTTTTTATTATTGCACTAAAAAGTGTCTCCTTACCCCCAAACTTAAATCAAACAGTGTCCTCAATTTTTCTAAAGATGAATGATTAAAAGCATGAACAAGGAGAAACTGTTACCAATCGAGGGAAATGAGTTAAGGAAAGATATTACCGTATCGCATGAGCATGGGTTACCTCCCAAGAATTGCTAAGTTTAAAGTCTTCAGCCAGACTAAGGAAGAATTAGTCACCTCATGAAATCATATAGCAATAGTCGGAACATTTGTGGGTCATCTGAATCAAATAATGCTATCACAAAGAGAAAACTACAACAGGCCAAGAAAATGAACAAACCGAGCACACCCTTATCTATTTTTCTGTTTAAGACAACTACTTCTAGCTGTGGTTCATGTTCAGGGTCTATAAAAGGGTCTAGATAAAATATTTTCATGGGTTGGATATCCTCATAGGCAGGATCAACAGGATCAGGTTGTAAAGTCTGGAAAAACTCAACTAAGAAGTTAGAAGCACATAATAATAACCTGAATAATTGTTGATCCTCAAAGTCAATCAGATTTGACTCACACAATTGACTACTATGAAGGTGGTCATTCTTAAGAAAATGTGTCGATTCTAATTCCCTAAAGTAATTAGGTTTAGTCTTAAAACTTAATAACTGACATATTTGAAATTCTAACGTTCCCACATATGGAAGAAAATATTTTGGTGGGAAAACAAAATCAATCTTGGTATTATCGCCTAGGTAAACCACATCGACCAGAGGATGGGTTTCTAACAACTGAACTTCTTTCTGGACATGATTAGGTTCGGGAAACAGTTTTTGAAGATAGTTTCTTAATATGGTAGAGGCACAAACATCAATTCCAAAGTGAGGGACTTCTAAAAGATTCAAAGGTAAAGCACAAGGAGAATGATAATCACCCCCAAACTTAGAATTTTGGGTGTCTCTAGATAGACTAGTCACAATTTCCCTAATTTCTAGATCATCAGATTCCTGAAAATGGTCAATTGCTTCTTATAAGTTATAATCAAGTGGTGCATCCTCACTCATATTTAAAATCTCTACGGGTCTATCTTGGTTATCTAAGACTACTGTTTATAAATCGTTGGACTCTAAAACAGTATTTTCAGGATAAACTCGTTCCTCTAAACCATTGTTGGCTTCAAAACAAGAAAGTTCTACATCGTCTAAAAGTGGTATCTCTAGTCAAATCCTCTTCCTTCTGAATAAGTGAATAATCATTAAAATTATTTGGATTTGAACGAGAACTAACATTATCATCATGAAGCACAATTGGAGTGACAATTTCCCGATCACTCTGCCTGTATATTTCAATTTCTTCACCAATACTATCCTCATCATCATAATAACATGAAGATGTTTGAACCTCGTCTACATAAGTAGTGTTACCAATTCTATCCTCGTCCTCCATGCTAGGTGAATAATTACCAAGGGTAGCACTATATTGGCAATTAAGATCATTTTGAGTAATATTATTTTTTGCACAAATTTCATTCACACTTAATCCAAACCTTTTTGTACTCTCAGTCAACTCTCTGAGGGATTCTTTTAGAAAATCAAATGGATCATAAGGGGTACTGGTTTGCAACTTCTCATGTGATTCTTCTAGAGGCATAATAGGTTCATGGGGAGTACTAGATTGCATTTTCTTTAGGGCATCCCTCCAAGACAAAGAACTCGAATCGTCATACGAAGTACTAGATTGCATCTGTTTTAGGGTATCCCTCCAAGACAAAGAACTAGAATTTTGCTCACTTTCATGTTCATAAGACGGATGTATGTAAGAATAATAATTGGGTTCACCCTGGTATGAGTAATAACCTCCAAAAGGTTGGTGGTGATCCCGACTATTATCCACACAATGTTGATAGTATGGATAATGTCTATTTTGAAATTCAGTCGGATATTCATTGTATTAGTCCTCATAATACCAGTTCGACATTTTCTAAAAACTTCCTAATATATTAAAAAAATCTAAGAAAATAAATACTAACATGAAGGGGGTTCTAAACATTCACAAACAAGGACGACTCAACCAAATTAAACCTATTGAATCTAGCAAACAAAAAGCATGATGGCTCCACTTAGATTGTTTCTAGACCAGCTTCTATTCTTTCGAAAGGCAACTAGTTATAATTTTAGCAAACCTCTTAGAACGATCTGAATTAGATTAAGTCGAAGAGAAACATGATATGCTCTAAGGAGCTTTGATAACCCTATCTCGTTAGTATTTTTCCTTGGGTTACAAGGCGGTTCTAATCAACTTAAAATAATCTTCATGAACTTCGAGTTAGGCTAATAAAGTAACCAGTACAGTCCTTTTGAAAGCTCGTTACCCTATCGGTCTTTTTCTAGTTAAATTTTTAAGGTTTAGGTTCGCGTTTGGTAACGTGTTCCTAAAGCGGGCAAGAAGGAAACGATGATGAAATCCGAGTCCTTATCTTGTATGGCCAGTTCTTGCCCTTTACTAGAAAAGTAAAACTGTATTCAATTCCTCAATATATATGCATACGAAGGAATACAGTAAACTCACTTGCATGGGATTCGTGGGTTGATCGGGTCTTACCTCCCGTACCAGACGGGGGATGAATCAGTTGTAGTCGACTCGGAACACCGACTCCTGTGTCAGTGTGTCAACCCGAGGGGACGAGACAATATCGTAATTTTCGTCCTTCCCTGTAGCAGTTTATATTTAATAATACCCTTCCGTAGGGTTTAAAAATAACAAAATGTCCAAAGTCCAAAATAAAGTCCAACAAGTGTCCAAAAATAAATGAAAAATTACAGAAATAATAAAAATTCCTAATACAATTTTCTAAACAAATAAAATCTAAAAAAAATAAATCTAATTAATAAAAATAAAATCTAAAAATAAAAGTCTTTGTCTGCTTCTCCGTTCTTTAAGCTTTAACTTTTAACTCCAAGTCCTTAACTTTAACTTCAAGTCTTTAATCACCAAAGTCTTTGGCTTTATTTCCTTTCAATTCAAGATCCAAACCTGTAGCAAAAAGAGAAATACCCAAAGAAACGTAAAATAGAACAAAGTAAAAATAATACTAAAAACAAAAATAAAAACCTAAAAATAAATCTAAAACTCTAAACCTAAAAACAAGTCCATGGCAGCGGCGCCAAAAATTGATGTGATTTTAGAATAGTGGTAAAAAGGGTTTGATTCTCAGACTTGTGAAGATTCGATTTCTAGACCTAATTGTTAATGATTAAAAATAAAGAAAACTAAAACAAAGTTGATTTAATATTGATGGGAAGAACTAGGGCTAAGATTCCACCATTAACCAATATTTCAAGTGATAAAATCTTACAATTCCTGTATTCAAGTTATTCTAAGTATTGCCAAAATTAAGTTTTTGAAAGAATAATTGTAAATCGAAAGCATGAGACATCAAAAGTTTAAAACTAAGCATGACCAATCAAAAGAAAACACAATTATCTAAGAAACACAATTTGTTTTCAATTTAATTCAAAGCAATTAATAATAAAAGAATTGTAAATAATAGTTAAAATAGAAGTTACCACTTAATTATTGGAGAAATAGCTTCCTCCATCGCCCCAGTGATGATGATTAGCTCATTGTATAGAAAACACCCTCAAAAATATATTTCAGAGCTCAAAAGTTCTTACAATGGTGAAATAGAGGTAACACAGCAGAACAGACACGCTTACAAGCGTTACAGAGAAGTGTTCTCTGTGTTACAGAAGAAGGTAAAGAAAACAGAAACAAAGTATGGACTGTATGTGCTATTGATATAAGACTGCTTCAGCAGCTGCGTCAGCGACAAACTAGCGACAGTATCAGCGACAGCTCTTCAGCGACTTATGTTCTTCTTCTTCTTCTTCTTCGCAGCAGTAACTATTTTTCTGTCAAATATTTCCAGTGCTCTGGATACCTCTAGATGACTTCCTCCTAGACTCTCTTGGGTATTTATAGGGTTAGTAAACCCTAGAGACTCTTCTTAACCGATAAGGACTCAAAGAACACGTCCAAATCAATCTCAAATTTTGTGATATCCGAAACAGACCCAAACTCTGTTTTCCGTCCAGATTCAATCACGTGTCCAATTTTTCCGGCTGAAACTCATTGTTGACGTGTGTTTAACTTATTTTGGTTGCTTACTTCACTTTGGGTAAATTAGAATTACCCCAAATCACTAAAAATACATACACTTCAACTCACAGGAGTTTCTCCCGATAACAAATAGGTTTCCCGCTATTTTCGGTTTCAAATTCAAAAGAGGGGGTTCCCTTAATCCAACTTGTGGGTGCCTTTAGTAATATTTCCGGGTTCCTCTATCACTTTTCGAGCAAATTTTTCTCAAATTATTTATTTCTCAAAAATACCTACAAAGCCATAAAAAGCCATAATAAGTACAAAATCGAACACTATCAAAATAGAAAATCGAACGTAATTTAGACACAAAAATATGTCTATCAGGGATGATCAATTTGCTCGTAGTTTGCTTTTGAATCTCCTACGAGCTGATGAGATTAAACCTTTGACCTAGCTAACCATTTCTGATTCCGAGTTTGGGTTATTCGTTGTCCTTTTGAGTTATTTTCAATTAGTGTTTTGATTATCTTTTGTTAATTATAACTTTTTTTTAAGCTTATTTGTGTATATTTTTATTTTTACACAACTGATAAGACAATATGTTGCTCAAATAGAGAGGATTATCAACAACAAATGATTAAAGAGTTGTGTGATATTAAAGTTCCCCTCGAAAAGGCTAAACCAAATCTCCAGAATCAGTTGGAATTTAGCAAATCCAAGTATAATACCTTATACCAGTGTTTTAATAGAAATGTAATCAACTCAATGAGCGTTTCTCCCAGGTTAAATCTCAAGAGGCTGAGATTTCGGGTTTAAAGATGAAGCTGGACCTTTTGGAGATCAAGAATACATATCTTGAAGGTTTTCAAAATGGAGATTCTCATCTTATAGCTTCGGGCCAAGGTGGTGATATTCCAGCAATTACTGTCTCAGCTGAAGATACAACTTCTGTAACCAATTTTGTTGTTATCAATTCAGCTAAAGTACAAGCTACCAGACCTTCTCTACCAACTCGTTCTCGGAACATTTCATAAAGCAATCTTTTAGCTGATGAAGAAAAATACGATTTTTTTAAATACTATTATTGCTATTATCCCCTCTCCTTTTTGTGTACTCTTCGAATTTTAATAAAAATACTTCTCTTTATTTTAAAATTCCATAATTCTAAAATATGATTTAGATGTATTATTTTTTTCATTTTGAACCTAATTCATCATATCTTTACAAGATGTTTTGTCTTTCTGTTTGTGGGTAAAAACGATTAAAGGGTAAAAGAGGAAAATGACAGAGTGGGCTGATTCTAGTAAGAGCAAATCGCTTAAACCTTAAACATTTTTACTCTAGAATTACTTTTAAGATTCGAGAGATCAATCTATACGAAATTGGCCTAAATCAAGGAATGACCGTTCCAATTTCGTTTCGGTCACAAAGGAATGAGAAGGGTTGATCTGTAGGGAGGGTAGCTGAGAAGGTATCGAGATCAATAGAATTGAATATCAGTGATGGTAAGATGTGCTGAACTGTTGTGAAGACGAAAATCAGAAATTTGAGTTTTCTGAGAATCTCTAAGATGATGGCTCTGTGATCGTCCTTTATGTTCTTATGAGATAAGTTTCTTGTTCTTTGCCGATAGGTTAGAGAACCTATTTATAGCAGTAGAAGTTAACACGACAATTGTAGAGAATTTGAAGAGTAGAGAAGTGGAAGTCGTGGTGAAAACCAATTCCATCATGCTAGTGGGACTTGACAGTTGTACGACTACTATTCCATTTATTCCTTCAACTACCGACACGAACTTTATACTTTCTCATCGTGGGTGTATTGCTACACCGCACATGCTATAGGCCGCCAGATCAAAACCCTAATGAATATCCCCGCATGTGATATAATTGATGTCTCGTGCATGGTTGAGTCTATTTTATATATGTATAGCTAGACTGTTAGTATTAGCATACTTATGAGTTTAACATGTTGCTGAGTCTAGCATATTGCTGAGACAAGCAATGATGCTTAATATATCATAGTGTTTGAGAGTCTGATTGATATTGACATTGGTATTTGTAGCATATCATTGTGTCAGCTGAGGCAACAAATGATACCCATATGCCCTTTAAGTTGTGTGATTGTCAATCTCATGTGAGTACCAATCTCGTGCGAGCGCTAGTCTCCTATGAGTGCTAGTCTCCTATGGGTGCTAGTCGCATGCGAGTGTTAGTCGTACGTGCAATTTATAAAATATTTAGTTTTGTCGTATTTTCAAATGGTTCGAGTAACAAAGTAGATAAATTGAGATTACTTTAATTATTGGTAGCAGGACCAATTGAATTATGAGTAGTGGTGCTAATTGGTAGCTACACCAATTGGTAGTGATACCAATAAAATTATTTTCCTTAATTGATTAAATAAACAATAAAACCCTAATATGGCAGATGAACCAAATGGAAGATGAGAGACTAGTGGAAAGAGAAAGTCTAAGAGGGAAGACCGACCAAGGTGGGACCGGCCATGGGTGATGGAGCATGAATTTGGTGGTCGTGGGACCATGCTTCGTGTACCATGTCATATGTCTTGCAATATTTTGATATATTTGGTAATAATATTTAGGAGAGAGAATTTTGATGCATTAGATGGTTGCGGGACCATTCTTTATTGTTGTGCGCAACTATTTGGTCTTTGAAGCTATTTGGAATTTTTTGACTTTGGTAGAAAGAGCAAAGGAGTTTTAATAGAAATTGGAAGCTTATAGGATAAAATAACAAAATCTAAAAAATATAAGAGTGGGGACCGGCCGAGTGTGGCGGGACGGTTGGCGTCGATCCCACGACTCCTTTGTTTTTTTTATTATATTTTAATCCTTCCACTTATTTGCTCTTTAGACCTATATGCTCTTTAAATCTATATGCTCTTTAAATTTTGTTGCTCTTTGAAGCTTGTTGCTTCGAAGACCATTATTGTTATTTACACTCGTGGATGTTAGCTCATATTCCTGAAAAATTAAGACATGACGCTCTTTAGTGAAAACACTGTAGATTCGATGTCCGTTTTTGATGATCCACCCCAATTTCGGAATCGGAAAATCGACAGTTATCTCCTTTCGCGGAAGGATTTAGGTTTATAGCTCGTTTCGACTGTCCAACGTAGCAAACAGCAACCTTTCGGGAATTTTTAAATAAAATTCAGTTTCAGCTTGTAGTTCGTCTAAGGTTTAGGCCATATCTCTAAGACTGTCACTCGGAATAGGATGCCTTTTAAGTATGTTGTAGTAGATACATAGGGGAACATATGTTGTTTAGAACATTTTTCCCTATTATACACCCATTGCTATGTTTTTCCAAGGTGACTATGATGATACGTCGGAAACTAGGTGTGGGCTAATATTAGGGTTTCGTTGTATTTCGTCCAATATTGGGATTTTAGTGCGTCCAATATTAGAGATGCGTAATTCAAGCTCGACCAATATTAGGGATTGGTCAATTGGAGCTTTAGCTTTTCATTTGGCGCGACAACGACTTGGTACTTACACAAAGACGTGATGCTTCAACCTAGTGCATTCGTGCGCAACTTGTCATGCATTGTGATAAATTAATGTTAACCAATTAGGATTTAAGTATTGATATAAGTCACAATATGAATTCAATCAGGGAACATAAAGAATGATCTAGTTGCTTTATAGTAGTAGGAAATCTATCTAGGAGCATTGGTATTAGTTCGGGGACAAAGATGTGTTCTAGATATTTATTTTGCATAGTCAGAGATCATCGGGAAAGAAATTGTAATCAGCACCAGTGATTTTAAGGAAAATGTTGCTCTATACTAGTGATTAATTCATCTAGGAGTTGTCCGATCATTATAAAGGAGTAAACACTGAGTCGTATAGTACTAATATTGTGTGTAAAATATTGAAAGGTCTTCTGGGTGAGGCTATAATATTATATGCATGTGTACTTTCAGAGAGACTACATGATCAATGTGAGATGCCTGTAGCGGGATTTTGATATCTTAATTTTCTTACGGAATATAAAATATGAAATTTATGCTTTTGATGTCGGGTCAGTAGCATATATAAAACTCTATTATTTCTACCCTTCTATTGATAGGCAGAGGTGATTTTACTATTTTACTCTATGTTAAAAATCCACCATCTACATTAAGTCCCATGCTTAGTGTGGTACAGTAATGTTCCGCAATAAGCACTGGATGGTAATTTTACAAAACAAAAGCAAAAATAAATAAGATAACTTAATTTAGTTTGTTAGATTTTACCAGAAATTCTGTAATTGACTTGAGTTGATACTTTGCGGTGTCGAGTAATCATCTAAAGATAAATGACCGATGAGTAGAATTAACACAGAGAGATTCGTTTTGAAGAGCGTGGATTGGTGAGGCACGACTAGGTAAGACTAGCATATGGTAAAAAGACCAAATTCACTGTTGACCAAGTCTAAGTTTGAGCATGTTTTTCTTTTTCTACCATTGTACTCTTAGGTACTTAGTTGGTTGTACAGAGTGTTGAGGCAATCCTGTTGTTAGAACACTAAGATGAATATTAAGGCAATGATGCGGTCAGAACACTAAGATGAGTGTTGATGCAGTGATTGCTCGTAACCATTAGTGGAATTGGTCTTTTCTGTAAGACCAAGTCCCCAAGTATAGATCTGGCATGGAATGTCTAGTAAATATCAAAATTTTAGTTCTAAAATATTTACTTAGCTTTATCTCTCTCCAGGCGTGTCCTTCATACATACTTGGGCTTCGGATACATTAGACTCTCCTATGAGCAAGCAATAGACGTTAGTGCTTAGAGTTTGAGTATACAACACCAAGTGTTAGGGATGATGTTAGGATGGCAGCAAATATATGAGAAACAGAGCATCCAATGATGAAGACTTGAGTTATAGTCAGTGGCAGCAAGGTCAGAGACAGCGAAGGCTAACAAGAAGAGCTGATGATAAACTAGAGTCGTAGATGAGGATAGTAGTGAACTCCAATATTTTTTTGATGTAAGTCTGGGCACATCATTATTTAAGAACTTGAGATCCGTCGACTTTATCTTGTATCAGTGGGAGCATTGAGTATTAAGGATGACATCATCAACATCAATGATCATAGAAATGGAGTAGTAGTGACACAAGGTTGATGACATCTTCTGGTGTCGTGAACTTCCCATAGGAAATAAAGTGAAACTTAAGATGATAATATCTCTGAACAGATGAGATTATATAAGTGGATAAGGTCTCAGTGAAGCTGAGTTTATTAAATCCGGTATGGAAACCCTTGTTTGCACATCATTCACCCCAGAAGCCGTAGAAACTTCATGCGATGTCGGATTGTGACGTTCGACCCAAATTTTTGAAGCAAAGATACCAAGATGTCCTATGCAAAAATAATCACTCTATTCGTTCACGTTTGTAATTTCTAATTATGTACAAATTTTCAGACTTCATAGATTTTAGCATAAGAGCCATATCTCTTAGCCCGTGCATCCAATTGTCGCGCCCTTTTGACACGCTGAAGGGAAGATATAAACAAACATTTCTTGTCAAGGATGCGTCACACCGTTCCTCACCTAAAAGTACGTTTTTACTTTTCAGTAAGATGAAGTGTGATGTATTTCATGTGTAAGAGTTGTAAGAACGTCTTGTAGAAGACTCTAGTATATTTCTGTCCATTTTGGATATGATCGGGTGAGAGGAGAAAGATTCCAGTCGTATGGGAGTTCTGATGTAGAGAGGATCCATTGATGATGCTTTGATTCCTTCATTAGTGACAACAAGTTTCACTGGCTTGGTGGACAGAGAGATGTTGAATGAGTTCCTGACATCCATGAATGAATGATATTGCATCTTCTTCGGGCGTTGACAGGGGTATTATAGCTTCATGATCCTCGGGAGGTTGTGATGAGCTATCCCAATATCCATTTTTTGTTTCTGTAGAACTTTCTGGTTGAAGGAAGTGTATGTGTTGAATCTCCAAAAGTGATGAAAGAGCTTTCAGTCTCCAAGCGTAGCTCACCTTGAATTCACCACTAGAACATATATGATATGATTTGACAGAGATATCATGCTTCTAGTCATTTGATCCTCTTATATAAAATAAGGGAGATATTAGGGTCGTTCTACTCTAGTATCTTTCTGTCCATTTTGGATATGATCGGGTGAGAGGAGAAAGCTTCTAGTCGTATGGAAGTTCTGATGTAGTGATATAGTTTAAAAGTGGTAAATAAAGATTCGTTACTCAGACTTGTGAAGATTGATTTTAAATTTAATTTCTAAAACTAAAAGTATGAAAACTCAAATATTTTTTATAAAGTTGGGAGAAAACTGAGATTAGGATTCCACTATTTTCCAATTTCAAAGTGATAATAATTTTAATCATGCAATTCTAACAATTTTATTTGATTCTAAATCATTGCAAAATTAGATTTTCAAAACAACAACTGTATAACAAAAGCATGGAGCATCTAGGACCTAAGCCGAGGCATGCACCATCTAACGGAATCACAATTGCTTAACAAAAATCTTTTAAATCAAATTTTAATCAAGGCAATTAATCATAAATAAATTGCATAAATTAATTAAATAATTACCACATAATTGTTGGAAAAGTAGCTTCCTCCATAGACTCAAAGATGAAGTTTAGCTCCTCATTATAATGGCAAAACCCTCAAAAATCGATTTTATAACTCAAAAATTGCTTACAATAAGAATATAAATGCTCACAGACACTCTGATACGGTTATAGGTGTTGCTGTGAACACTTCGCACCGTTACAGAAGGTATTTAGAATGAATACGCAACAAGAAACAGATTTCTGTTGTGGTTTGAAATAAAAGACGGACTACTGTGTAATGAACGACTGTTTCTTGGTGTAGTATGCTTCACGTTCTTAATGTGCAGCAGCAGAAATTTGAACTTCATATTTACGTGATTCTCGTGATTGTGAGCAATTCTAAGCTTCCCAATTGTTTTCTCTTCCTCCCAAACTCTCTAGTATCCTCTATTTATACTACCCATCACCCAAAACTTCCTTTAATCCTCTCAAATCTTTCCTTTGATCCTTGGCAGACCACCAAAAATCTTTTCCAAAAACAGAATTCTTTCCTTCCTGATTTCTTCGTTTCTGGATGCTAATAAGAGAAAAAATCGATATCATTCCCTTTTTAATTCTTTCCCACACAATTCTAGTTTCCTAAGTAAAGGAATTTCCAAACTCCAAGCTTGTTTCCAAATTTTTTTTGAGTTTCCTATTTCGCGCTGTACGTGAAGAATAGAAATTCTTCTTCCCGCCACTTTCTATCATTTGAATTCTGGGTGTGGGTGCATTTAACCAAAGAGTGGGTGCCTTAATCCAAGTTGAGGGTGCCGTTATCATTTCTCCAAAAACACCTACAAAGAAATAAAAACCATAATAAATACAAAATCGAGTACCAACAATATATAATATTAAGATCAAATCAGACACAAAAATGTGTCTATCAAATACCCCCAAACTTATTATTTGCTAGTCCTCGAGCAAATCTAAAAATAAAATAAAATCCTAACTCACTTTCGCAGGAATCGCGACTACATCTAGCATATGTAATAAGCCGTTAAACCCCTAGGTGTCCCTAGTGGACGAGTTTTGTCTCGTGAGGGTTTACAAAAGGTATACCCACAAAACCTTTACTCCAGATTTTAGCTACTCGTGAGCGATTAAGGATAGACACTAAACAAGCTATTTAGTTGGCTTACTCAATTCTTCGCTATGGGAATCATTACCCTATATGAGTCCAATTGCTGTATGCGAGTGTTTACTCAAGCATACTAAAATTCATATATAAGACAACAGAGCTCTACTCAGATAATCGTTTGACCATAAGGCTCATAATCTATCACCAGTTCAATCACATGAAAAGATTTAGAAGATGAACATGAAAAATATGAAGGTTGCACATGTTGACTAAGGTGAACGGTGTTTCCTATATCTGTCTGAAGGTCAGTGCCAGGATGAATCCTAATGGATTGAGATACATGGTCTTAAGCCTAATACTAATATCGACTCAACTGGTATATACAAGGGTCCCAGCGATCGATTTATTGAAAATAAAACGATAAATATATTGACAACATGATTGGATCAAATTGAATCCAAGCGCATGATTCTTATCAGCGTCTTACGTGATAGTTCTCATGGATCTGCGTTCCACGCTTGCGGCTATTTGATGGACTTGAGAAATATATCAGGTCATATACAGGGTAGTAGAAGACAATGGACTCTCTTATCATCATCTCAGTACACTGTATGTATGTGTATATCTGGACTATGGACTCTTGCTTTAGGACTTCCTACACTTTGTAAAACCAAATCTGGCATATCTGAGTGCCCCGGTAAGTTACTTACCTGTTTTCATTTTGATTTTTTACTATCTTATTGTACTTATTATTCTGGTTTTGATTCGGGTATATGTAATATGATCGAATTCAGCTCTACTTCATTTGTCTCCTAATTCACCGGATGCGAAAGTGTTCAAGGATTTTAATAGCATTGCTAATGGAAATACTACTAGTAGTAGTACTACTCCACCGGCGGCACCCACAGGTAAGTGCACTATCTTTAGTAAATTTGTCGTAATTGGAGCAAGCATCCTTTGAAATAATTAGATGCATGCCACATGATAAATTGAATTGCTAATTTTGAGTTAGCAAACTGTGGCAACATTCTCCGGTTGTCCGGCCGTAAGAATATGATGATGCAGTATTTTTGGTGTAATTTTGTTCCATATTCTGATTTTGTATTACAGAAACTCCAAAGAGGACAGCAGTAATGCAGGATCAAGTCCACAAGTGAAGAATGGAGGTGGAGTGAGAATGGATAGATGGCTGTGATTGAAAATGATGGGTGGTGTTCTTTTATGGTGTTTGACATAATATTGAATTAGATTACATATCTTTCTTGAGTGAGGCCATATCTGTTTTTGATGTAGTGTTCTTTATGTTTTGCTTTAAGATTGTGGAGATTGTAAATATTTTTTAAAGAAAATATTAGATTATATTTTTTTTCCTTTTCCTTGAAGAGTGTAATTTTCTTAAGAAATGATATATATGTGATAATAAAATTTAATTTGGTTCATAATTTATTTGGTATTAATTTTAATTTAAATTATGATTTGGGATTATGTAAATCAGAACAATGAAGTAATTTTTGAGCGAGCAAAAAATTTGATTAGCTTAAATACTCCAGCAACCAACTTTAAGCCAATTAAAATCTGAATTCTAAAATAATTTGGAAGCTCAAAAATTTAAACAATCAACTTGAGTAAAAACTTTGATACCTTCAAAGTTTAAGCAACCAACTTCAGGACAATCAAAAGTAGAATTCGCTTGTAGCAAGCAAAATCACTTGATCGCTTAAAATTTCAGCCAAGTAAAATCAGGTTTAGTTGTTCCATGTATCTTCCAACTAGGTAGTTTAATAGCTCCTAAGTCACAAGCTGCTTCTAGAGAGAAAAAAATTTTGTACCTCAAAAGCTTGAGCAACCAACTTCAGGCCAATCAAAATCATAAATCACTTTTACCGAGCAAAATTCTTGATAGCTTAAAACTTTAACCAAGCAATTCAATAAATTGTTGCTCCATGTCTCTATCAACTAAGTAGTTTAATTGCTTTAGAATGATTGGTATATCTGAAGCGATTGATATGTTACTTGCTATATTGGTTGGTCTAGATGTTAAGCAATCAAAATTTTACTTGCTCCATGTTAGTTGGTATGATGTTAAGCAATGAGTAAAGCAATCGCTTTAGGTAAGTTGGTTTA
>JAJJMC010007390.1:666662-715681 GCA_023531435.1 Papaver californicum | reverse complement strand
GGAACTTCTTGCTCAAAAGCCTGACATTGACCACAAGTCTTTTAACAAGATTTATGCTGAGAAACCATGTATTTCGTCTAATCAGTTTATTTACGTTTTCATCAGTATGAACAATGCTCTTAAAGATATTAAAGGAAGGGGCAATTCCTGTATTCAAACCTTTCTTCAGAAGCATACTGTCCTTTGAGATGATGTCTGCAAGGTCGACTCCATAAATGCCTTTAGAATTGAAGAAATCGAGTTTGGGTTTTAGGGTTTTATGAGGATTAGACAGAAGGACGAATGGACGCTTAGAGATGAGTTTAGAAATGAAGGATATGGCTGTGTTACAGATGATGGTGTTTGTGAGAATTTGGGTTTTTTCACTGAACTTGTTGATGGTTTGAAGAGCAAGAAGCTGGTATTGAACTTGTTGATGGTTTGTCGGAGAGATGTTAGGTGTTGAAGCCATGGCAGTAAACCAAGGAGAGATTGAGCCCGACTGAAGATGAGCATGAATCGATATGAGAGAATGGTAATTGCCGTGACATGAAGTTGGTCTCATGGTGAAAAGCTAAGAGGTACTGTGGTGTTTGGTGTTTAGAGAAGTTCAGTGATGGAGGCGGAAAAGTTCAGCGATGGAGGAGGAGAAGTTTAGGGAGGGAGCCGTCAAAGGGAGAAGTGATGAAACTTAGGGTTAGAGTGTTTATATAGAAGGGTATTAAACGTAAATAATAGAAACTTTATGGTCAATAAGTAAAATGAATAGGGTTTTAACCGACGGTTCAAGATTAATATTTCAAGTTGATCGGACGGTTCTAGAAGTACATCTTCTACTCATACGGATCGTTAATCTGACGGTTCAAAATTAATATCTTATACTCATACGGATCACATATCTAACGGTTCAAAATTAATATCTTATACTCATACGGATCACCAGTCTAACGGTTCAAAATTAATACACTCAATTTTGATCGATCTTACTCAAATTATATCAATTTTCATCAATTTCAGTTGATTTTACTTAGATTTATTGAATTTTATCCAATTTTCGATCAAACTTATTCATTTTTTATCGATCTAACAAATCTAACGATATGAAACTATGATTTCATCAATCTCACTAAAATTCACTCAATTTTTCACCGAACCGACTTGAATACACTCAATTTTGATCGATCTTACTCAAATTATATCAATTTTCATCTATTTCACTCGATTTCACTTAGATTTATTGAATTTTATCCAATTTCGATCAAACTTATTCATT
The DNA here is from genome assembly GCA_023531435.1 of Papaver californicum. Taxonomy (NCBI): domain Eukaryota; kingdom Viridiplantae; phylum Streptophyta; class Magnoliopsida; order Ranunculales; family Papaveraceae; genus Papaver; species Papaver californicum. Next base: position 714,429 of record JAJJMC010007390.1, on the reverse strand, counting down.
TTGTTATCGTTTTAACAAATCTAACGATATGAAACTATGGTTTCATCAATCTCACTAAAATTCACTCAATTTTTTATCGAACCGACTTGAATACACTCGATTTTGATCGATCTTACTCAAACTATATCAATTTTCATCAATTTTACTCGATTTCACTTTGATTTATTGAATTTTATTCAATCTCAATCAAACTTATTCATTTTTTTATCGATCTAACAAATCCAACGATATCAAACTATGATTTCATCAATCCCACTAAAATTCACTCAATTTTTTATCGAACAAACTAGAATACACTAAATTTTGATCGATCTTACTCAAATTATATCAAATTTTCATCAATTTCACTCGATTTCACTTAGATTTATTGAATTTTATTCAATCTCAATCAAACTTATTCATTTTTTTATCGATCTAACAAATCCAACAATATCAAACTATGATTTTTTAAATCTCACAAAAATTCACTCAATTTTTTATCCAACAGTCTAGAATACACTCAATTTTGATCGATATTACTCAAACGATATCAATTTTACACTCAATTTCACTTAGATTTATTGAATTTTATTCAATCTCAATCAAACTTATTCATTTTTTTATCGATCTAACGAATCCAACAATATCAAACTATGATTTCATCAATCTCACTAAAATTCACTCAATTTTTATCGAACAGACTAGAATACACTAAATTTTGATCGATCTTACTCAAATTATATCAATTTTTCATCAATTTCACTCGATTTCACTTTGATTTATAAATTTTATCCAATTTCGATCAAAATTATTCGTTTTGTTATCAATCTAACAAATCTAACAATATCAAACTATGATTTAATCAACCTGACTAAAATTCACTCAATTTTTTATCGAATCGACTTGAATACACTCAATTTTGATCGATCTTACTCAAATTGTATCAATTTTTCATCAATTTTACTCGATTTCACTTAGATTTATTGAATTTTATCCAATTTCGATCAAACTTATTCATTTTTTTATCGATCTAACAAATCTAACGATATCAAACTATGATTTCATCAATTTCACTAAAATTCACTCAATTTTGTATAAAACCGACTTGAATACACTCATTTTGATCGATCTTACTCAAATTAATTGAACATCTATTGGGGTTCAACCCAATTCATCAAATCATAACTTATAAACAAATGACAAACTAAGAACCCTAATTACAAAAAAAAAACAAATATTTTTGATGAATCCTAATTTCCAAAATTCGTTACGTTAAGATAGGAGAAATGGTAACACAAATGAAAAACAAATATTAAGTAACACAAAATGGTAACTAACACAAAATGGTAACTAACCCACAATCCGTATGACCATCCAACAACGAATCTGGACCATCAAAATATATCCATGATCCGTATGAGGCACCATCACCACCGTCAATTGTTTTTTATCAAAACCCTACACAAAATTTTATCTTTCATTTTGGGTATTTGCTTTTCTCTCTCCCCCAATTGAGCCGCCTTAGGAGAAAACTAGGGTTCCATATTCAACTTCACGAACAAACTAAGCAATGAAAAAACTAAGCAATGAAAATGGGTGTTTTTTATCCCTGGTTTTCTTCTCTTTCCTGTCAATCTCAAGTAAGTTTCTTCTTCTTCTATTCCAATTTTGGAAATTTGATTTTCTAATATGGGTTATCTGTTTTTGCAGATTGATGAGAATGTGCAAAGAGAGATTACGAACCATAGATCTTTACAACATCCCAATATTATTAGATTCAAAGAGGTGGGCTTTGTGAATTCCTTTGTTGGTTCCTGGATTTGTGTACCGATTATATAATTTTTGTACTCAACTGTGAAGTTCCCAGATCTTGTGAGAGTCCTCAATTGACGATTTCACTTTCATTTATTGGCAGCTTGATTCCCATACAGTGTCGTCTGATGCTACAAGGTATTGACTCAATGGTTATCATTTCTGTTAACAATTTTTTGTCGATCTCCTACTTGTTTCTTTTCTGTAGATTTTAATTTTGGGTATTTCTGTCTGTGTGTAGGACAGAGTATGATATGTTGTGATATGGTCCTTTTGGTCAATCTGTTGCTTGTAGTAAATGGGATGAAGGTCATTATTCTAAAGGTGCTGAGTTGATTTACTGAATTTTGAGATGTCTGAGTTACTAAATTTGTTTATGTTTTTCTTTTCCTCTAATGTCTATGGATGGATAAGGGTGATGTCATTGAGATCCAAACATGGTGTCAGAGTGAAGGGAGAATTGGGACAAGGCGTGACTGGGTTCTAAAAGATTTTGTTGCTGGTATAGGTATTGTGAGGGCTACCAGGTTTTCAATCTATACAATTTCTTATTTTAGTTTTTTTTCCTCTTAAATGGTATTCTCTATGAATCTGGTAAACATCATGTTTGGGTAAACCTCATGTTTGGGCTACCTGACAATGACTATGTTTGTGTTATTTATTTTTATTTTTTGATTGATTCTAAGAATATCAAAACAAGGGGTATTTAGTTCGATAAATTCCATCATTTTCATACTTTGGGTCTTTGTGATTATGTATAAATGAGTGATAAATTATCATTTTGTAGTGTTATTATCTGAAATCTACTGATTTTTGACATATGTTATAGCTTAGTACTAAAAGTGTCTACTTTTTCCTTTTCAGATTCTATTCTTCTTTTAACTATGTTTGAATTTTGCTGAGCTATAGTAGGTGTAGTGATTACTGTGTGTGTTTGTTTCAATTTGAATAATTTCATTTGTTTTTTATCTTGAATTTGTATATGATCATTTAGACCATTTGTCTTTTCATTTTTTCTGGCTTGGTTTTGTTTTGTTTTGGCAACAATGCTTTTGCTTTTCAGAATCATGTAATGTCCCTGTAAATGGTAAGTTTGTCATTGTAATAATAGGTCTGATTCCACTTTTCATTTTTTTCTTCAATCAATCAAATGTAATTTCTCTTTTTTAAAGTAAACTCCATTTCATCCCACATTTGGAAGAATCAATTTCTAATTCACATACATTCATGCTTGTGACGATTATCATAGCAAGATTCACATCTTTCATGCTTTTGCTTCTTTATATTGGTTTGTGACGATTATCATAGCAAGACGATGAAGTTTAGCCATCTTGGGCCATTTTTACTGTAGAATCTGTAGTTTGTGAGGTAGTTAATGCAAATTGTAGATGTCTCAACATGCTTTAAGACAAGACAATGTGTTAGAAATACAATCCTTTCACTAAGAGAGTTTGGGTATGCATACTTCTTTTTAGTTATGTGTTATGTCTTTAATCGTCTCAACTCTGGACATGCAATTATTTGTATATATGCAGACGCACCTGGAGCACCTCGATGGTGGTTGCTGGAGAGATGGGAAGGATTCATCAAAGATGCTGAGACCTTGGAATTCAATATTAAGTGGCTTCGGGAAGGATTTAATCGAGTTAAGAACCATTGGAGGTCTTCATTTAACACTGATAAAGAAGTCGAAAGCCATGTTCAAGTATTGGATGCAATGCAGGTGAAATATGATGACCTCTGCACCAGCAAAGGCGTATATGAAACTGCACTTTCAGAGGTAAAAATTCAGATAAGCAAAACTGAAGCGAAGATCTCATGTGAGCGAGAAGCTATTCAAGAAAAGTTAACTCAGAAACACAATTTCAGAATGAACCTGTCTCTCAATGGTTATAATACAATCGTAAATGTTGTTGGTATCGGTACAAAATATGAACGTTTGCTGCTGTGTAGGGGTGTTCAGTTAGTGGTGAATTCTCTAACATTACATCTCAAAACATGGTGAATTCTTTAACATTACATCTTAATTCATGTTTGAGTAATATATTACTGTTTTTCTCCTTCTTTTGTCATGTCTGAATCAAGTCCGACTCTGAATTGTCACACATGTTTAAAAATCTGCAGTCTAGTGATCTATGCCATTGACGCTCTAGATAAAATCTCGATTTTTTACCCTTTCTTTTTGACAAAGAAAACCTTGTTTGGACACATGTTTAAAAATGTGCAGACTAGTGATTTATGGAGGCGTGTTTACTGTTATCAAAATGGTGCCATCATTTTCCTCTGATAAAATAGGGAATTGTAACCAGGGATGGTCATGATGAAAATACACTGTGGCTAAAATGCGAAAAATTAAAATCTAGCCAAATGATACACAACGCCTCACAAAAATGGAGTTATATATTGGTCGGTGACGGTGGGTACCGTATTCTAAGGCAATGGCCGGAGTTGAATATTCTTCTCTACTTTAAAATTTATCATCCATATTCATTTCTTGTATATAATTTGACATTGAGATCCTTAACATCTAGTTTATCATTCCCTATTCCTACATACACATCTTATTACAGAAAATGTCAGAAGTATTTATTTCCACCAACTAAGATTGTTAGATAAATATAGTTAATTTAATCGACTCATGTTAAAAAAAAATTAATTTGTGCATCCAAACATTTGCTCATAGTGAATGAAAACAATGATTTGAAAAAGTTTTCATGTTTCTATTAAACAAATCCTAATAAGATTGTTAGATAAATATTAATTAAGTTCTTAAATGTACTTTAAAAACTGATTTTTTTTAAATGATCGTAGCGGCTTAAACTTGGTTGCTGAGAGAGATTTTACCAAGTAATTCATTTTTTAACATGTGGTGGTGGCTTAAACTTAGTTGCTGAGAGAGGTCTGAGCAACCAATTCATTTTCTGTTGCTACGAGTCTGTGCCTCAAAGTGAATAATTACACGATCACTTTTTTAGATGCTATAAGTTACTTGAAAAATGGATCTAGCAATTAAACATATTTGGTCGTGGCTCAAACTTAGTTGCTGAGAGAGGTTTGAGCAACCAATTTATTTTGTTGTTACTACGAGTCGGTGCCTTAAAGTGGATAGCTACATGATCAACTTTTAGCTGCTATAAGTTACTTGAAAAACAGATCTAGCAATTAAACATATTTGGTTGTGGCTCAAACTTAGTTGCTGGGAGAAGTTTGGGCAACTAATTTATTTTTTTGTTGCTACGAGTCAGTGCCTCAAAGTGAATAGCTACATGATCAACTTTTAGATGCTACAAATTACTTGAAAAACGGATCTAGCAATTAAATATATTTGGTTGTGGCTCAAACTTAGTTGCTGATAGAGGTTTGAGCAACCAATTTATATTGTTGTTGCTACTAGTCGGTGCCTCAAAGTAAATAGCTACATGACCACTTTCTTAGTTGCTTTAAATTACTTGAAAAAAGGAGCTAGCAATTAAACATATTGGGTTGTGGCTCAAACTTACTTGCTGAGAGAGGTTTGAGCAACCGATTTATTTTGTTGTTGCTACAACTCGGTGCCTCAAACTGAATAGCTTCATGATCAACTTTTAGCTACTATAAATTACTTGAAAAACGGATCTAGCAATTAAACATATTTGGTTGTGGCTCAAACATAGTTGCTGAGAGAGGTTTGACCAACCACTTTTTTTTCTTGTTGCTAAAAGTCGGTGCCTCAAAGTAAATAGCTACATTATCACTATTTTAGTTGCTATAAATTACTTGAACAAAGGATATAGCGATTAAGTATATTTTTTCGTTGCTAAATATTAGTGGACATATGTTTATTGCCACCAATATTTCTGGCAGTTGCAATTTTAGACGCTGAAAGGTTTTAAGCGACTAATTTTTCGGGCTCTTACTAATTTTTTAGACGCTTAAGCCCGTTTTTCTTGTAGTGTACCACCTCAACACCCGCCTTACTAGAAAAGTTAAGGTTAATCAAGATAGAAGACTATCGTCATAGTGATACACGTGGGGACAGGCTTGTCTGCGAGAAGCGCTACAATATTCAACATTCAACTGCCCCTGTCACCGAAGTATAGAAAAGGAAGAACCAAGATCGTGATCCAACTTCTCCAAAACATCAAGCACAGGGGAAGACTGGGCGCCCAGAACCTCAGGAGTTCCCTTGCAAGTATAAAGAGGTGTTTGAACTATTGGAAGCCTGCATATAAGATGAATCGATCAAACTACCACTTTTGAAGAGGGATCCCACACCTGAAGACATGGCAAGACCTAAGTACTGTAACTTTTATAGATCCACCTGGCATCCAACAAAAGAGTGCAGGCTTTTGAGATGGATCTTCAAAGAGAAGATTGAATCTGAAGAAGTCGATCTAGGCAATAAGGAGGGAGTACATAAGAACCCGATGCCTAGATACCAAGTCAGAAGTCTCTCTACTATTGAAAAACCGGTGAAAGAGGTAGTCACAGCCATGACAGGTAAGCTTTGTGAGCTTTTGCACTTTTCAAAAGAACAACGAGAAGATAATTTCAGCAATAAGTCCCATATCGCTCGGAGCATCACCCTACCACCCAAAGTCAATCAGGTGTCTTCCATGGTGACCCTAATTGTACAAGGTATTTCTTTTATGAGAGAACACATAATAGCAGAAAAAGTCCATAATCGTGTTATATACATCCATGTACACTTTAATGGAAAAGAATTCATAAGGATTTTGATAGACACTAGCGCCTCAGTGAATATCATGCCACTTAAAATCCTAGAAGAGAATGGGGTTCCCCAGGATTTAGTCGTTCGTCAACCAACTATGATTAGTGATTTAGAAGGTAATATCAATGAAACTTACGGATATGTGATGTTTGACCTAAAGGTAGGTCACATCCAAGCTAAAGTGAAACTTCACGTCATCGAAAAAGCTCCTGGATATCACATCATACTTGTAAGCCCATGGATCCACGAAAATAAAGTGATACCCTATCTACTTACCATCAGTGCATAAAGGCAATACAAAGAAGAAAGATTATTCGGATCTTGGAATCACCTTCACCATATTCCCTTGTCTGTGACACCATCTTCTCTAAACCAAGAGATGGCGTCTCTAATCCTCTTAGTAAGATCTAAAGTAACCCTTTGCTTATACGGGCGTAAATTCAAGAGTTTGATTGCCTGCCATCACCTATACCACGTGTAGGGGAAACTAAGAAGAAAAGGGTTTCGTTGAAGAAGCTCGACACCCCTCTTGTATTGTTCGGCATTACAACCAGTTCACGCACCAAAAGGGGAGGCTTGTTTGTTGAAGAGTATAATGCTAAAGGTAGAATTCTCTACCTTCGTCGTCACTAGGTTAGCAAACAACATCATAAGCGGTGGATCTCTTCACCGGGTACAACTTTGTCAGGGCATAGTGACTAAGACTCAGCAAACTCCGCATTATATTTTATAAGTGAAGACGACTTCTAGTGGAGCCACCACGGTATTAGGGAAGGGGAGGCTTTGCCTCAGAAAAGTACAACCTATTTAACGGTTTCTTAGGCTATTAGGATTTGTTAAATCTGGAAGGTTTTGCTTTTCCAGAAGAAATGTAATCTTTTCAATCAAATAAACGTTATGCAAATCCCATTGCATTCAAGTATGCAATTCAATTTAAAAAGTTCAAATACCTACTGATTCAAGAAAAAAAAAATGAACTACTGACATTTACTAGCTTATCAATCACTCAATAAAACTAAAACCCTAAAGAAAACCGTCCAACACAAGCTTTCGTCTCTCCAGGGCCAATACCTTATTTTCTCCAAATCTTTGCTTCTGGCATCGAAGGTACGGATCATCGGCTTAAAGCAATCTCCCTCACTAGCTATGGAAGCTTCATCCTGCTTGATTGTATCTAACGAAGGACGTGAGCTCGAATTCAATTCAATCTAGTCAGCTTTGAAAAGATCAAACTGCTAGCGGACCCACTTCAAATTAAAACAAAGATTCTCATAACTAGTTACCAACTTCTCCAGATGACAAAGATATCATTGGTAACCTCGTTTACTGTCACTTCCTTCGTCAACTGAAGATTCATCAACAAGTCACCTACAATGAGAAGCAACCGATGGTCCGAGTAATGCACAACCTCTAACGTGATTATATGACCGTATCTCTCCCATATAGTGGTATAAAGTGAAGCTAAATCAGTTGGGATACTGAAATTAGACAAGCACGTTCCCAGGGATATGGCATAAAAAAATGCCCAGATCACACGATAATGTAATTTAGTTCTTCACGCAACTCAGGCTTTTTTCCACACGTAAACTTGAGTATTTCTCCATCAAAATTTACGACATCTTTGGAGAATACTACCACATCATACGACAACGTCATTTAGAAGGTTGATTGTGTTATAAAAAGAGAAATAAACTTAGGGTTTTGGTCTGGTGGTCTATGGCACGTGTAAATATCATCCTACTCACACATAGAGAGGACAGTCGGTCGCAAAGGATCAACTGCGGAGAATAGATATATCCTTAGATATTTCAGAGATTAGAGGGATGTGCTTATATTAATCCTCATTTTTATTTCACCGACTAGAGATTACGGTTCTGCAGATCTATAAGTAGGCCAACTCCCGGTCATTCTAAACACAACAACAATACGAACAACAAGTTATGTACAACACTCTTTCTTTCTCTTATAGATTCTTCTACTGCAACTAATTGCAACTAAGAACTATAGTCTCACCTTTCTCAGCTTCCCTCTCTAGACCAACCCTATCGGTCCATCAGTGACTGAAGCAGACCTTTAATGGCCATCATCTTAGTTCAGGCAAGATTTTTTCGTAATCAACCTTCCGCACTCATACAAACCATAACTATTTTACCTTTTTGACCCTATTATATTTTATATCATCTATAGGGAGCATACAAGCTCTTAAAGCCAGATGGGGTAGAGCTACAACACTCCTTGAACATAAGGCATCTTAAGTTGTATCACCCCTGAAGGGGGAAGGTGTATTAACACTTACTCTATAAAACTAAAAAGGGGCTAAGTCCTTAATATTCGGGTCATGAGTATTATGGGATGCCCTAAGGCCCCTAATTAGTAATTCTGGATCATTTATAGAGGTGAATCTAAAGGTTATAAGTCATCAACGGGCGGAGCATGAAACCTAATTAGTTAGTCCTAGCTAGGGCTGCACAGGAACCGATCGGAACCGAAGGGTCGAACCAGAACCGACGGAATCGAACCTTATCCGGACCGAACCGAGAGTACAGGGTACATGTACAAAAAAAAAGAACCGAGTACACCCGGGTACCAGGTACAGGCTCTACCTAGGAACCGACCTGCACCGGACCGAAGGTACCGAATATTGTTAATCGTTGATCATATTTTAGCATTTCAATCTCATCCGTATGTTGTGAGTTAGGTTACTCGTAGTCGTAACTCGATCGAAAGACAACTGAAGCAAATTTCGTCTGTCTACTGTACTCTCTGTGTGTGAAAGAAGAAGAAGACAGTTCTTCATTTCTAATAACTTAGGGTTCATCCAAAACATTCAGAAACTGCATTCATCATTACTTAGTCTTTTACCTCAACATTCCTCTGATCTTCTATCTCAAGTTGATCAACCTCTTCAAGTTACTTTCCCCCCCTCTCCGATCTTCTTTCTCAAGTTGATCAACCTCTTCAAGTTACTTTCCCCCCCTCTCCGTCTTTTCCTCGTTTTTTATTTTCCTTGATCTACATTTTCATTGGTTTATTCTAGGGTTTTCATTTCATATAACTTAGGGTTTTTGATGAGCTGCATGTGTCTAATTTCTTCATATTTTTTTTGGTGATTGTGTGAAATTATGTAGCGTGTGGTTTTTTCAGTTTTGGAATTTGTTTATAATTTGACTCAATTGATTATTGGTTTGGTGAATTAGGTCTTAAACCCTTTTTTGTATTTGTAAAAAGCTTAAATTTTGTTACCTATCAAGTAGATTAGGGTTTTGAATGTGTAAGAGTGTACTCAGAGGGTTGAATGTTTATTGTTTTCCTGGTTTGCTTGGGATTTAGTCGAGGTTTGTACTGGAAGATAATCGAATCTATCAAGTATTAGCTTGGATGCCCTGTGTCTGTATGTTATGGAAACCTTAGAATGATGACATTCTCAAGTTAAAATTAGGCAAGTTTGGACCAGATTAAACATGGAGTAATGTCTCTTTGTTGGTGTTACTTGTTAGTTTGTTGAGAACATCTCAACTTCCTGCTAATTACCCCTCATATATAGCGTGCACATCAAATGAGAGTTATACATTCTACAGAGATGCTGACTCCTACATGTGAACTATGCACCAACTCCAATTTTGTTTGTTCAAGTTTCAATATAATTGTGGCTGCAGTTCATTGAACCTAAAGTATTCTTTGAATCATATGCTGGCCAAATGAAGATGCCGTGAGAGTCTCAAGTGTTCCTTTATCGTTGCTCTTCTTATTTTCATTTTTATTACTCTTCTGTGAATGTAACTTCCATCTTATATATATGTTTTGATTAGTTATTGCTAATTCTAATTGATGTTGTTGTATATGAAAACCTAATTTGTTAGTTTATGTAAATTCAGAAACATTGAATATCTTATATCTTTTTCGTGTTTAGGATTTGGGGGAAAACTTTATCAGGGCTGAAATTTTGCATCTGGTATGAAATTGTTGCTTTAATTTAGGTTATATAGTAGAAAATTGTGCCGATAAACTACGATTTAGGTAGGATCATTTTATTATTTGTACTTAGAATATGTATGAATGTTTCAAATGTTGATATACAAGTATGAAAGTGGTGGTGGCGTGGGCTTATTTGAAATGAATGAGATGAATATTCAAGGAGACCTGTTCTAACCAAATAGTACGACAGCTAGGTAGTTTCACATATTACAGCATTGCTGAGATGAATACTTGACATAGGGTATCTGTCATTGTTCACTATGTGTTTCCCTAGCTTTCCCGTTGTCTCAAAAGGAATAAGGTCTGATGGAAGTAACCGATACACATACACAAGTGCATATATTCTCTTAGTTTCTCTTAATCATACCAGAGATTCCTATTAACCATAGAATTGTAAGTTTCTGGGTTTTCACTGCAAGATACGGTTCATTTAGATTAACACTCAGGTGCCATTTGAAGCATCCAGGGATTCTCAGTCTCTTATGAGGAGTGGATTGTCATAGTTTTATGGTGTTTTTGTTTTCTTCACCGATATAATACAACCATCGGATAAGTTGGTTGGTGAAATTTTTTGTTTATTGTGTTATTCAAAGTTTGCTTTTTTCTGTGTAATTTGAGTTCTTCTGTCAGGTTGTTGATACTTGTAAATTCTGTCCCAGTAACTATCTTGTCACATAGATAGTTTATGTTTGAGGGAAAAAAAAGTACAGGACCGGACCCGACCAGAACCGAATCGAGAAGAAGGGTACGGTTCCAGAACCGAACCGAGAGTATAGGGTACAGGTACACGGGTAGAGAACCGACCATAGGGAGGTACAAGTACACAGTTCTATCAAGAACCGAGTCGAACCGACCTTTATGCACCCCTAATCCTAGCGATCCATGTCATCGGACCAATCACCAATGATGAGATACTCTGATCGAGAAGGAAATGGTCCCGATGACCGTCTATGTCGAAGGTATCTCCCTAGACTAGAAAAGCTAAAACTTACGAAGAATTACCAATAAAACCTTAGAAATTTTTGTCAAGGCATCCATATAAACTGAAAAAAAAACTAATTAGCAAGCTTAAAATATAGGAAATAGCATGTATATAAATAAAGTGTACTAAAGTAAGATAGTAAGCAGTTTTGAGCTTCAACCAATGACGATAATAAGAGTGACGCATCACCCACACAAAGAAACAAAGTATTTTGAAGAGTTGGAAAGAAATTCAGTTGTACATCAGAGGATGAAGATAAAAGAAAACTAAGAAGCGGTATCATCAGGTTTATTCATAAGGATCCCTTCACCCTGAATAGGAATAGACCCCATCATCTTAGCAGGAGACTGGGAAGCAAAGGATTAAGAGGCGATATTTCCCAAGGTATCACATAGGAGGCCCGAAAATATCAAGGACGACTCCCCAAAACCCCTAACATCAGTAGGATTTTTTACTATGATTGGGAGTCCTCTCATTCTCTACCTAAGAAGGGGAGGGTCCTTTATCTCAGCATCACTCACCAGGAGATACTCAACGACTTCTTGTTGTTGATAACTCAAATGGAATTCTCAAGAGTATTTAACTCTTCTATATTACTCTCTCTGAGTTATACATCAAACAGGATCAACATGCCTTTATATAGGCACTAACCAGAAAAGAAAACTTAAGGCCAATACATTCTAATAAAAAAAAATATCACTGCTTGTCCTTCAGTTACACATGCAAGCTCTTGACATTTCATTTTCTCCATTAACTTATGAGTTTAAGACCCATTAAGAATAGCTTTTAAGTTTATTCAACAAAATTCCCCTGTAAACTTAAATGCTTCAACCATCCATCATGTCGATTATCTTCTTGAATCTGTCGAATAATACTTTTGGTAGGGGTTTTGTGAAGATATCCGCAACTTAATCCTGACTTGTCACATGAACCAATTTCACACTTCCTTCCTTAACATGATCTCGGATAAATTGGAAACGAACATCAATGTGTTTTCTTCTTTCATGGTTCACTGGATTCTTTGCTAACTCAATTGCTGATTTATTGTCAACTTGAATCACGGTTGCACCTTGTTGCTTTAGCTCCATCTTGCTCAACAATTTTCTAAGCCATATAGCATGACACACCAAGATGCTGCAACATATTCAGCTTCACAAGTCGACAGTGTCACGATCGGTTGCTTCTTTGAAAGCCAAGTAAATGCAGTATCTCCCATAAAGAACACATATCCCACGATACTTTTTCGATCGTCTATATCTCCGCATCAAACACTGTCGGAGTAACCAACCAACTTGTAATCTTCTGTTTTTGAGTAGAACATCCCGAGTGACACCGTTCCTTGGATGTACTGTAGGATTCGCTTCAACGCCTTCCAATGTGAATAAACCGGCTCCTCCATGAACCGACTTACAATGGCGACACTTAATGAAAGATCTGGTCTTGTGCATGTGAGATAGCGAAGACTTCCTATCAAACTCCGATATTTACTAGCATCGACACGTTTTCCTCCATCGAACTTCGAAAGTTTTTCACCTGGTTCCAAGCATCATCTTAAAAAAAGATCTATTTGAAACATATTGGTGTTGAAACAGGATTACAATTTGCCATATTGTACTTCTTCAAAATCTCTTTTGCATAAGTCTCTTGTGATACAAAAATACCTGTCTCTACTTGTCTAACCTCCAAACCGAGAAAAAACTTCATATATACCAAATATGTCATTTCAAATTCCCGTGTCATTGTGCCTTTAAACTCTTCTATCATCTCATCATTGTTGCCCATAAAAATAAGATCATCAACATAAAGAGCAACAAATAACACGTTACCTCCATTCTTCTTTACGTAAAGAGCATGTTCATAGGGACATTGCTTGAACCCGTTCTCCTTGAAATATGAATTTATACGTGTATTCCATGAACGCGGTGCTTGTTTCAACCCGTAAAGAGCCTTCTTTAATTTTATCACCTTCTTCTCTTCTCCGACTTTTATGTACCCGGGTGGTTGTTCGATGTAGACATCTTCTTCGAGTACACAATTCAAGAATGCGATTTGACATCCATTTGAAATATCGGCCATTTAAGTTGAGGAGATTGTGAAATGAGTAATCGGATTGTCTCCATTCTTGCAATAGGATCAAATACCTCGTCATAATCGATTCCTTCCTTTTGCCGGTATCCTTTCGCAACAAGTCGCGCGTTGTACCGTTCTATCTCGCCTTGAGCATTCATCTTTTTCTTGAACACCCACTTCACACCAATAGGATGAATTCTTTTGGAAATTTTGCTAGCTCCCATATGTTGTTTCGGTCAATCGCCTTAATTTCTTCGTTCATAGCAGTTTGCCACTTCTTGTCACGCATCGCCTCCAAGACTGATATTTTCAACATCTGCCAAAAGACATACAAGGTGTACCTCATTTGCTGAATCATACAAATCTTGCAAACTTCGTATTTTGGGTTGTCGAGGTTCATCTTCATCATCGGTAGTTTCAGAGTCTTGTTGTTTGCTTGTTGATGCAACGACGGATGATTCTCCAACTTTGATGTTAACTTCTGTCGTATTGTTCCAGTCTCATTCACTTGCTTCATTTACTCGCACATCACGAATTACCATCACCTTCTTGCTTATCGGGTCGAGTAGCTTGTACCCTTTTGTCTTCTCATCATACCCAATAAAAATGTACCTTTTGCTTTTGTCTTCAAGCTTCATTCTTCGTTGATCCGGTACGTGTGGATAAGCCATACTACCGAACACTTTGAGATGAGAAACTGTCGTCATTTGTCCGCTCCATGCCTCTTGTGGTGTTTGATCATCTAGTTTCACATATGGACATCGATTTTATATATAGACAGCACAATGCACAGCTTCTGCCCAGAATTCCTTTGGCATCTTCTTGCTTTTGAGCATTGATCGAACCATGTCGAGAATAGTCCGATTCTTCCTCTCGGCCACACCGATTTGTTGAGGAGAGTATGGTGCGGTTAGAAATCTCCTTATGCCTTGCTCCTTGCAATACTCCATGAAAGTCGTCGAAGTATATTCGCCACCTCTATCAGATCGTATGGCTTTGATATATTTACCAGTTGCTTTCTCCACCATCACTTTGAAATTTTTGAACACCTCGAATGCCTCAAATTTTCCTTTCAAAAAATAAACCCAAGTTTTCCGTGAGAAATCATCGATAAAGGAAATGAAGTACCTTTTACCGCTGAAAGATTCGGGGGTGATTGGTCCACATATTTCAGTATGAATCAATTCGAGAATATGTTAGTTCGATAATCTGCCTTCTTTTGAAACGAGGTTATCACTTGCTTGCCAAGCACACATTCTTCACAAAATTTGCCATCATAGTCCATGTCCAGCAACCCGTGAACCATGTTCTTCTTTGATAACTTTTTTAGACCCCCATGATGTAGGTGACTAAAACGGAGATACCACAACGACATCTTGTCTTCTACCTTGACTCGCAAACATTTTTCTCGCACGCTTCTCAATTCAGTTTGTACATCTGATTTCTTCCCATCTTGACTCGAGCAACCAAACGCCCTTGCTTATCCTTCAAGTGTAATACCCGGTATTCTAAGAGTATCGAGTAACCTTTCTCCGTGAAATTCCCCAAACTCAAAATGTTGGTCTTGAGATCTGGTACGTAATAAACATCTTGGATCGACCCTATCAAGCCATACTTTTGTAAGTAACAAATTGTACCTTGGCCTTTGACCTCCACCTTTGATGTATCTCCAAACGACACATGACCATCTTCAATCTTTTGCATCTTTTTGAATAAGTACTCGCGACCGCACATATGGTTGCTTTCCCCTGAGTCGAGATACCACAGAGTGTCATTGTTGATGTTGTGTTCATTTTGAGCCATCAAGAGAAAACCTTCATTCTTCATCTTCCAAGACCAGGTTAGTTGTTGCTTCCACCTTTTTATCTGCTCGACAATCTTTTACAAAATGCCCCACTTTACCACAATTGTAAAATTTGTCGGAGTTGCAATCCTTCGCGTAGTGACCATAATTGTGACACTTGTAGCACTCGATGTTGGAATAGTTCGATCAGCCGCCTCTTCCTCGACCGCGTTCTTTTCCACGCCAGTTTGGTTGACTCGAATGTTCCTTCTCCTTATAGTACCCTTCACGACTGCTGCGACCATTTCCACGGCTTCCACGGCCACGCCCTCTACCTCGGAAATTTTGAGAATAAAGTACATTTTCGTCTTTAATTGTCGCCTTGGTTTGAAGTGCTTGCTCTAGTGTCTCCTCCTTCTTTTTATTCTTACGTTGTTCGTGTTCCTCGAGAAAACCGGCAAACTCGTCGACAGTAAGCGTCGCAAGGTCCTTTGACTCTTCTATCGCGCACACAATATTCTTAAAATTGTCGGTTAAAGATCTCAAAATCTTCTCCACAACTCGTGCATCAGTTACTGCTTCACCAGTACGATTAAGTTGGTTTACCACGGCTTGTACACGCGTGATATAGTCAAATACAACTTCTGAATCCTTCATCTTCATGCTCTCAAACTCGCCACGAAGAGTTTGGAGACGCACTTGCTTAAAACGGTCGGCTCCTTTGAAAACTTTTTCTAAAATGTCCCACGCTTCTTTTGAAGTAGTTGCACTGGCAATCTTCAAAAAGCCTGACTCGTCAACCGCTCGGAACAATATGTATAGTGCCGCGTTATCCTTTGATCGTATCTCTTTCAACGCCTTGTTTTGAGCCACCGTATATCCCGTGGTATTTGTTGGTTCTTCAAAACCTTCTTTGACCATCTACCACAAATCTTGAGATCTGAGAAGAGCTTTCATTTGAATGCTCCAATTCTCATAATTCCCCTTCGTTAGTCGTGGTAGCGACATTTGACCCGTCACATTCTCCATTGGCGCTGATACCAATTTGATAACATAAATGGAATTCTAAATATTATTTAACTCTTCTATATTACTCTCTCTGAGTTATACATCAAACAGGATCAACATGCCTTTATATAGGCACTAACCAGAAAAGAAAACTTAAGGCCAATACATTCTAATAAAAAAAGAAGTATCACCGCTTGTCCTTCATTTACACATGCAAGTTCTTGACATTTCATTTTCTCCATTAACTTATGAGTTTAAGACCCATTAAGAATAGATTTTAAGTTTATTCAACAGTTTTTCTCGGCCCCTTCCTCCAAGAAATCATTAGAGATAACTACTTGCAATAAATCTAGGGGAAGACAACACCAACATTCCCACCATCCTTACAAACTGACAGAACTTGATTCAACGGGAAATTTATCATCACCGCCTCACCTCGACTATCATCTCCGACTTCAGAGGTTTCTTCTAATTTTTGCTTCTGCAGCAAGCAATAACTCAACTAAAACAACAAACATGGGGGATCACTTATACTTAATATGAGTAAGGAATGTTTATTACCATAGCAACAATGTCGCTTCCTCTGGAACAACCTCTTTCGAGGAATCGCCTCCATAGTCTATCTCCACTACATATGTAAAATAGATAAACATTAGAGCGGTGAAGAATTCAAAAAATAGAATGAAAGATAAAAGAAGTTACCTTCTCAACATTGAAAACCTATGGAAGACATGGAGAGCATCCAACGATCTCAGGACTAGGGCCCCCCTGCCATGTACCCAGTTGTCTCGGATGGCCAATGGGAACTTCATTTAAAAAGAATTCATTGGTTTGGAAAGGCGAGTATTTAAATCTGACTTAGAAACAGGATCCATGCCTTACAACAGCTTCGTACCCTCAGCCAAACTCCGATTTTCAGAGAGCATCAAAGACCCACCCCTTGAAATTGCTCGTTGCAGGGGTAAAATCCTTGTAACTCTCAAGGAAGCTCTGGGTACTATTCTTATAAGAATCAGATGGCTAGAAAGTGGAAAAATATCTCTCAGTACACCTCTCATTACTTCAACTTTCCCACTCAGCCAACAAGCGATACCAATTTATATTGTATTGGCATAGAGCTCGAGTACGAGTAAATCGAGATAGGATCTCGAACATCATGGGATGAGATGGGTGGAATAAAGGGAGTCGGAGGCCTGTGTCCAGATGATCCTTAATAACAATGATGAAATCAGAAGAAAGATTCGCCTTCTCCTTCTCAACCATGTTTGGTCAGATATCCCTTCTAACCAGCAGACAGTTGTACATCAAAACCATGAAGATCATGCTTGGATTTTAGATTATAGATATTGAAAATCACCAAGATACTTATTCTCGGGATTCTGTTGATATGGTTTACGAGAAGATTCAGAGTTTTACAAGAGAAAATGGCACACTATCATAAAATACCAAATCTATCAGAAACTCATTCTCAAAGAATAACATACTTCTTCGAATGAGGGTTTGGGATTGATAGTTAACATACTTCTTCGAAGGAGGGTTTGGGCTTGATAAATATCTTTCATATATTGTATAATGCAGATATTAAGAAACTGGTGAAGAAAAAGTTTAGAAAGAGAAAAAAAAAAGATAAGGATCAGAAAGATGAAACTGTAAATGGAAGTTGAAGATAAAGCTTTGGTAATAACCCCAGACCCAAAAAGGATTTCTTTTTTAATTACGATAAAAAAAAGATTAATATCAACCGGTTGGGCTGGTTCTTGGTCATAAACAACAAAAAATTGGGGCTTATTGATAGGTGCATTATTTGTATTATTTGAATACTCTAATTCATTGATTTCTTATTAGTTTTCATATCATTATGCTTTTATTTTATTTTTTTATGAGTTTCTTAGGAGTTTTGAAGTGTATTCAACCAAAGAAGAAGAAAGGAGTTTATTACGACACGAAATGAACAAGGAAGTTAAGTTCTGCCAATGGAGAAGGGCCAAATACCAAATTCAACTCATTCAAATATAGGATATCTTGATACAATTTTGAAGAGAACGATAATATGAAGCCAACGCAAAAAGAATGAGGTCATTCGGAGTTCGTATGAGGAAGTTATGAGCAAAACGGCTGAAAGAAAATAACGAAACACTCAGCAAATAATCGGGAGATAACATGGAAAAAGAGTCTACCGATTATGGCAAGTTTTGGACACAGAAAAGTCATATTTGAGCCCTTACAATCGGTATATAAGGAGGGTGTCGAGTCTACCGATTATGACTCGACGGGAGCCACTTCTAAGACACGTTTTTGACTTCTAAATCAAAGTATCATGGTCCCATCAGGACTCTAACACCTAGATATGATGAAGACTATATAAAAAGACTTCTACAACCCTAAGGAGATACTTTTGACACTTGAAAACACAAGGATAACAAGAATCTAGGGCTTGGAGTTGCGATTGAACATCACGATTTCTAGGGTTTGCTTTACTTATTTTCTTAATTATTTTCCATGGATTTTGAGAAATCCATGATGAACTAAATATTTTTTATTGGTTAGATATGTAGTCCTACGTTGGAAAATATGTTTATAAATTGAAGTATTCATTCTCATATGTTCATAATATCTTCAATATCGCTTATGTCCTACCGTTTATAGCGCCTTGTATGATGGATTGCTTGTTTGTTTAAGTCACGAATTAGATGAGCATGCGTTGACATCTATAGCTAAACTAGGGTTTGAGATCCGGAATTGTCAAAAGATCCTTGCTACAAGTAGCATAACATAGTTGTTAATGAAGGGATGTTACCGTGCAATTATGTGTAGAAGTGTGACCTAGGTTAAATCCGTGTGGCTCTTGCGCCGGATTGCTTAGAATAACCTCAACTCAAAAAGACATTGCTTTCATTGGGTTAAACTTGAGTGGCTCTTGGGACAAGTTATTCGTTGAAAAGGATTTAAAGAGTGGCTCTTGCGCCTTTGATGGTAATAGGAGTTTTTCCGGAGTAAGCCTGCGATAGGATGCTTTAGGGTTATTGATATTGAGAGTGCATGAATGTTGAGTATGATTTAGTTGATAACATGTTGGAATATGGAAGATGAACTCTCTAACCAATATTTTTTCTCTCTGATATTCGTTTTAATATATTTATTTTAGCATAATTTAGTTATAATCACAACCAAAACCCCCCTGTTTACATAAGTAATCGAAAGTAATTAACAATCACCTGCCTCTCTATGGGAACGAACTTGTTCTTATTACTATACTCTAATCTATATTGGTGAAGTAAGAACTTGAATTAATTTTGTTTGGATGAGAACCGACCACTTATGAAGGATGTGGCGGTTAAAAAATAACATGGGGACGGTTACCAGAAGGTGATTACCCTCATAAAAATGGAAAGAAAGGGGAAAAAATATAATGATAAAATATCCAAAGAACACATAGAAGCATCTCAAAACAAGGTTTACGGAAGCATGGGAATAAAAGGCACTGAATCAAAACTAAAATTCATATTCCTAATCCAAGATATCTACCACTAAGGTGAGAGATGAAGACACGTGGAAAACATATAAGGAGATGAATGTCCAAGTTTGAAAGAAGATACAAAGCATTTAATGGGACAAAGAAAATGAACAGGAGAGTCAGAGCATGGTGGGACCTGATCACTTGGATACTAACGAGAAATCTGGATCAAGGAAGATAAAGAGACTCATCGGGGATGAAGCAACTGAAATCAAACCCTAGGTCTTTGATGAAGATATAAAAAATCAGGATGTAAACGCTTAACGCTATAACTTTGATTGTATCAGCACTTGTGTCAATAAATTCAGGGATGAACTACTAGGAATGGGTTTAAGTAATTTTTTTGGTTTGAGAGAGAGAGCTAAGGTTTTAAAAGTGTTCTTGATATTCATGAGTGAGAAAAATTTAGCCCGTAGTCTTTTGTAACCCTACATGGAATACAAAGTATTCACTTCTTCTCCCGTGGATAGGTCAGTACATGGTACAGTTCGGTTCGGTTTTCACATGTTTTAGGGTGAAAACAAATGTACTGCAAAGTAATACTTTCAAGTAGGTTTGAGAGATCAAGATCGAACAGGACGATCCTAAACCAAGAATGTCCATTCACGTCCTAAATCGATTACAAAGATGGAAAGGATTTGGATAGGTCTTAGAGGAGGGAAGTAAAGAAGGTTGAGAAATATCATTAGTGTGTGAAGAAGAACGGATTCTCCGTAGAGGAATCGTTGATTCTGCAGGTTTTGGTTTCTTCAGACTGATTGTGTGGTTGTCTTATTCTGTCTTGTCTCGAATAAATGAGAATCATCTATTTATAGTTTGAATAGGACCCACTGATATTCTCGTAAGTTGTGGAAGTTAGGGAGAGATGGAAAAGTGATGATTGTGGAGATTGTAGTGGGATGGTGCCCGGAAAGTAGGGAAGACCTATCTGACCACCACTCTTCATCCTCTCAACTGCTCTGTAACCGCCCAATTCTTGTTACCCTCTTGGGGTTATGTCACCACCCATGATGTCGTAGACCGTCATACCAATACCCCAGTGAGAATCCCCCCGTCTTGTATTTGATATCTCGTGGAAACAGTGGAATCATAAGCCATTACAGTTTTGATTAAATCAAGTCGAGTCAAACGACTTGCTAAGTCAGTGAGGTAAGTTGTGCAACTCACTCGATCGATGGTCATACTGGTTAGTGTCGAGTCTGAGAAGTTTAATGGTCATGTATTTGCTTGAAAGTAACATGGCATATTTGATGGCTAAGTATTAGCTTAGAAGTGACTTATTCTGAGAAGCATTTGAGACCAAATGTTGTAGATAGCTCCTTGAGCAAGGAGACCTACTGGAATTCGTATAAGACTAAAAGTTGGACCCATAATGAGAAGAAATGCATATTTTTGAAGGGAGTAGCTAGAAAAACTAGTACTAGCTACTTAGCAAAAATAGGAATGTGTTAGCTCTTTTAATATAAAAGGCTAATGTGCTAACGTCTCAGGAGTCAGACCAATATGCATAATTTCTAGTAAAGATCAATTGTACTAGAGTTAGAAATATAGTATCAGGGAGGTTTGAAGTTAGCACCTCAATTAGATAGTATTGTTAGCATTAAGGTTAATGCATACAAGGAGGTTTGCTTCTTGATTAACGGTCTTTTCACATGAGGTAAGAAGTCACGTACAAGGCTCGGTTGTGTCCTTCTTAGGCCATCATTCCCTCCTCGGTGAAGGTGATATTACTCACAGAAAAGTGAGGCGACCTAGATGTTTTTAGTCCCTTTTCTGAGACTTAGATCAGATGTGTATCAGTAGCGACACGGTTGAAGGAAGCAACTACGTCTCTGCGTTGGAGTTTTAAGAAGTGCAGAAGTTTGCATAAATTTTCTACCAGGAGGTTTGTTTCTTCATTCACGGGCTTCTCACAGGTGGTGAAACTCCTGATGTGGTATGGAGAGGGCGTATTTGTTTGGGGAGGAGTCTTCATCCCCAAGGACGGTAAGTCTTCTCTTGAAACAACACTGCGCACTAATTCTTCTGTCAGTCGATGAAGGAATTCGAGGATGAAGTTTTATAAGTCTTCTAATATCGTCAGAGTCCTTGACATAATTTCTTATCTCCGCTCTAGCTCAGCCTTCGTGAGTGGTGTCGGATCTGGAACATTTCTAATTTTTGTCACATTATTAGAGCGAAGATCACCGATAGTTTTGGTTATAGTAGGAAGATCACCATTAGGAAAATCACCATTGGAGCCAGAAGAGTATGAATTGGGATTAGTGATAGTAATATCTAATCTGAAACTGACCATCTTGAGCGATTGAGGAATTGGTTTTTGTAACCGAGAGGTTGATCTCCCGCTGTGGTTGCTAATTGTTTTAGGGTGAAAAAAATGTACTGCAAAGTGTTACTTTCAAGTAGGGTCGAGAGATCAAGCTCGTACAGAACGATCCTAAACCAAGAAATGTCCGTTCACGTCCTGCTTTGATTACAAAGATGGAAAGGATTTGGGTAGGTCTTAGGGGAGGGAAGCAAAGAAGGTTAAGAAATATCAGTAGTGTGTGAAGAAGAATGGATTCTCTGTAGAGGAATCGTTGATTCTGTAGGTTTTGGTTTCTTCAGACTGATTGTGTGGTTGTCTAATTCTGTCTTGTTTCGAATAGATGAGAATCATCTATTTATAGTTTGAAGAAGACCCACTGATATTCTCCTAAGTTGTGGAAGTTAGGGAGATATGGAGAAATAATGATTGTGGAGATTGTAGTATGGTGGTGCCTGGAAAGTAAGGAAGACCTATATGACCACTACTCCACATCCTCTCAACTACTCTGTAACCGCCCACTTCTTGTTACCTTCTTATTCGTTGGGCATGTGTCACCACCCACGATGTCGTAGACCGCCATACCAATACCTCAGTGAGAATCCTACCATGTTGTATTTGATATCTCGTGGAAATAATGGAGTCATAAGCCATTATAGTTTTGATTTAAGTCCAGTTGAGTCAAACGACTTGCTAAGTCAATGAGGTAAGTTGTGTGACTCACTCGATTGATGGTCAGACTGGTTAGTGTCGAGTCTGAGAAGTGTAATGGTCATGTACTTGCTTGAAAGTAACATGGCATATTTGATGGCTAAGTATTAGCTTAGAAGTGACTTATTGTAAATCTGAAAAACATTTGACACCAAATGTTGTAGAAGGCTCCTTGAGAAAAGAGACCTATTGGAATTCATATAAGACTAAATGTTGGACCCATATGATAGACACATTTTAGTGTCTAAATTACACCTTAATTTCTAGTGAGTTAGTATTCGATTGTGTGTCTATTACGTGTTTTTATGCTTTTGTAGGTACATTAGAAGAATAAAGATTTGTGGAAAAATTGGCTCAAAAAGTGTTCAAAGCACCCGGAAATATGGATCAAGGAACCCACACTTTGGATTGGGGCACCCTTGGATCGGGCTGAGCTGGATCGGGTCAACCCAGCGAGCCAGCGAGTCAACCCAGCGAGCCAGCGAGTCAACCCAGGATCGGCCGATCTAACTCATCGGGAAAGTCCTGTTTCAAACAGGAATGGATTTGGTTGCGATTTTTGGGTTGTTTTCGGCAATTGAAGATGACACATTGCAATTAGAGTTGGAAGAAATCGAAAGACATCAAGAAATCCCGTGAAATCAGCTCGAGAAACCCATTTCTGGCCGGAATCAGGACTCGGTTCCTGTTTGGATTGGGATTGAATAATTGGAGTGATTCGAGAGAGTTCTATTAGGTTTAGAACTCTCTCTAGGGTTTGTGAAGTCTATAAATACCAAAAGAATCGAAGAAAAAGAGATACAGAAGCCTAGGAAGCAATTCAGAGAAAATCCGGTGAAGTTCCGGTGCAGCCGGTGACCTGCTGGTGCTCCGGCCGGCGTGTTCTTCATCCACCATCACCGAAGAAGACGACTCAGTAACATTTATAAGTGTTGTTGTTCCACTGTTGCAGCTCTGCTCCTGTTGCGTTAAGTTTTGAACGTTTTGTTGCTTAAAGCTCTTTGTAACAGCTGAACCCTGTTCTGTGACACTTATATACGTATCTGTTCAGCTGTTGCACTATTCTTAAACCTTGTAATCAATATTTTGAGCAATGAAATCAACTTTTGAGCAAGTTTTCTTCACCATGGGGTAAGTTTATTTACTGGGATGATGGATAAGGTATTTTTCTCAATTTTATGTGATTTAATTATTTTCTAATAATTATTTATAATTCTTTTATTATTATTTGCATGGATTTAAATTAGAAAAAAAATGTTTTTATTAAATAGTTGTGTTCTCTTTTGATGGGTCATGCTTAGTTAATTACTCTTGATGTCCCATGCTTAGGATTTACAATTATTCTTTTAGGAAACATATTTTTGGCAAACTTGAATTAAATTGTTAAAAAGAATTACATGATTAATCACATAGATTGTTAGAATTACCTGATTCCTGACTCCTGGTATTTTCCATATTTTCTAAAAATCATCTCTAGTGTATTTTCCTGATTTTTATTAGTTTAGGTTAGTTGAATATTTTCTAAAATCATTACCTTCACAAGTTCGAGAATCGAACCTCTTTATTTACCACTTTCAAAATCACATCACCATATTGAGAAGAAAGGAATATTTTTAAAGGGCGTAGCTAGCAAAACTAGTACTAACTACTTATCGCAACTAGGAATGTGTTAGCTCTTTTAATATAAAAGGCAAATGTGCTAACATCTCAGGAGTAAGACCAGTATGCGTAATTTCTAGTAAATATCAATTGTACTAGAGTTAAAAAGATAGTGTCAGGGAGGTTTGAAGTTAGCACCTCAATTACATAGTATCACTAGCATTAGGGTTAATGCGCTTGTGGCCAATTCACTAAGTATTCCATGTTAATACAGACACATGTTGGGCATGAATGTCACTCAGGGACGTATTGGCCACTAGCTAAGACTAGTAGAGACGCCAAGGATTCTAGGGCGCCAGCCAAGCAAGGGCCTTAGCCAAGCAAGGGAATCAGCCAAGCAAGGGTGTTATCCAAGCAAGGGCATCAGCCAAGTAAGGGCATTATCCAAGCAAGGGCGTCAGCTTAGGCAAGGGCGTCATCTTAGCAAGGGAATTATCCAAGCAAGGGAGTCAGTTCCAGGAGCTAGCACTTTTGTCGCTAGAATTTGAGTTAGCACTTTGGCGCTAGGATTCAGGTGACAAGCTGATAATATGTGGGATAAGGCCTTATTAGGCTAAAATGTACTAGATAAGACCGTTTTTGGTTAGTTAGCACCTCTTAGGCGCTAGGGTTTAGAGCCAGGAAAGTTAGCGCTTTTAGCGCTATTGTGGCTAACTAGTGCCAATGCAATGCTAAGTCGAATGGCTAGTGTTATCTTGGTGTTAATATGACAAAAGGCTAGGGTTAGCCTAACTGAGAGGTTTAATGCATCTTTTATGGCATTTCTCCTCGACTGAGGCGCATCAGAGAGAGAGTGGCACATTATTTGTGGCTTATATTTAAGCAAAGTGCTAAAATAGCATATTTAGGCTCAGAGGAGCAATTTGAGGTGCATTCATTGCGAATGAAGCGTTAAGCTATAATGTATTTCAGGGTTCAAGAATTAGTTATTCCCGAGTTTAATAAATGTTGCTAGAACATTAATGTTTATTCGATGCCAGTTCAAGGAATTAAGCCGTGGAATTTATACGACTTGTGATAGTTCGATATGGCATGAATATTATGGGCATTGATGAGGCTACAAGGCCAATTTTGAATATTTAGATAGAATCTGTGTTCTTAATTCGCTTGCGGAATATAAATAGAGTACAATATTTTATATTAAGCATTTGTGCATAAATATGCATACATATGTTCTTGTTACTTAGTATAGGGAAATTTTATAATTCTAGCCCTTGTCAAAAACTCACTATCTACATCACCTAAACCAGAACCATGAGACTCGGTGTTTTTATTTATGAAAACATTTCATACCATTTAATAACGGTTCGGTTTCAAACCAAACCATCTCAGTTCAGTTCCAAACCCCCGGTTTTAGAAAACCAACAATTCTATCAGTTCCAGGTAACTTTCAATGCAAGTTACAAAAAAAAAATCATATTACATTAAAATTTGCTTTCCGTTACATTAAAAAAGAAATTATTGTTACAAAACTTCATTAACAACAAAATGCATTCTTTAACTATATGAAAACCATGCCAAAAAAACGAAGAACATTATAATTCATGAATTAATGAGAAGAATAAATAAGGTTAAAATGAATGGTTTAGATTAAATATTAGAGATTAGATCAATATCTCTAGATTAACGGTTTTACCAATGGTGTATCGGTTCGGTTTGCGTTAAACTAAAACTGAAACCGCTAAGACCGGTTTACATATTCTTAAAATTGTCCCACACTACATAAATGGCTCGGTTCGGTTTAACGGTTTAACCGGAACCATGTTACATCTCTACCCGTGGACGTAGGTAATAATACCGAACCACGTAATGTCATGTGTTATTTATGTCTTCGTGGTTTAATTGTTAGTTTTATCAATTGTTTTATGTTGAGTTAAGCTTGAATGGTTTGAGATGTATATCTAAAACATAGCTACTATAATATTTTAGACTTGATAGCCAAAAACATGTGACTATTGGGCTTTTCTTTTATTACTGATGGGCTAATATGAATTTCTACCTGGGCTAAATATAATTTTCATAGAAATTACATTGGAATGGTTCAGCTTTTCCATGTTTTGAGGAGGGTTGTAGCACCACAAAGCCATCCCTACTTTCGTCACTGAATGGATAGGCGGATTGACGAATTTGATACAGATACCAAACTTGAAATCCATCATATATTGGATTGATATGACCGAATCCAATAGATCCCATTCGTTGCTCACCTCTAGGTGGAAAATGCTGTGTTGTTACACATCAGTTTTTTAAACTGGGCCTTAAGTACTTTTTTAGAACGATTTTTTGGGGACCAGCCCATTTTTGAGGGGGCCCTTATCTACTTAGGCAATATGCCCTATAAAGCTAAGGGTTATCCTAATATGATGAAATAACTAAGTTGCCCTTTATTAAACTAAAATTACATCTTAACCCTAATGATATATAAACCTAAATTTAAATCTAAACCTAATTTTATTATCAAAATTGAACTTTTTATCTCATTTTTTCCCTCTTCTTCTCATCTTTAACCTAATTTAGTAATCACTAAAAACTTGTTCAAATGGATAAACCGAACCATGGTCTTGCCAAGATTTCTAAAGAACTGATTGATGAAGTGGTTCAAGAACTTGTACCACAAAATGAAGAAAAACCGGTTGTTGATGGTGGAGGAAAAATCGAGACCCAAAAGAAAGAAACCAATGCTGAATCTTCCAGTTGTAATGTTAGAAGGTAATACCCGACAAACCCATTCATTTCTATGCGCTTTTTAATTGTTATTTCGACTAGAAATCATAAAAATTAGTTTTCAATAGGTAATACCATTGAACAGTTTGGTTAGCATCACCAGCCGAACTTTCTGTTAGGAAGAAGACCAAGAACAGTTCGGTGGAGAATAAAATTTAGGGCCTAGCCAAACTTTGGTTCTAACATTGATTTTTCAACCGAACTCAGTAGTTCGGTTAGATCGATAATATATCTTACTAGCCGAACTTTTTTAGTCCCAAATTGGGAACAAAATGTTCGGTGAGACATTTTTTTTTTTCATTTTCCGAACATTACTCTGTTTTTGGTAACTCTGGGTTCGTGTTAGCCGAACTTTGTGATTTTTAATCGAAATCGTTGTTTGGTTAACTCGATGAACACCATTCATAGCCGAACATTTACATTTATTTATCCATATTAGGCTCCAAAATAATGTAAAGGCAATGGAAAAGGAAAATAAAAAGTTTGAAATGGCTGAAACTTTTTCTCATGCTGAGATGGCTGAAATTCTTTCTCGTCCTCTTTTCAATTTATGAAAAGGAGTTACTGAGGAAGAAATATATCAAATGATGCTGGATAATCCGGATTTTGCATGAGAGATGAACGACCCTAATTCTGAATGGAACAGTGCTGACAATCCCCTCAACTATGTTGCAGTTCCATCGTCGGATGAAGAATCAGAGGCAGAAATGATTCGGATGATAGAGGCCGATCCGAACTTTGATCATCAACTCTTTTTCAGGGAGAAATACTTTTTCAGGCGTAAACCCATACTACAATGAAGCTGGTGAGTACATAGGTCCAGTTGAGGAAGATGAAGTTGTTGATGATCCTAAGGAGAAGGAGAAGAAGAAGAAGCGAGTAAAAGTTGTTGATACTAGGACCAAGTCGAGAGTAACAAGGAGTGGAAGAATTTCATAAGATCAATGAGATTGATCACTTTGCATACCTATGTTGTGTTTTCTTTCATTTTTCTCGAATGTTTTAAGTTATTTTGAACAAGTTCTCTGAACAATATGTAGTAAGTGATGAACATAGTATGTTATTTTGTTGCTGGGTTTTATTTTATGTTGAAACAATATTATGAAGTTATATATTAAGTGAATATTCGGTTAGAAAATTTATTTTTTCATTTGAATTAAACAGTTCGGCTAGGAATAACAAATTTTGATCTAGCTGAACAATTGGTTCTAATAAAAAACCAAGTGTTCGGTTGGCATCGCTTAAATTTATGAAAAAACTGAAAAATATTCGGTACCTATAAGGAATTGAATTGTTAGCCGAACTATCTTTTTCATTTAAATTAAAGAGTTCGGCTAGGAATAGCAAATTTCAATCTAGCCGAACTTATAGGTTAGAGAGATATTATCTCGTTTTTTTTAAATAGATCTGTTGGGGCCCTCTCTATATAAATGTTGCACTCTCTAACTCATTTTTCACCAACTTTTCTCATCTTAACTTCATTTTTTTGACACTAATTCTCTATCTTCCTCCAACTTTTAGCATTTCTAGTAACAAATAGAACCATTCACCAATGAGAACGATGTAATGCTTGTTAAAGCTTTCATTCCGGCTTACTGTGAAAGGCCTCATGAACGTCGATATTTTGGAAGAGAGTCAAAGAATTTCATTTCGAATTAGATGGGAATCCTAGAAGCCGTAAATGGTTAGAATTAACCGAAAGATTTGAAATACTACAATATACGTTGTGAAAATATATTAAAATACTCTGTTGGGTAATGCGATATCATCGCAGAGCTACTCCTGAAGAAAAAGTGAGTATTTGACCTCTTTCATGTTGTGATACATCTCGAGTACATTTCTTCCTAACTCGGTATCCCCAAAATTTTCTTCGTGCTCTTCCGTGGGAGGGTTGAAAGTTAATTGTTTTCAAAATAGATCAATATCGTCTAAAGGAATGACACCATGTTCATAGTTCACTATAATATGGCGACAAGGTAATCTCATCGACTTCTTCATGTTACAAACACACTCCTCGTCCGGCTTGATGTCCCAATCCTTAGTCAAATCGACTTCTACCATCAACTTCTTAATACACGCATGGGACATGTTAAAATAGATTCCCTTGAGCAACGGAAGATCAGCATATCTAACCGAACACACTAGTTCGGCAAATTCGATAAATCCTATATGAACCGAACATTTATATTCGGCTAGGCCCTTTACTACCATATACTGTCAAACTATGTACTTAAAATTTCTCGATACTTCTGTAACTAAAAGTTTTTCTAAGACAATGTTGGGCTCGAACTAGCTGAACTTAACTCGGTTTCAGCTCGAACTAGACGAACATTATGTGTTCTTCAATTAGGTAGCCGAACTTAGTCCAAGCCTCCATTAATACAGAGTTCAGTTACGTGTGTTCTTCAATATTCTAGTCAAACTTATATCGAGCTAGCCGAATCTAATCTATAAAATTTGTTTTTTTCATCAAATTTAAGCCAACCCAAGCAACAAAAACACGATACCAAGTATACCTGAGCATCAGAAGCATTATAATCTTCATATTCTTCATTGTGATCCTCGTTTATCTTTTAAAAACCCTCATTTTGAGATTGGGATTGGGTTTGGGTAATAAAACATTCACCATCTAACAAATCATCCATCCCTGGATCGTTGTGAAGATTAACGAATAGTTTGTTTATTCTACGATTTGAAGGTTCTGATTCCTCTGAGCTTGCACTAGAATCACTCATTTTGAATTTAAGAATCACCAAATCTAGGTTTCAAGATTATTTTCCAAAAAATCTTCTTTTCCTTTTACTTCTCTCTCAATAATTCTAATTCTCTAACACAAATATTTATCTCATTTAATACTAACAATTAACTAATTTAACAAACTCTAATTATTAACTCTAATTAAGTAAGGGTATTTTAGGTATATCTTAAATTATATGGATAGGGGGTAGGAATTACTTCCTAATGACCTTAGAAAAATGGGGGGATGATACCCTCAAATTTTGAGGGGTCCCTAAAAAATCGTTCTTTTCTTACCCATACTTTGGGCAAAAAAAGTTGGAGCCTGTTGGGTCTGGGTTTTGAAGCAAAGACCTTGTTGGCTTTCTGCATCCAAGCTCTGGCCCAACTATGCTATCTATCTTGTCATTTTCAATCAATGGAGAAGCATGCGTAATAAATGTATGCACTCGTGGGTAATTCTCCACTTCCCCAAGCCACGAAATTTCGTGGAAGTTCGCCACAACCTATTAGGCCAGTTCCTATGCACCTCTCAAAACACCAAATTTGGTAAAAAAACACCCACTATACACCTCTCAAACCATCAAATTGACCTCTCAAACGCTCTTGTTTGAGCAGATGGACAGCGCGTCAATGTGTAAGTCGCTAGCGACTTAGTCTTTGTCGCTCGACCAAGACTATGTTGCCAACGGCTAACTCTCTCTCACCTATAAATTTACCAATTTCAAATCAAGTTTTTACACCAAAAATTTTCCTACTTTCTTTACTTTTTACTCTAAATATATTCTACTTTTTTTTTTCAAAATGGCCCAAATTACAAATCTTGATTTGGCAACACAACTAGATTTTTATGGAGTCATTCTTGAAGCCGCAGTTAGTAAGATATGTCAAGGTTATAAGAAAATAGAGAATGAAAAAAAAAGGTTTACAAGTTTTAGATGTTAACCAAGTCGCACCGAAAAGAAAAAGAAAAATTCAAGGAAAGAAAAATGAGGGTAAAGAAAATTTAAAAGTTAGTAGTATTTCTCACAAAAATAAGGAAAAATCTTCTCAGGAGCGCATTGAATGGAAGATACGTCAAATGAAGCTAAACAGGAGGCCCAAGATCGTCAGAGATTTTTACTAAAGTGTTTAAGTTTTTACCACCCTAGTTTATATCTTGTAAAAGAGCGTAGTCTAGTAGTAAACTAATGTAATGGAGATTTGTGTAATTGAGATTAGTGTTTAAGTTAATTGAATCAAATTATTAATTAAACTTGTAATCAAATTGTTCATTCAAATTAACTCAAATTATTTCCTATTTTTGACCAAATGTAATTTCTTTTAACATTCATGCATTTAAATTCAGTAATATATAATTTAATTAAAACAAAATAGTTTTTGATTCAATTAAAACATAAAATTAAAATTATATATTTTTGATTCAATTAAAACATAAAATTAAAATTACATATAATTTCCTGGTTGATGTCCTGGTTGACGACCAAAGACCCAGCTTTCATATCCGGGGTAGTTTCATTGTGCTAACATGGCTGCTATAGAAGCTTGAGTAGCTTCATGAGGTTGAGTTTCATCATTACCATAACCAGAGTAAGGAACTAAAGGAAGCTGAGAAGTATATGCCCCAATGTATCGTACCCTGTGAATCCTCCTACTCTTGGAATCGGGGGTATAAAGATTCCAAATAATTGATTACCCCCTGGATTTGTCAAATCCATTCCTCCTGACTCATGTGTCATATAAGTTTCTTGAACATTCTCCTCTGGTGTGGCAGGTGTGGCAGCACTTCTTTGACTACTTCTAGGACTTCCTCTGCTTCTATGACTTGCTCGACTTCGTTGACTCTGCTGACTTGCTTGGCCTCCATTTATTCCAGGATCCCCATGTAATGTCTCTCCATTTTCCTTGATCGCCAATCAAGGTCGTTCATCCTTTTCCGCATCTGTTGTTCTTGAGAAATCACTGGAACAGTTATACGCTCCCCTTGTAGATTGATACTCGGCATCTCCCAGTCAAACGGTGGCATAGATGACGAAGAAGATGAACCTCCCTGGACACTGGGATAAACATAGGTGTCTGACGAAGAAGCTGGTGGAGGTTGGGATGAAAGAAAAGCTTAATCAAGCGACAATCTACCTAGAGCTGGCACATCCATAAATCCCACATGTTGTGGCTCCATGGAAATGTTAGGCTTGATAATCTTGTTGAACCAACTCAAATAATCACGATCGTCAACAGCCTCCTCGACCAAGTCATCAACATGAGGCCATTCTTGACCATTATGTATCAACAAACAGTAATCCACTAAGGAAATCTCCCTGCATGGAAGTGGGTTGATTTCTTTTAATGTTCTCCGTTGAAGCTGTAGAAGGAGTCTTTCCCCAAAGCACCAAACACTTTTCCCGAATTCAGCACTGTAAAACACCAATCGATGTAAACTCAACTCTAGCATCCTTTGAGCAGCTGCAGTATGGTACTCTGGATGGTCCGCATACGGCGTAGGAACAAAGTTTTGCCTTGTTCTGATTGTTTGTTGAATCCTGTTAACCAGCTCACTTCATTGTCCGTCATCTGGCTGCAATGAGTACCAGTTAGATGACCGGTATTTTTTTATAATTGGAAAAACAACGGCTTGTTGAATAAGAGAAGGTTCACCAACACGGAAGTAAGTATACCACCAATACTACGAAAACATTGGGAAATTTAATTAGTTAGTTAAATGTAACATTTATAATTTTATAAGAAAATTATAAACTAATATAAGATATTTACCTCCAAGATTCCCCAAAAACAATTCAAACTTAGGGAGGCACCCGCGCAATCCCCGAGGCCGATGTAAATTGAAGTTAACAGTGCAGACCCCCATTCATACCCTGGAGCTAACTCTAAGTCCTCAAGCGCTTCGAGAAAACTAATAGGTGTCACTGGGCTAGAGTTTGGAAAAAAGACATTATCTTATCACATATAACACAAACACTCTTTTGAGATCAACATAGTTCTCAACATTCTCTTCTTCAGGATACTCGGCCACATTCTCTGCATAGCATTTTAAAAAAGCTTTCAATCCAGAGACTCTGAGTCCACCAGCGTAAATACTTTTGTGCATATTATTTCCTGACTCATCAGAAGCAAACAATACAAGGCGTTGTTTCCAACTGTCCTCTCTTTCCCACTTCCCGTGGTCATATGGAATAATATTTCCCTTGTATAGTATTCCTGTCAACATATAAATATCTAACGGCGTAACTCCTACAACCAATATTTTGAAATTAATTTTCGGCTCAGAATCCTAAAGTTTGCATAATCTAAAGTTTGCATATATAAAACCAAAAATAAAAATGCAAAAAATTAATTAGAGAACAAACTAACTTACCGCATTCAAAATACTTAAAATAAAACATATTTGTAGTCTTCCACCACTGTCATAATAATATTTGAACAACAGCTTTCCTATGGCTCTTAGTCTCGAACGAATATAAACGATACCACGGATATCTGCTAACTTTTTCTTTAACTCCATCAGGAAGCCATCCATACACGGTAATAAATTCAATTAACCCACCTCTTAGCCTGGTATACCTATTTCTCTCTTGATGGCCGGATATATGACATTTCACTATACCAGTGCCCGCAAGTTGTCTAACCTCTTCGAACCCCTCATCTTTATCATGATTCCAGTCTATTTCACAACTTGGGCCGCCTCTTGGTTGACCTTTTCTGTCTCTTTTATTTCTTGACAAATTCATAGTGACGGAAGTTTTTTTTACAGTAAATAATTTTTTTACTCTAGATAATTTTGATAAGATAAAATTGTGAAGAAGGATATAAAATTATGAAGGAAAGATTGGTTATTTATAGACGGTAGGGGATCGGCCGTGGACGATAGGAACTATATCGAGCGATATAGTTCTTATCATCCAGAACATTTTCTATAGTGGTGAATCATGTTTGTCCAACGAAAAAGTGTGCATAAAATCTGACCTTATAGTTCCAAAACCTCACGGTATGGTTCTCTAGCTCCTCACGATATTACTTGTTTGGATATATGTTGTTTTTTCCTCTTGAAGCACCTTCCTTCATTTGACATACGGCATGCTTCGGGGTATTCAAGAAGGTTCTATGCTTAATATTTTATAATAAGTTAATATATTTTATATTTTTGTCATATAGTATGTTAACTTTTCGTAAAATATTATTTGTCTGCCACAGAGTATAAAATACTGTTTTCACGAAATAAAATAAACGTTCACATGAATGATAATACACTTAGAATTGTTTACGTTTTGATACTATTGATCCTCAATAATTGTTAGAACCTTAGCCATCAGGCTAATTAAATGGATGGTGTGCCTCATTAACGCACGTTCAAATTAAAATTCTGTAGTTGAATTATTAAGAATAAAACAAAGTAGAGACTTAATTCAAAACCAGCGACTCCACCGAAAAAACAAACAAAAAAATAAAACCTTTATGAACGAAAATGATATTTAGGTGCTTACGACCTCCGGTGGTCCGGTAAAAGGGAAAACAGCAAAAGTGCAGAAAGGATAATAGTAATTTGTTTTCTGCGTTTGTATTTAATGAATGAAAAATCCGTGTTAACAGACTGGGTTTGACGTGAACTATTTTTATTGTTGGCTTTTATATATTAAGACAGACAGATCTCTCTTCGTCCAATCCTAAAAATTCCAATTAACAATTTGATTTATCTAATGGAAGACTATGTCTAATACAAAGAGGGGAAATATGGTTCCAATTTAAAATACAATCATAATATTTTCCTTGCTTGATTAAGGAGTCTGCAACATTGTACTGGATCTAGGGATAAGAGAAAACTCCGAAAATTCTGATAAAAAAAGTTAATCTCTTTGTTGCCTCCAAAATAGATATGCACTGCTAAGATGTTGAAGGAATCCTTCCATTTAGATATTCTATCAGGTCCCTGCAATCTCCTTTTATACTAAAATTATCGATTTTCAGTTCTCTGGCCCATCTTGCAGTTTGTAAAGTTGCTAGAGCTTCTACCTCTTTTGGTGTTGATGTAAATGTTGCTCGTGCTCTTGCGTTGTCCAATGTACATGTATTATTTCTCAATATTAGAGAAAAGACAAATGGGTTATCTTTGGAGGTCCATGTTGCATCTGTGTTTATTTTTAAGTCTCCAGGATTTGGTTGTTTCCATTTCTCCTTGGTTTTAGGCTGGTTTACTTTTGCACGAGAGCTCATATGATTTATCTTGTTCCAAAACTTTATATGACGTTGAATCACTAAGGACGTTTGTAGGGAATAATTCTTCTTGTCCTGAAATACTATAATACATCTTTTCTTCCAAATGAACCACATCTTTGTAATAATATTTTTAAAACTAATAGAGTTATGAGGTTTTTGAAGCCACTGTTTACAAATATATATTGCCTTCGCATAGTGACAACGAAAAATAAGTGTTGTGTAGTTTCAATAGCATCACAACCAAAAGAGCAAGATGGGCACATGTTATTCACCATACCAAAAAGTCTTAAATTGGTAGTTAAAGCCTTTTGAAGGCACTTCCAAAAAACAGTTTGATTCTAGGTGAAATTTCCAGCGCCCATAATTCTTTTCAGAAAGAGTTATCCAGAGTAGTATGGGAAGAGATATTCCTAAATTCATTTAGTTTTTCATACATGACTTAATAGTAAATTCTCCAGACTTAATGAGGAGCCATCTAAGAGTATCTTTTTGTAAATTATTGTCATTGTTAGGGAAGAATTTGATGGCAGAATACGTTTAGTTATACCGACCGGAAAAGAATTTGAAAGGAGATTAAGATTCCACTTTTTAGTGGCAGGATCAAAAAGATCTGCCACAAGTAGGGATGTACATGGTACAGTTCGGTACGGTTTTGGATGAAACCGAAACCAAAACCAAAAGCAACGGTTTTTAAGTTTTTGAATCCATGCCAAACCATTTCATAAATGGTTTTGGTAAGGTTTTGAATGACACGGTTCGGTGTAAAACCATTGGATTTTCAAAAGTAAAAATAATATTCGTACTTAGTACACGTTAATCACAATAGTTGTGTATAAGTCATGTCAAGTACATGGTTAGAAAAGTCTGTAGTAGTGTACACTTCTTAATGAGTACTAAATGATATCTTATTAGTCATTAATGTTATCATTTGTAAACAAACAATTGAAGGATGGAACCCTTTTTGTTTATAAAGTGTGAGGTTGATTTTGATTGACTAAATTCAGTATTATCTTGCTCAAGAATATACTTTCACAGTACAACTAATTATAAAATGAAAAGATTAAAATAAAGGGTGAAGATAAGAGAATGGAAATAATCAGGTTAAGCCATATTCTAATAGTCATAAATGAAAGAATCTGATAACTACTATTAACAGTTTTACCAACGGTTTTTTGGTTCGGTTTTGTGCTAAATCAAAACCATACTAAGATCAACGGTTTTCACAAAATTAAAACCATGCCAAGTCGTTGGATAGATGGTATAGTTCAGTTTAGGCTTAAACGGTGTGGTACGATACGGTTTTACCTTTTGTACCATACCATGTACAGCCCTAGCCACAAGTATAAGGTTGTTATTAGAGGAATTTTGAATTCTGATAAGTTAAAATTCAGGTCGGTATCTAATTATCAACCCAAATATCAATGGATTGTACATCTCCAACTTATCGTATGTTGTTTTGATCTACAATTTTAAGGCCTTTACTGATGCATTTCCAGATCCAAAAGCTAGAAGAAAAGGTTTTGAATCTGAGAACCGATTTCTTTATGTGATACTTGGTTTTTAGTTGAGAGTCCCACAAAGACTTAGGATTTTCCATGTTTCTCCAGGCTAATTTAGCTAACATTGCAAGATTTGACTCATGTATATCTCTAAAACCTAGACCTCCCTTTGGCGTAGGTTATATAACTTCCCCCAAGTTGGAGGATAAAAGTTTCTAAAGTTAGAGTCTTTCCCCACTAAAAGTCTCTTTGGACCACATTAATCTTGTTTGTTATTTTCTTAGGAAGAAGGAAACATCCCATCTGAATGTAGGGATACTAGCTAACACATCTTTGTTTTATAACCATTTTACTAGTTTGAGGCAAAACTTTAGTTTTCCAACCTTGAATTATTTTATCCATATTTTCCACTATGACATCAAAAGTTTTTAACTTAGATTTATCTACAAATAACGGAGCACCTAGATAAGAATCTTTTAGGTTTGATTTTTGATTTTAGGGAGTTTTGCCATCAATTTCAGGTGTTTAGGGTGGACTTCTATTACTGAAGAATAAACCTGATTTATCACATTTTATTAACTGACCGGAAGCTCTACTAAAGATTTCTATGATATTATGAATATTTTTACACTCTTGCAATCATTTTTAGGTGTTTAGGGTGGACTTTTTTTACTGAAGAATAAACCTGATTTATCAAATTCTATTAAATGACCGGAAGCTCTACTAAAGATTTCTATGATATTAGGAATATTTGCAAGCCCTTGCAGGCCAACTCTAGTAAAAAGTAGGCAATCATATGTAAAAAAGAAGGTGAGAATTAGAACACTGCCTTTATTCCTAGATAATTTGACCCCATGTAATTGTTACAAATTTCCTGAGAAATAAGTAGCTCAGAGAAAGCCTGCATACATATGATGAACAAATAGGGCAAATTGGGTTTCCTTGACGCATCCCTCTTGTTGGTTTAAAAAATACCCCTGGTTGGCCATTTAGAAGTGTTGCAATATAAGAAGTAGTAATATACTGATTTAACATGGTATAAAAGTCCTTACTGAAGCCGAATCTCTCCAAGATTTTGGAAAGAAATTGCTAGTTTAATCTATCCAAATCTTTAGACATATCTATTTTGACTCTTAAACAACCTGTTTTCCCTTTGTTTTTCTTAAAAGTGTGAACCATTTCATGAGCCAAAATGATATTATCAGAAATCTGTCTAGATGGTAAAAAAGCAGACTGGAAGGGGGAGATAATCTTATCCAACAAGGGTTTCAATCTATTAGCCAAGAGTTTTGTTATAATCATATAAGTAGTATTGCATAATCCTATTGGTCTAAATTGGCTAGGATCAGTTGGATGTTTAATATTTAGAATAAGAAACGAATGAGTATTGTTGATCTCAGGGTGCATAAATTTGGAGCAAAAAAATTATTGCACTATTTGGGATACTTGAGGGCCTACTAGACTCCAATTATTCTTATAAAAACTCGCAGGGAAACCATCCGGTCGTTAAGATTTATTTGGTTCATTTTCTTAAGAACTTCTAGAATTTCTTCACTCGATGGAATCATAGTAAGATTTAAATTTTCTTCTAAAGTAATGCAAGCCAGGATATTATTAAAGATGGTTTCCTGCTGACTCATATCCACTAAATCATCCGAGAAAAGATATTTGAAATAATCAGTAAGAATGATACTTAATTTATATTTATCATGTGTAATTACTCCTGGGGTGTCTTTACGGCGTTCAATTGAGTTCCACTTTTGTCTTTTCAGGGTTATCATATGAAAATATTTAGTGTGTTGCTCTCCTAGGTCTATCATGTTATCTCTAGGTTATTTTTCTGCTATTTCTTTTTGAGTTTCACAATGATCTTCAAGTTGAATAAGTTTATCATCTATAACGCTACTAGTTGCAATATTATTACCATTTGCTTCAACATAGTGGAAATTTGCTTTGTAAGTTTCTCAAAGACATTTTTTTTCCACTATAGCGGATCAGTACTAAGATTATTAAGATTGACGACCAGATCAGAATAGGGATTTGCAGAGGACGGATTCTAAGAGTTATCAATAACCTGTAAACAAGATTGTTCCTTGAGCCAAATATCATAGAATTTGAAGACTACATTATAAGATTTAAATCTTGGATTTAGTTGAAGAGAAATTGGACAATGGTCAGAGCCCACTTCTACTAGGTGTTTAAGTGAAGCATTGGGAAAAACGAGATTTCAATCACCATTGCCTACAACTCTATCTAGTTTTTCCTGAATATTTCTATCTTTTTTCCTATGATTATTCCAAGTAAATAGGTGTCCAACATAACCAATTGTTAGAAAATCCAGCTCTTTGCAAGATTATATGGTAGTATTCACAGTGATATTAAACAAAAGGAACACCCCCTTGTTTCTAATATTGGTCAAAAATTCCCTCATAACTATCCAAGGCATGTTATTCTGGTTGACTTCAACAACAATTTCTTCTAAGAAATCCCAAGTTATGTTTTTATCGTGTTGATAGGGACTACCTCAAAAACATGCAAGAAGTCGTT
Source organism: Papaver californicum (assembly GCA_023531435.1). Classification (NCBI taxonomy): domain Eukaryota; kingdom Viridiplantae; phylum Streptophyta; class Magnoliopsida; order Ranunculales; family Papaveraceae; genus Papaver; species Papaver californicum. The sequence goes on along the minus strand of JAJJMC010007390.1, from coordinate 675,185 downwards.
CCTTACAATCAAAATTAGTTAGTTTTAACAATTACATTGATCATGTTTAGATTCCATTGGACAATTTTAAAATGAAACTCATATATCCATGCTAAGGCTAAACCCCCAGCAGTGCCATCAATATTAAGCAATGGTAGTTTGGATAATGAGATAGTAAATATTTAATTAAGGGTTTTTGAGATTTGGTTTTAGAGATGAAAAGAATATCAGGTCCCTCGGTATTGATCAAGTGTTTCAGGTGATTTTGTGTGAGTTTTCTTCCAAAACCTTGAGCATTCCATGCCAGGATTTTCATTGAAAAAGTCTAGACACTAAAATAATACAGAAACCTAGATTAAAATCAAGGTCACTACCAACATATAAATCTTAAAATCAGAATTAGTACTAATTAGGAAAATTGATTACACTCTTAGAAGAAATCCATAAATTCTATAGAAAGTTACTAAACTAGAACCTCGTGACTAACTAGCAATGACGGAGCAATGATTCAAAAAAAATCTAAGAGGGATTGCAATCATCAGGGGAAAGTTAAACCAGCCATAGTTGTGATAGCATATTATGAAAATTAAACTAAATAAAAATGGTATAAAAATATCAGGAAAAAAAACCCCTATAATTCATCATTTAGTGTTGATAGGGGATTCGATGAGAATGATAAGTGATAGACACATTTTTGTGTCGAAATTGCGCTCGATTTTCTATTTTGATAGTGTTCGATTTTGTATTTTTATGTTTTTTGTGTTTTTGTAGGTATTCTTGAGAAATAAACATTTGCGGAAAAATCGGCTCAAAAAGTGATAAAGGCACCCGAGAAGAATTGATAAAGACACCCACAAGTTACATTGGGGGCACCTCCCTTTGAATTTGAACTTACGAAAAATGGGGGAAAAAAAAGTTACGTGAGAAGTTTCTGTAGACTCTGTGTTGCATATTTTTAGTGATTTGGAGTAATTAAAATTAACTCAAAGTAAATTAAACAACCTGGATAACATTAACACACGTCAACAATTAGTTTCAGCCGGAAAAATTGGACACGGGATTGAATCTGGATGGAAAACAAAGTTTGGGTCTGTTTCGGATATCACAAAATTTGAGATTGATTTGGACGTGTTCTTTGAGTCCTTATCGGTTAAGAATAGTCTCTAGGGTTTACTAACCCTATAAATACCCAAGTGAGTCGAGGAGGAAGCCATTTAGAGGTAGCCAGAGCACTGGAAAAAGTTGACAGAAAAATAGTTCATGCTGCTGTGAAGAAGAAGAGGAAGAACATAAGGCGCTGAAGAAGTGTCGCTGATACTGTCGATAGTTCTGTCGCTGACGCAGCTGCTAAAGCAGTCTTATATCAACAGCACATACAGTCCGTACTTTATTTTTGTTTCCTTTACCTTCTTATGTAACACATAGAATACTTCTCTGTAACGTTTATAAGTGTGTCTGTTTTTCTGTGTTACCTATATTTTATCATTGTAAGCACCTTTTGATCTGTGAAATATATTTTTGAGGGTGTTTCCACTACAATGGGCTAATCACCATCACTGGGGCGACGGAGGAAGCTATTCTTCTAATAATTAAGTGGTAACTTCTATTTTATCTATTTTTCTTCCAATTCTTTTTGAATTAAATTGGAAAAAATGGTTTTTCTCAAATAATTGTGTTTTCTTTTTATGGGTCATGCTTAGTCTTAAACTTTTGATGCCTCATACTTTCGATTTACAATTATTCTCTCAAAAACCTAACTTTGCCAATATTTAGAATAAGTTGAATACATGAATTATAAATTTTATCACTTGAAATACTGGTTAATAGTGGAATCCTTAACCCTAGTTCTTCCCATCAATTTTAAATCAACTTTGTTTTAATTTTCTTTATTTTTAGTCATTAAAAATTAGGTCTAGAAATCGAATCTTTACAAGTCTGAGAATCAAACCCTTTTTACCACTATATTAAAATCACATCAATAAGGGAAGATAAGAACCGGGTGCTTTAATATGTTCTTTCATATTCAATCTGTATTGATCAATATGGAATGTAATACCTTTATCCGCTGGTGTAGAAATCAGATTGCAAGATTGGGAGTTTTCCAAGTCCAAAAAAAATTCAGGAATTAAAATTTGAAAATTGGATTCTAAAACAAGCTTTGGTGATTCAGAGAGAGCCATATGGAAACCTGATGTTGGATTATTGAAACTAGATGTTTCATCCCTGACAGAGGAGAAAGGAGAAGAAACTTGATTTGAATTTTGTGAGTCAAAAGAGTCTCTAGCATTCTAATAGGAAGAGAAGGATAATCTTCTGGATAAAATAGTAGGAAAAGATATTGAAGAGTTCCTGATTTGTCCTGGATTAGAGATGTCTTGGAGAAAATCAGTGACCGGGAAAGAGTCAACTAATCGAATCGGAATATGAATTGACTCGAGTATTGGCTCGCAAAGAAAGATTATTTGGAATATTTAAAGGAAATGTTCTCTTTACCAGAACCGATTATGCCACTAGATTCATCTCAAAATCCAATTCAGCTGATGTAGTCGGAATTAGAAACAAGGCTTGGATCATCAAAATTTGACTGAGCTTTAAAGAAACTGTGGAAGGCTTCTTTTACTCCTGGAATGTCCATAAAGGGGTCAACAGAGATAGAGTTATTCAGATGATCTTCATTATTAGCCAAATTCCAAACCTGAACCTAGGAATCATTAAGAAGAAAAGATCGTCCCCATGGAAAAGATATTCAACACTCATATCACAGATATCCTCAAAAGACATGTTTAATTTCTCTTCACAGTTATCCTCTTTGTGACAAAACCTAAGACATCGATCACAAAATTTTGATAGCAGGTTAAGATAGTGGATGTAAATCTCAGTTACAAGATAGTTTTCAACCATAAAGACAAAGCGAATGAAGGAGAAAAGCCCTGTTGAAAATCATCCTAGACTAGAAAATATTTATTTATGCAGTTTATATCATATTTCTAATGCTTTAACACTTAATCAGACCAGTAGGATGAATGTTTTATTTCAGTTTTTAAGATTGCGCCTATGGTTTACAACTTACTATTTATATCATGTTTCCTTATGCTTTACTGTTTATTTAGATTAGCAGAATGAAGGGCTCATTTTAGTTATTAAAATTATGTTTATGGTTTACAGATTACTATTTAAAATGATGGTTTTAGATCCTAATAAGATGAGAATAAAAAGAAGAAAATACAGGTTTATGAATCATATTTCCAATAAATATAAATTAATATTTTTACTTGTTAACAAAATGATTCTTGTTCTACATCTAAAAAACAGGACAGTAAGAAGGAAATTAAAATAACTAGATTTCAGAAGGATCTCCTAATCGAACTCAGAGGAAGTAAAATAAACCTCCGTAGAATAATCACCGTGTCGTACCACACCGTTTAATCCTAAACCGAAATGTACCATCTATCCAATGGCTTGGCATGGCTTTGATTTTTTGAAAATCGTTGGTCTTGGTATGGTTTTGGTTTAACACAAAACCAAACCGAAAAACCTTTGATATTAGTTGTTATATTCTTTCACCTATGACAATTAGAATATAGCATAATCTAATTAATTCTTCTCCCATCTCTTCATTTTTTATGTTAATATTTTTATCTTATAATTAGTTGTACTATGAAAATTTATTCTCGAATAAGATAATACTGAATTAAGTCAATCGAAATCGACTTCGCACTCTATAAACAAAAACAGTTTCATCCTTTAATTGTTTGTTTACAAATGCTAGCTTTAATGAGATATCATATAGATACTCATTAAGAAGTGTACACAACGACATAATTTTTTAGCCGTGTAGGAGGCATGAATTATAGATGATTATTGTGATTCATGTGTATTAAATACTAATATTATTTTTAATTTAAAAAAACCAACGAATTTTAAAAAACCAATAATTTACACCGAACCGTCTTGGTTTGGTGTTATACCAAACCGTCTATGAAATGATTTAGTATGATTTTAAAAACTTAAAAATCATTATCCTAGGTTTCGATTTTGATTTCATCCAAAATTATATCAAACTGTGTTATGTATAGCCTTATCCGTGACTGTCATTTATGGGTAAATATATAGATGATGAATTGATATTTTTTTAACCCCTCATGGCTTCCTTAAAAAGCTCATAGTGTTCCCCCAAGATCCCAGCTGCACTAATGAACATGCCCTAGGATATCAACTGTGCAAAATAATCAATTGATTCGATTTACGTAGATCAGAAAATACAGTATTTAACGTTAATAAACATGTTTTATATTGGAATAAAGTTAAAGACATTAGCTAAGCAAAAAACATATTAGTGGTGTTAATTATAATTGTTTGAGTGGTACTTGGAATGTCATCTAATGCCCGTCAAATTATTAAGATTCTCCTGATCTAAATTATAAATTTCCCCATGAATAAAAAATAAATAAATAAAGTACAGAGATAATAATGAAATGATATTATCGGACTCATGGAGTTTAATCTTCTCGTGTTTCTATTGGCTGATTTATTTCATTTTCATTTTGATTTGGACAATTTTGCCATGTTTTGTTGTCGGTCCCAGCTGGACATGTGAAAATTCTGAAAGATTCGTTTCTGGATAAGCAACGCCACAAAATTGGATTCAACAATTTAGACCAACTTTGGTCTTAAAGGTGAAACACAACAAAATACAAACCCGCATCTTGGATTTTCTTGGGGAAGTTTAGAATAACCTGAACGAACATTATTTTAGGGTATTTTGGGGAAAAGAAGAAAAATGGATGGAGGAGTTAAAAGAAGACCCAAATCATTCCTAATAAAATAAATAAATGGAGAAACTATGGATTGGTCTGTTCTATGCAGTGATGTTAGTTTGCGTGATTAGAAAGCAAAATATGATCTTATCTTTAGGAAAGAAAAGTAATTACTAGGATAATAGTCAAGTTTATAAATAACATCATGAACACAAGTAAAATTGACTATGACATAATGCAAAACCTGTATTATAACCCAATAAATGACGAGAATTTAAGAATCTATTATGAAGAACCTGAAAGAGAAAACACGTTCATGACTGTCAGAATTATGATTGACCCAATCACTAGTTCCGATATAGATTTAGCTCTCATTAATTATGCAGGAACCACAACAGAAGTAAGAGGTTACAACACAGATTGTAGAATGAGAGAAGAGATAGAACTGAGAGCTGCTGAAACTGCCTTCCAATGGGCAACACAATGGAGCGGGCATAACATCATTTTTCAAAGTGATTCTGAACCTACTCTTATATTGGTGATGGGAATGTATGCCAGAGCAAGGAAAAAAAGATACTCTATCAATGAAGACTTTGATTTCAAAGCCACAAATTGCATAAAGTAAAGTAGATTTCAAATAATAGAAGTAGCACATATATTTGAATATTGTAAACGTTTAGCTATAAATCATATACGGTCAGTTGAAAACTTTAGAGTTCTTTTAAAAAATCTTCATTTCCAATTTTGGGAAGCAAATATAATACAATCTATAGCCTATTATAACTGTTTAGTTACATATCATACATGGTTAGATGAAAACCATATAACTATCTTAAGCAATACTCATTTCGATATATAAAATACTAATGTAACTTACTCTACTGCTCTCTGCAATGAGGAGTCAAGAGTTTCAATTTAATGAACGGTGTTTTTCCTCTTTTTCGAAAAAATAAAATAAAAAATAAAAGGATGATTCACTTTAAAGCGTGTTGATCAACTTATTTGCAGACTAAGTCGACTGAGTACCGAAATTATCTCAAGAATTTGGGTATACCACTTTTTTTATATGGAAACATTGAATTTATCTCAAGAATTTGAGTATACCACTTTTTTATGCGGAAACATTGAATTTCTAGGACGATCAACAACTAAAATGGCCAGAAATCATTATAAGGACATCATATTTATTATCGGACTATGCATGCTCAGTACCTGTTTCATCGTACAGTTTTTATGATTTTGAATTATATAATTGTTGTACATTTTATATTTTTCTGATTATTGTGATCTATTAAATTGTAAAGAAATTTTCATATTAATAAACATTTGAAGTCGATTGATTGATTGTCTCTCTTTTCTACCAACCAATAAATAAATAAATAAATGTAAAGATTTCATCAACCACAACGACGTTTCAAAAAAAAATCAACCGCAACGATACTACTAAAAAGCATTAATCCAATTTTTTTTTAAAATTAAGGCAAATTAATCAAAATAATATCAAACAACAAATAAAAATGTTACTGATAATCCAATTATGTTCTTTTAAGTAATCATCGTTCAATTTTTGTTCACCCTTAGACTTGTTATAACTTAACATGATCGTCAAAGGAGGGTATCGGTATTAGCGGAATGGATACTAATCCATATAAAATAAAATAATTATGATCGATGGAATTTTGAATTGGTACTCGCCTACCAATTCTGATACTCACCTTTAGAAATCATATTATTCCTTTCGTCTCTAATATAAAGACGGAATTAATCTAATTTCTTACATTAAAAAATATTTTTGATTTTATAAATATTCATCATCTTTCCTGTTTTACCTTTTATTTTATTCCCAACACTACAAACATTAAGTTAATTGTGATGATTCCTAAATATCATAAATAAAAGTATATATGGAAAAAACCATCTTAAAATTGGAATTCCGTCTATCTAATAAGACAACAAAAAATCAAACTCCGCCTTTATAAATGGAACCAAGGTTGTACTATACTAGATTTCGGTTCGTACCGGTCGAGAGCGATACACTGGTACGCCGGTATACCGGAGAAATTTCGGTTTAAATATCGGTGCACATATTTTATACCTATAATTTTATGAAAAAATTTAGTTCACATTTTATAACTATAAATATATTTTAACACGTTATAACAAAAAAAAATTCACAAAGTTTAAAAAGATAAACTAGTATTCATCCAAAATATATAGATCCATAGATTTCATACAAAGTTCAAGCTGGAAATACAAAAGAAACAAGAACAACTTCAAAGTTTATCGTCTAAAATACTAATTAAACAAAGATATTATAATTTTAAGATCATTAGATTAATTATAGATATTATCATATGCATATACAATTCTAAAATATCATAAAAAATATGAGTAACAATTGAAAACCCTAAAACAAGAATAAATTATTATTTTATTTTATTTTTTTATTTTTTTCAAAATAAAAAAACAAAAAAAAACGATTGTACCGGTCAATACCGGCCAATACCGGTCAATACCGGCCGTACCGGCGAAACCGATACAGTCCATACCGGCCGATATTTTCGGTCAAATACCGTTTACCGGTATACCGGATTTTATCTCGTTTTTCGACCGAAACCGGTAAAACCGGCGGTATACCGGCCGTACCGGCCGGTATGGACTACACTGAATGGAACATAGGGAGTACTTAAAAAGGTTTTCCAATCCCAATAATTAAGTTAATAAACATGCATATGATGTACTTTGGGACGATAAGAGCTTCTCTAGTGGATTGGATGTGAAGAAAATAGTCTAAATCCATGTAGGATACACAACTATATTTATGAATATTATCTCCAATCCATTGATACGAGGATGATGTGGTAAAAAAAAAGTTAGACATCCTCTAGATGAACTTCTACTTTTAGACATTCACTTAGAGGATGTTTTTGCATTTTTATGAACAAAAATAATTGAAAAATAAAAATGGAAATGATTTTAACTAATTATATACCTACAAATGAGTAAAAGAATGATTGAAAACTTTGTGGATTATAATATTTAAAATTTTATACCTAGAAAATATTTTAAAAGTAGTGTTATATTTAAAACATCCACTTTCCCCATCACAGAAGCTCTAAACAAAGTGGTGATCGAGGCGTATAATAGTACTTTGGAACTTGGGCGAGCAAAATCCGAATCCCATATTAAAAACCAGAATTAGGAGAGCATAGCCGCATAGGTTGAATGTCATCAAATTTGGACACAGGCTAGGGTTGAGTTTTCTAGAACCGGAGAAAAATTGGATCGTTGTCAAGTTATTGCATTGGCTACACAAAAAAACCGAGCCTAGCATATATAACTAAATACTGCTAACTTTTGTGTGCAAATTATTTTTGTACATTAAATTGGGTTACAGAGTAATACAATATTAATGCTTCAAAAATAATGACTCTTTTGTTCAAAAGCTAAGTTAAAAGGAAAAAAAAATATTGATTGTATTTTAAGAAAATAATAATACTTTAAATGACTGTTTGAGATTAAAAAAAAAAAGATTGATGTTTTGCTATCTTTTACAAGGACCTGATCCCAATCCGAAAAATCAAATTTTATCGGGCTCGTTCATGAGTCAAGAATCTTAAATCCGAGGTTGTGCCAAGTACGGGCTCAGATCATGTAGAGGTATAAATTAAACCATACCAGCACAAGCACATTCTAACCCAGTATATGACTTAGTCCAGCACGGTACATCACGGTAATTTCGTGTGTTGTGTTGGACTAGACTAATCGACACAATGGCACAATACAG
>JAJJMC010007390.1:655857-666262 GCA_023531435.1 Papaver californicum | reverse complement strand
ACACGCTAAGCACGTGAGTTTGAGAGCTGTGTTGTGCTGGGCCGGAACGTTTTACACCTCTAGGTTCATGGAATTGTTTTTTTGGGTTGGGATCAGGTTAAGCCAAACTCGACCTAACCCACCCAAGATATACCCTTACGTCCAATAAACAATACTTTATTTTTCGCACGAGCAAAAAACAAGGATAAAAACTATAACGAAAGTTGTTCGATCGGACTAAAATTTATTTATTTAAGATAAAAGTTAATAATTAGGGTTATGTTTGATAGTAGAATATAAAATTATCTGATAGACAAAGTATTTCATGAAAACAATTATCTTGGGAAGATAAGGAAAGATTTTTCACGTAATTTTGACGCATAAAGTTCAAAACCTACTGTAGTTGTGTTGTTTTTAGATATACCCAAATTTTTATCGAATTGGATTCGTAGTCATAAAAAAAACTGTTATTCACATAGCCAAATAACTAAATTTTATAGAATTATTTGTCATGAGCAGTGATGGACCTGGGATTTTATTTTGAGAGAATTTTGTTTTACAAATATGTTGATTCTTTTTGTCAAATAGGTACCTATAAATTTGATACTTTTTAGGGTTTGAACGTCAATTTATTTTTACAATTTTTGGTATTTATTATTTCTATATTTGAATTATAGATAGATGGACCCATCACCCATATTAGCTTTACTATACTAATTGATTCTTTTTTTTTCTGAAGAATAAAATTTATTAAAAGATTCGAGGGTGGTTACATGAGGGTATGTAGTACAACAAAGTCTTCATAGACAAATTTGTTTTAAAAGGAAGGTACACCATGGTCCCATATGGTAGTTGTTAGAGTCCCTGATTGACTTCCGTCTGCGATATGTTTGGAGAGAGCGTCTGCTGCTTGGCTTCCTTCTCTGTAGTTATGGTTGATGCTGTGATGCGGAATCTGTCGTATTCGTTGCTGGATTTCTGATATCGTATTGGAGATGCACCATGGTGGTTCCGCATCGGTATTTATAAAACGAACCAAATTTTCTGATTCTGATTCGAACATGACTTTGTTTTATTGTCTATCCATTGCTAATTTCGAAGCCAGTAGCATAACCCAAGTTTCCTCCATTAGAGCGGTTGTGATTCCTATCAGTTATGCAAGAGATGTTAATGCGGTAGCATTGGAATCTCTATATATGAATCTGGCACCATCAAGACCCGGGTGACCTCTAGGTGCCCCATCCGTGTTGATTTTAATCAAATCTCCCATTGGGGAAATCCATCCTGCTGAGATTATTGTCGTAGTTTGCCTGAATCTGTTTGGATTTGCAGGTGGTGGTGTGTCTGGTAGATAAGGGGGTAATATAACATTTTCCCATATGAATTCTTGTTGCAGGAGAAGTGCTTTTTGGACTATGGTTGTTGGGTGTTGTTGTTTTCGGCAATAAATGAGTTCGTTTTTGGATATCTATAATGACCATACTAATAAGAAACAAGAGGTGGTGAAGATCATGGGGGATTGGCATGGTAAATTTGTTGGATTGTAGTGTTTTAAATGGAGAGTATGCAGGGATATTGAAATTAGAAAGGAATTGACATGAGAGTAAAGTTATAAGGTTATGAGTGATAACAATTTATATTTGATACTAGAAACTAATTCTGTGAAGTGATAACAGTTTTCACGTAAATACTACTTTGGGGATTAAAAGAACAAATCTATAAAGTTTTATAAATTTAACACAAAAATATAAAGGGTTATTTAACGTTTAGTACCTAGTAAATGTCCAATACATTGCTTTGGTACCTAACATTTAAAATATTAAGGACCGGTACCTTGATCCGTCAGAGACCGTCAAGTCAAACCGTTGACTTTCTATTACTGTAATAATAATAATTAATATTCTCTCCGTCCTAGTTTAGTTGCTTAAATAGGGTTTTGCACACATATTAAAAAATGGAGAGATGTATAGATTTTTTCCATCTATATCCTTGATAAAAGTCTTCAATCATTAATTGTTATTAGTACAAAAATTTCAAATAGCCCAACCTTGTGATTAGTTGATTCTAAACGTGGCAAGAGGTAAGCCTTCTGGCCATTGCGAGACCTGCAATGAGTATTAAGAAAGTCTACCGACTACAATTATAGATTCATGGATAGCCAGGGAGACATTGTTGGACGAATTGAATGTGGAATCCGTGTACAAAGGGATACCTTGTTTTGGTGTGGAGTACATAAAGCGACTCTCTATAGCCTAGGGCCCTAGAGCTAAACGCTAGGTAAAACGAATAAAAATATACCGTACTTTTTCAGATATGAGATACCTGAATTTGTTTATTTCATTTGGATATAAAAATCTTTGGTCATCATCTAAATATTCTAAATTAGGCTTGTGAGTAAAGAAGGAAACCAATATTTGAAAGCAATTATGGACCCTATAAATAGACTTGATATTTCACCCGCACTACACAGAAACAAAACAATGCGAAACAAGAGAATCAGGTATGAATCTGGCAACCCTCTTTAGTTTTTCTTCTTCTCTAATTAACTTTAAAAAGGTTAGCTAGATATCTCACATCGTTTCATTGACATGTGTTTTTCTGACAATAAAGACGTGAACACTTCTGAACAAGTGCCAATCCTTGGTGCATATATACACCAAGTTGCTTTGTCGACGGGTAATGTCTCATACTTTATGTTGTCTACATAGAACTGTTTTGATGACGGGATAATCTCTTTTGGAATTTAGATCATAATATGTCTTCCTTTTCTTTTTCTTTTTTATCTTTTGCAGGACTGATAGGTAATAGAAATGGTTCAGAAAAAGAAAAAAATTATCATTAGTTGTAAAGAAAGATTCCAAGAGTATAGATATTATGATTACAACTCACAGAAAAGTACATGAGGCTAACACTCATTACAGGAGGTTAGACACCGACTGTTATTTATAATGGAAACTAATAGAAAAAACAGTTACAATAATGAAAAGTTGCTACACTCAACAGAAGGATAACATCACACTCTCAAATGATAAGCGCTGCCTTAAATGAGAAGAAATGGGCTAACCAAGCTTATTGTGTTTACTACCCTCCCTCAAGCTGAAGAGAGGATAAAACTTGAAGTTTTTGCTTTAGAAAATCAAATCTTGGATTAGCAAGACCTTTGGTAAACAAATCAGCAGCTTGTTGAAAAGAAGCAATATAGATAACATGTAGATGCATTGACTGGACCAGTTCTCTGACAAAGTGAAAGTCTATGGCCAAGAGTTTCATTCTGCTATGGAACAGGGATATGAAGCCAAGGCAATAGCGCTTTTGTTGTCACAGGCTATAGATGGTGGTGCAGGAAGAAATATGTGAAGATCCCTTAGTAATTGGGAAATCTATATAAATTATGCAGCAGTAGAGGCAAGTGCTCTATATTCTTCCTCAGTGCTAGACCTGAAGACATTTGGTTGCTTCTTTGAGGACCAAGAAACTGGATTATTACCAAAAAAGATGCAATATCCACTTGTATAATGCCTATCATCATATCTTCCATCCCAATCAGCATCAGTGAAACCTGTAATAGTTGTGAATCCCTTGTTAAAAACCAAACCATGCCCAATAGTACCTTTAACATATCTGAGAATTCTCTTTGCTGCACAGAAATGAGCTGAAGTAGGAGCATGCATGAATTAACAAATTTGATTCATTGTAAAGCTTATTTCTGGTCTTTTCCAAGTGAGATACTGCAAAGAACCCACTAGTGATCTATATTCAGTTGGATTAGATAATGGTTCACCTTCAGAAGCAGATAACTTGAAGTTTGCATGACAAGGTGAGTTACAAGGTTTAACGCCCACCAAATTGGACTTCTGAAGTAAATCAAGAACATACTTAGACTGAGTGAGAAAAATGCCATTATTTGACCCCTTCACTTCTAAGCCCAAGATGTAGTACAAACTGTCCAAGTCCTTGGCAGGAAATTGCCAATCAAAATTCATTGCAATAGAAAAACCTAGTCTAATTGTAGTTGGTTTGACTAATGGGCTAAAAGTATCAGTATAATCAAGACCCTCAAGTTGATGAAACCCCTTGGCTACAAGTCTAGCTTTGTATATTTCAATAGAACTATCAATATTTTATTTAACCTTGAATACCCAATTACAACCAACAAGATTTTTTACAGCATCTGGTGGAACAAGAGTAAAAGTGTTTGCATCTATAACAACATTATATTCATTATCCATAGCAGTTTTCCAAACAGGAATCTTCATTTTTTGAGAAAAGCAGGTAGGTACTGGCTCAGTAATAGAAGAAATATAAGAAACATGTAACATATGCTTAGTAGCAAAAAATATTTTAGGCTTATAAATGTGATTCTTGGATTTTGTTGTCATGGTGTGAGCATTCTCAGTACTAAGAATGAGAGATGAAGATAAGGAGTCAGATAAGACACTGATAGGAATAGTAGTACAGTTAGATGAAGATAATGTGACAGTGGGATCAATTAAAGCCACAAACATATCAAGACTAAGTTCAGCAGGAAGTTCATTTGAAGAAACAAGTGTAGAATAAGGAAAAACTATTTTATGAAATGTGACATGTCTTGAAACAAAATTTTTACCAATAGAAATATTAAAACACCTATAAACTTTGTGATCAGCACTGTAGCCTAGGAAGATACAAGAAGCACTTCTAGGCACTAAGTTATTAGCAGCATGAGGCCTAAGCCATGGAAAACAAAGACAACCAAAGCTTTTGAGAAATGAGTAAGTTGGTTGCTTGTGAAAGAGTTTTTCAAATGGTGAAACAAAATCAATTGACTTGGTAGGAAGCCTGTTAATAGTATAATTGGCAGTACTCAAGGCTTCAAACCAATAAGAAATAAGAAGAGATGATTGGATGAGAAATTTTATGGTGACATTCAAAAGGTGATTGTGTTTAGATTCAACAACACCATTTTGGTGAGGTGTGTGAGGAAAAGTAATTTCATGATAAATCCCAAAGGTATGAAGAAATTGTTTGAGTTCATTGTTCACAAACTCACCACCACCATCAGTTCTAGTTGTTTTAATAGAGCAAGATAAGAAGTTTTGAACATATGATTTAAAATTGACAAAAGTAATTCTGAAGTCAGACTTAGCAGTTAAAGGGAACACCCAAGAAAATTTTGAATAGTCATCAATAATATTGACCTAAAATCTAAAACCAATTACAAAAGTAATAGGTGCAGGACCCCATACATCCATATGAAGAAGCTGCAAAGGCATAGTAGAAACAGAAGTGGACATTGTAAAGGGGAGCTTGTGATATTTTTCTAATTAGCAAGCAGTACACAAAAGTGGCTTTAACAGAATATTGTCAAGATTTATTATCCTACATACTCTAATAAAGGCTTGAAAATATGGGTGAGCCAACCTCCGATGGCACACTTCAGAAGAAGCTTGAACACAAGACAAGGCTTTTGCAAAAGCAGAATTTCCTGGAAAAGGATAGAGACCATGTTTACTGGGCCCCTGGAAAAGGATCCTCCCTGAGTTGAGATCCTTTATACAGAAATTAGTTGAAGTAAATGTTAGAGAACAATGATTTTCTTTAGCAAATTTATGAACAAATATAATATTATGAGATGTTTTTGGAACATGAAGAATATTGGACAAGTAGAAAGTATGATTAGGTAAAGTTATAGAAGAAAAACCATGACTAAGAATTGATATACCTTCACCACCTGCTGTAGCAACATTTTCAGTGCCAGAATAAGGAGTTGTTGTGTTTCATCAAACGCATAAGTATATGATTGATTAGCACCAGAATCCATATACCATGGATTTTCACTAAAAACATTAGCAGATGCAAGCATTGCTTGAAGATTTCTAGGAGGTTCCCTGCCTTGATAAGAGAAATTAATTTGATTCCAACATTCATTGGCAAGGTGACCAAACGTGTGATGTATTTTACAAGGTGATTTATCATTAACAAACAAATGAGAAGAAGGTCTAGATGAAGTAGGATATGATAGAATTCCTGAACCTGAACCTCTACAAGATTGATAAGAAAAATTAGGTGATCTGCCACCTTGAAAATTATCACCACCTCTTGTACCATAGGGAAAACCAGTAAAATGACCACCTCCTCTAGAGAAGTTAGGATTAAAATGTCTAGCACCACTTCTTCCATATGGTCTGGAATTATGCATCTGAGCAGCAAAAGCTCTATTGTTTGGTTCATTTACAAGACATTAAATCTTTCCTTGATAACAGTTTCTTCACCCATTAGAAGATTGTGAAGTTCAACACTAGAAATAGGTGGATTTCTTGTTCTCATTGAAGTAACAAAGGGAATAAAAGCAGAATTCAAAACAGATGAAGTGACAACCACAATTTCTTTATCTGAAATCATATCACTAGTAGCAGCTAACTGATTTGAGAGAGTCTTGATTTTATTTATCAAAGATGAAACATATATATCTCCTTGTTTAACAGAAAGTAATTTGGTACATAATTGAATAGAATGAGTTGAAGAAGCTCGATCAAATCTTTCATTAATACTTTTCCAAAGTTCAAAAGAAGAAGTAGATCTAGCAAAGTAGGATATTACCGATTCAGATATTGTGGATTGAATCCACATGATGATTGTTGCGTAAACCCAGTCAGTGTAGAGAGGATTCTCAACCTCATTTTCTTGACTTCGTCTAGTAGTGTATTGAACATGACATTGGTAAGAACCATCCAGAAATTTCATGAGTTTATATTTTCTTCTAACTGGAATCATCAAAGATTTCCATGTAAGGAAATTATCATCTTTCAATTTTATAAAAATGAAACTTGTCAAATGATTAATATGAATTTTGGAGATGGAGTTAGTTGTAGGATTATCCATTGTAAGAGAAGAAGAAGAGGAAGGAAATTCTTGGATCATAAAAAAAATTTAGATCTGTTGCTCTGATACCATAATAGAAATGGTTTAGGAAAAGAAAAAGATTCTAAGTTGTAAAGAAAGATTCCAAGAGTATTAATACCCTGATTACAACTAACAGAAAAGTACAGGCAGCTAACACTCATTACAGGAGGTTAGACACCGACTGTTATTCATAACGGAAACTAACAGAAAAAACAATTACAGTAATGAAAAGTTGTTACACTCAACAAAAGGATAACAACACTCTCAAATGATAAGCGCAACCTTAAATGAGAAGAAATGGGCTAACCAAGCTTGTTGTGTTTACTAATAAGTAGTCGAATCACTATTTAGTTAGTCGTTATTTATAGATTTTAATGTATTTTTAACTTATTTTGTGGTTTAAGTATCTGTGAGGTTGTCCAAGTAATTTATGTATGTATTTAACTTTGATTAACTCTTACTTGATTAACAATGATAAGGAGCACTCCTAGTAATTTATTTAAAAAAAAAAAAAAAATATTGTCGAATTATACAGATGAGACAAAAATGATTAAAAAATAATTTAAAGATTAAAATCGTCTTATAATTTTGGAGTGCTCGAGGCGAACTCAAAATACGAGTTTTTTTTCGTCTGTTACCTAATTAGGGTCAGAGCCAGAATTTTAATTTATGGAGAGATAAAATTTTATATTGAGAGCGATAAATTGGATTCAGCTAGACGGTCAAAACTCACCCCAAATATTTTTAGTTTTCTGGTTGAATTTTGGGTTCTAAGATTTTAATTTGATATAAAATACCCCCAAATTATTATAAACTTTTAAAATTAATAATTTAGTGACACTTATATAAATTTTATAAAACATTAGTAATAATTAATTTTCATAATTTTTTATAATATAGTAACTATAAAAAATATTTTAGTAACACTAATAACTATCACAAATTGATTACTAATTCAAAATAAAAATAAAAATCTTGGGCTCTAGGCAATGGCTTGACTACCCTCTAAGACACCCTGTTAAAGATAAGGAGATCATCAAAATAGAAAAAAAAAATTACAACACACTTCAAAAGAACGTTTAATTGGGGGATACTTTGGATTGGTCCAACCTAGAAATCCTGCTAAGGTTTTTTTTTTCATAATTTCGGTAATGGTGATATTGCTATGATACCCTTTATCCCTGATCTTAATAATATCCCTAATAAGTTATCCCCCAATTTCAGTTACAAAATCAAAACATTTTTATTCATATTCCTTTATTCTCTCCTCCATAACTTCTCCTATAACCGTTTCATTTTTCTCGTCAATTAATCATTGAATTAAAAAAAAATCGTCGATTAGTTATATTTATAAATAGAACATGGCTAGATCGAAACATTGTTTTAGACTTAAACCTAATCTCGGAACCGCTGTTGCAGCGCAACGAAAAGCATCACAAAATCTACAAGAGAAATTAGTCTCATTGCAACTCAATTGGAAGAAGAAGAAGAGGACGACAATCTAACTCTAACTCAACAAATGACATCAATGAGAAAGTAAGTGTTTCCCATTCTTTTATTTAGTGTTTTTATTGATTTTAACTTGTTAAAATAGGTTAGAATTGAAAAATCAGATCTTCAATTATAGTATGATAGTGTCAATCGGCATTGCGTTTTAGATGAAGACCGTACCGACTGACACTGTCACCGCTGATTTGTTGAAGTTTTAGTTTGAATACCATACCGACTGCATAGTTATATTTCCAGAAAAATTTACATGTCAACTGTTTGTATTGATTTAGTGAAATTTTAGTTTGAAGACCATATCGACTGACATAGGATTAGATTCAATGAACTTTTGCATGTCTTCTTCGGTATTATTTACAATTTTTATGAAAATGGCGGCTGAACTCTTTGAAAACTCTGTGTAAAATATATATTCAGTCGGTATGGTTTGTAGGCATCTTATTTTATGCCGACTGAAAGTAAATGTAATTTTTTCTCAGTCGTTATGCTCGATTTGTAAAGAATCAATGCCGATTGTGGTTTATTCCTTTTCGACTTGTATTAATTCAATGCCAACTGTGAAACATAAAATGCTCAATTAGTTTCTTTTTGATGGATTGTTAGATCAAAAGGTAATACATCCAAAGGAAAGAAAAGGGAACCTTTTGGTCCTAAGAAAGCATCTAAGAAGATTACTAAGGAAGTTGGTGCTTCAACATGGAACAATACTCTTGCCTCTCCTGATTCCATTCCTCATTGTAATGGGTGTAAACGTTTGGGTTTGGTCGTGTCGTAATCAACCAAAATATTCAAGTTCTTACTCTTCCAAAATAGATTTAAGTATAGCAAATAAGAACAAGTTCGTTCCCACAGAGAGGCAGTGATTGTGATTTATTTTCAGTTACGTGAGTAAACAGGGGGGGTTGTGTTGTGATTTAAACTAAACTAAACTAAAGCAAACTAAAACAGATTAATAAAAACGAATATCAGAGAGAGAGTATTGGTTAGAGAATTCATCGTCAGTTTTCCAACATGTTATCAATCAAAGCATACTCAACATTCATGCATTAATAATACTAATAACCCTAAAGCATCCTATCGCAGGGCTACTTCGGCAAAACTCCTAATATCATCGGAGAGGGTATCGCGCCACTCTCCGAATTCTTAACACCGGATAACTCGATGTAAACATCAAGTTTAACCCAATGAAAGCAATGGTCTTTGTGAGTTGAGGTTATTCTAAATAACCCGATGCATCGCGCAACTCGGATTTAATCTAGGTCAAGCTTCTACACATACTTGCATGGCAATTTTAAGTATTGTTAACAAATATGCTATACTACTTGTAACTAGAGTCCTTCGACAATTCCGGATCGAAAACTCTAGTTTAGTTGTAGATATCAATGCATGCTCATTCAATTTGCAACTTAAACAAACACACAATCAATCATATATTATAAACAGTAGAACATGAACAATATTAGTAATAGCATGAAATTCTGAGATATGCGCCATTCAATTAATAAACATGTCTTCAAACTTCAGATTACATCCCTAACCAATATGAAAGGTTTATCTCATTATGGGTTTCTTAAAACCCATTGAAAATAATTAAAAGATACAATCAAACCCGGAAAGATGGCGAAGAATCGTTTCTGCAGAATCGCCTGTACGAAAAAGTGGCCATCCTCAACTTGCGCCTGCGCTGTCCCCTTTTTCTTCTTGCTTTTGCTCCTGTTTTCTTCTCCTCTTTTCACCGTGATATGATAGATATCAAGCAGCAAAAACTCTTTTTTCTTTTATATCTCAAGTCCTTCTTTTTAGCTCAGCAGCAGCACCATGTATCCAGCCCTATACGCAAGTGAAGTTCCTGTTTTGTACGTGAGTGGCTAAGTCCAAAATATTGTTGTGTCACCACCTTTCCTTCCTTGCCTCAAACTCTCCTTTTCCTACAAGAACTCCTATATTCTCTGCACCAAATTCACCAAAAGAATTCCATGAGAAAACCGATTTTTCTTCTTATAACAAGAGTTGGCCACTTTTAGGAAACCGACTAGGA
>JAJJMC010007390.1:629926-655847 GCA_023531435.1 Papaver californicum | reverse complement strand
GGAATAGGAAATATGCTAAGTTTCCTAATTCTAGCCCCACAAGATATTGCAACTCCAAAGCTTTCCTAATCCCATAGAACCTCCACATGCTAGCCATAAATCCACCAAATCTAACCACCTTCCAACCGAACCACTCTAGCTCAACAACACCTCCACATGACTACTTAGCACAAGCGCACTTTTGCTTCAGCCAACTTAGCGCCTGGACGCTGGCAGCACCAACTAGTTAGCCACTATGTGGCTTTGCCCATATCTTCCTCATACGAGACCCGAATGACCTTGTTCTTTCGCCGTTGGCTTTGTAATTCAATTTTCTACACTGTGGATGGTGAAAGGCCTAAATTCAGCAGAGTTTTACTGGCTCCTCGGTAATTCTTCTCATACAGCTCCATTCTGCAGGTTTCTGAACTGTAACCTGAAAAGACAACTAAACTTCGAAAATAATAATAAAACATAGTAATTCACTCAAATTAGCAAATAAGGTTCAGGAAAAACTACTTAAAATGTATGATTTATGCACCTATCAGGGTTCTGGAAAGAAAGGCACTAAGCATGTACCGAGGGACCGGAGTAAATTAACAATCCGGGAACCCACTGAAGAAGAGTTGCTTGAGACCCAAGATGATGATGAGGAAGAGGATGTAGCTGATGTAGTACCACCTGCAAAAGGGAAAGGGAAAGTGGTTGATTATGATGATGATGAGGAGGAGGAGGAGGATATAGCTGATATAGTTCTGCCTCCAAAAAGGAAAGGGAAAGCGGTTGAGTTGGAAGTTAAAGAAGAAGAAACGAAAGATAAAAAGACTCATATTCTTGATCTTGACGATATGCTACATGATCGTGGAGATGGAACATTCTGGGGTTAACCACAAGACAAAGATTTATTATTCGGCTACAAAAACTCGTGGGCTCATACGATCTATTAGACATATGTAAGATTATCCACCTTATGTTTAAGAACTATTTTAAGTATTAGCCATTTTTTGATCATTTATTTATGTTTGTGTTTTTTTTTTGTAGGATCACAAGGATGATGTGCGTGTCTGCAGATACCAATCGATGTCTGTTTGGGATTTGGATATGGAATGTCAAGGTGTTAGAGACTTAGTTGATCAATCCAGTATGTATATTGTGGTTACTAGTCACGTGAACTATGATGTTGTCACGATGAATTATTTTCTGGAGCGGTTTGACGGAGAAACCGATACCATGTATTTCCCCTGTAGCGAGATGATTGTGATCCCCGATGATGCTCAACAAATTCTAGGCCTTGATGTGTGAGGTACATCTATCACAGTAGGAGATTACATGATAGACTTGGGATGAGAGTAGTTGAATTTTATGACCAAGGAGTTGTTCAGTTGGGACTTGGAGACTTCAAAACAGAGTTTCCATACCAATAGTGGTTATCGGACCAAGACTTTCAAGCTCAAGATGCTCAAGGAAACCTTTGGATGGACACTGGTGAGAGAACAACAAGAAATATCGGATCCAGAAGATATTCGTCGTACAACCGCTGCCTATATGTTGTAAATCTTGGGCACGAGGATCTTCCCTGACATTAGTGGAAACCGGGTGAATATCAACTTTCTTCAATTGTTGCATCCTTTGGAAAAGATCATCAACTTCTCATGGGGCACTGCGGTTGTTGCACATTTGTTGAATGAGATGCGAAAGACCTCTAATACGACTTGCAGGGACAAAAGCTGTCAACGGGTTAGGATCAACCCGGCCCTGACGTGCCAACCCTAGTCCTAGTACTATTTAAGAATAATCCTAAAATCGCAACCCTAGGCGGGTTGGCCCTATCAATATGTTTATTAGTGGCTGGAAACTTAAGTCAAATCGTTCCTTAATGAAGGAAAAAAATAAGTGTTGGCAGAGAGTTTTGAACCTATTCCATTCTGAAAGTTAGTTAACACCTTCACCACCAAACCATTTTCTGGTTTTTGTTCGATTCAAGTTAACTAAGTATTCCAATTTATTTAATAATGTTATAATTTTCCAAAACATAAAACCCTATTATCCTTAATTATAATTGAAGAAGTAAACCAAAAGAGAAAACTCATGAGAAACCTTTAAACGATACCTAATAGCTTGCTTCTCCTTGGAGGTATTGTTTGTCTCTCTTGTGCATCGTGGTCGCTCTGCCCTAGGTGCAAAAATTGCCATGGCTTGTATCCTGAAGAAGCTTTCAAAGCATGAAAAATTGGATACCTTGCTAGTATCTCTCCAGTTCAAACATCCTACTTTTTTTCTCACTTTTTAAATTAATTTCCATCCCTAATCTAGATAAAGTATTATATATGTTTTCCATCAATTATAGGTATTTTAGTGATAATAAATCAATTAGCTGATGTTTGTATTGATCTTTCTATGATGCACATGGGTATTTTTATATAATTGGTGAATGCAAGGATCTGTGGAATTGTTTGATAGGTAAGTGACTATGATTGATTATTTATTTTTATCTTTAGATGTGAAATAAATTTTGATATTTGGGTAGCTATGATTTAGTTGAATGGACACCAGTAAATTATTAATTTTACTGAAGATTAAATGAGAGTAATTTGATGATGTTGATAATTTTTAATGATCCAGGGGAATAAGTTTAAAAGTTTAGCATCGAAACCTTAAAATTGTCAATCTAATTGTAAACTGACAGGTTGGCGGGTAACCGGCTTGTTTACCGTTAGGTTCTAAAACGTCAACCTTAACCTGACCCGTTTATCCAACAAGCGGAACCGGGCTATGTTGAAACAAGCCATGCTAGATCCAACCCGCGAACCGGGTTATAAATTGACAGCTCTGGCAGGGATTTTATTGGGAATATAACTCTCCTATAGGTAAAAGCTCGAAACAATTTAATCGTTGTTGTCCTTTTTTTTCCCAAATATGTTTGCAACATGTTAATTCTTATAAACTATATTATCTTGACATAGGTATGGGCGCATGAACACTTCCCAACATTATTCACGGATTTTCCGTACTTGAGCATAAATGGTGATTGGGATCATAATATCCCTAGAGCTCTTAGATACAACTTCAAAGGAGGTCCAAAACCAGGTAACAATAAACGATTGATAGCAATGAGATTGAATTTGGATGTGATAACGGTCGATAAGGTAGTGTTTGATCATTACAAGGAGGATAGAAAAGTGCACCACTACAACCCAAGGGATAATGATGTTGCCTTTTACAACGGACCGTTGTTTCACCCTGGAGGATTTGTTATGTACAATCCTTTTCGTGTAATGAGGCAACTAGGGTACAAGCAAACGAGTGATGTTTTATATTCTCCTCGGTACAAGTTCTGGCATAAGTTTAGTGGGTGTGAATCAAGATCGACCCAATCTGTCTTAGCTTACACATCAAAACCAATCCTGAAACATTAGAGGGATAGGCTCACTGATTGTCAGGTGAATGCGAGTGATTGTGTTGGTAGTGTCAATGGTGAAGTGGAACCCTACTATAATACAAAATAGAATTTGGTCATGGTTACGTGGTACGATCGCCAAATGTTGAAGTCCCTCTCTAGAAAAATAAAAGAAGCCAACCCCTGCTCCAGCTTCTACTCCAACTTCATCTCACTCTCATACTTTAATCACAAATCTTTTATCACTTGTGGTATGTATATTTTTGCTTATACTTGTGGTTTTTTGTTTATACTATATATTCTTATTCAAATTGGAAATGATATTTTTGTTTTTATATAAGTTTCACAACTATATGTTGTATATATGAATATGAAATATAGCGGAAGCAAATCCGTGGTATTAACAAACTCTTTAGTTGCAAAGTTGATAAAGGAGAGACGCTGACCCATGAAGAAATGCGCGAGGTCGATAAAAAACTAAAGAAGGTTGAGGATGTCAAAGCGAAGGAGTTTTTCGGTGAAAACAGGAAGCGGGCGTCGAAGAAGCCTGGACGGGAGTGATTTATATTTGTTTGATTTGAGCAATTTAGAACTTATTTTATTTAGGTCTCGTAAAAAAATATTGAATTTGTTTAAGATTGTTTTTTTTATTTATTAATGGTGCTCTTCTTTGGGACGTCACACTAAGGATTGGTACTTTAAGGTCTATGTTGTATTTGAGCAATTCAATTTATCTTATGAAAAAACAGTTAATCGGCATTGCTTGGTGCATGCTCGACTTTTCTGTCAGCATTTATTTGTTTGGGTTTTTGCATCATTCTTTAAGAAAAAGTCAACATAGTTTGTTTAATTTAATTCAAAACCGACAGTTTTGTCGGCGTAGTAGTGTTTTTGTCGGCATAGTACAATCTTCTACCCTTTTCATGTATACTATTCATCAACAGTCGACATAGTTTTTTTAATCATTTCTATACCGACATAAGTGTCGGCATGGAACTGTAAAATAATCCATGCCTACTTACCTAACTTACCCTTAGCTTATTTGGACATGATTCGTGTAGTTAGTTATTTTTTCATTCATTAGTTGATAAAAATTAAGTTTAAGGAAACAACAAACATCAAAGAATCTCATTGGTTAATAATCTAATGTATCTTGGAGCACAACATTTAAAGTATCGATAACAATCATAGTGGAGAAATGGTCGGCCGTTACGTGTCTCCCATAAACTTAGAGCACGTCTCTTTTGAAAGAATAATAACACTAACATAAGAAACGTATGCAAATTAATTAATAATCTCTATAACAACCTAATTTGTTGACATACTCACTTTTTCCGCAAGTCTAACGTCGGGATGATATTGGTCAACATATCTACGTACTCTAGCATACTCTTTCATCTCCCCACGGATATAGTAATCGAATCTATCAGCTAAGTTTTTCCATTTACGATGATTAGGATTCCCTTCTATATCCACCAAGAATTCTTTCACTCCTTTCCAAAATATTGAATACCTTTCGTTAGGTCGCTCGAGAATGTCGGAATAAACGCTTTAACAAGAATTAAATCATCTTCTAATGTGAATGGAAGGTTTGGCATTCTTAAAATAAGTTTAATATTGATTTTGGGGTAAATATGTGTTAGAGTAGAACAATGGGGACGTTTTATATAATTCTTTATATACAACTCTACATTAGACTATGCCTCCAACGGCTAAAAACTGACTGTTGTGCATCAGTCAACATTGTCGAAAAAATAAATCAATGCCGACTGAGAACTTCTATACTTTATCTAACATAATAGTGTTCAGTCGGCATGCTCGACACATAGACATTCAATGTTGACTGAGGTACCAGATTTGTTGATGCTAATTTAGTTGTAGTCGGTATTGTTTTTGGATTTGAAATCCATACCGACTGGAATTTTTAACGTAACATTGTGTACCCAACGGCTTGATTTTTGGAAATTGAGCCATTAAACTAGCCGTTGGGTTCCATTGTCTATAAAAACAACTCTTCTCTCAACAAAATCTACCCCCCACCCCAGAACGGAGCCGCCCCCTCGTCTCAACAAATATCTTCTTATTTCTCCATCTTAAAACAAGAATCTTAAAAAATAAACATGGCTGCTAGGTTCACCACCAAAGAAGATATTGGCATCGTTCTTATGTGGGTGGCGACTACAAAGTTCGACGAGGCGCTAAACATTGACGATACCACGGATCCTCTTTGGAACCATGTATCAATGATTTTTGTGGTGTTAGACGGGAACCGAAATTCAAGAACGATGGATACGGTTAATGAAAGATATTTTGTCGTCTCTGATGCATCTGGTTATTTTAGAATCACTTTGTACGACGCGAAGAGTGATTATCCTCATCTCGTCCGTAAGAAACGAGTAAGTATATCTCAATTAAATGTTAGTGAAATCTGATTTGAAAATAATACTAACTCACTATTGGTTTAATTTTTCAGAGAACTATTGCTCTTAAATAATTTAAGCGTGACTATGGCCAAAAATTCAGGCATTTCGAATGCTATGAAGTCTACAAAGAAAATAACTCGTTTTACAATGTAGAATAACTCTTCAAATGAAACGTTATTATCATTTTTATATCTTTTTCTTTCATTGTAATGTCTTTTCCTTTCATTGTATTGTCTTTTCCTTCAATGAAACATCAGTTTTAGGGTGAATGAATGACTCAAATTCTTGTGTTTATGTAATTTCAATGATACAGTCGGTATGCTCGATAGTGAACATTCAATGACGACTTTTGGGATTTCCATAGTTAGATTCAGTCGGCATTGACGTAACCTTGATTGAACAACGTAAAAAATTAAAACTTCTCATTTGATAGTTGAATGTTTCAATCGGCATAGTTGGTAGGATGATCCAATTATATGCCGACAGTATAACCCAGTTCTATGTACAAACATTAGAGAACGTCGGCATAGTTAATGGGATGATCAAACCATGCAGACTAAAAATATTTTGTATCCAACGACTTTATTTTTCAAAAAACTAGCCGTTGAGCCTTAAAGCTCTATATATGGGGAGTCATTTTTCAGAAATTCATCCTCATACATCTCACTAGTTTTCTCATTTCTTGATCATCCAAAACTTCACATTTACATGGCTCCAAAATTCACCAAGATTGAAGATACTTCCATAGTTCGTGCTTGGTTAACGACTACTAGTTATGACCAATACCTAAACATTAACTTGGATCAACCTTCGGATAATTTGTGGTTTCGTGTATTGATTGTGTTTGTAGCGTTATGTAGCAGTCCAAAGGGAAGAAAATATCGAACTATTAAGGAAAGATTTGAATTAATATATGAAAGATGTTTGGATTTTAGAACCGTTTTGTCCGACACGAAGATTCTTAATTATCAAGACTTCGAGCGACACGAAAATAGCTCTCAACTATACTGGGATCTTGCTCTTGAGGAATACAAAAAAAGAATATGGCTAAAGATTTTTCCATCGTAAACGCTATCAACTGTTGCAAGAAAAAGACATGTATTTCACTATATGTTAACTCTTCAAGTGGAACTTTAAGTGTAATGTTATTACCATTGTTATGTCTTTTGCTTCTTTGTTTTTTTTTCTTTGTTATATCTTTTCATTTCATTGTAATATCTTTTGCTTCTTTGTAGTGTCTTTTCATTCAATGAAAATATATATACTTTATGATATATTTTAAAAATTTTCTTAATAGAACATAATAGTTCCCAGTCGGCATCCTCGCGAGCTTCTTTCAATAATGCCGACAATTACAAATCCCCTTCACAATTTATTATACTTAACTGTCGGCATGCTCGAAAACATAACTGTTATGTCGACTGGGAACATATGAGTTAGTCGGCACTCATGTTTCTCACAATTTGTATACGAACTAAATACTCATATATTCTGATACTGAAGGATACCCAGTTGGTATGGTATGGTGAAATAAATAACAATGCCGACTAAGGATTTGTCATAATAAAAGAGCTAACAACCATTTTTTTTTGAATTTTTTTTATCAAACTAGACACAAGGCTAGTTTGATTCCCAACTAAGTAGCCGTCGGAGGCCATTTCTATATATAAGGATGTTAACAACATGTTATACTCATTTGAATTTGAAAACCTTAGCATGATAATCAAATTAAAACTATTTTTACAATGGCAAGTCCATCATCAACTACCAATGCAACTGAAGAGATACTCCGAAGATGCAAACGAACTACTCCATCAACACCAAATAAATTAGTGTTATGGAAGAATAGATACACAAAAGAAGAAAACCAATTAGTTTCATGGAAAAAGAGGTACTCAAGAAACAAGGTTACGACTAATTCCAACTAAGGGAATGATTAAAGTCCGTTGAGAGACGAAATAGGTTAGGAATTTTTACGTCGTCATGGATCTTCCCGAAGAACATCGGGATGAGTGTATATTCTAGAATATGGTAAAAACAAGATCTTTCGTTCACAAGTTGGACGTTAACTACAAGAAACCACACTTTGATTACGGGGATGACTATGTTTCTTCAAGGATCATTCATGTTAAGAAATTATCTACAAGTACAACAAGTTTTTCGCTAGGCATAAAGGAGACATGTTTGCGCCACAGGAAGCATATACCAAATGGAGAGGATAGTCGTTTTATCATTTCGAAGTTGCCAAAATAGTCGAGTCTCGCACCGAGAAAAAAAAATATAATGTGTTATGTTTCTTTAGTAAGACAAAGTTTTTCTACAAGTTATTAATCTAGTTTAATATTGCTTTCAGATTCTAATGTACTACTATTGAACCTAATTATCTTATTAATCTAAGTGTATATGTTATTCAATGTTATTTCATATATTTAGGTCATAGTGTGCATGGTATAGTTCATCGCCGGCATTGTCGACACATTTGTTGGCATGGTAGGGTCTTCTGTCGGCATTTTGATCTTCACAAGCTTATATTGGAGACTACACTGGATTGTTTCTGAGTACTTTTCATCAAAAGTCGGCATAGTTAGTTTTAATCATTTCAATGCTGACAGCTCTGTCGGCGTGGATATAGTAAAAATATTCAATGCCGACTTATCTAATTTACTTTAACCTACTTTATACCTCAGTAGGCCTTAATTTCTACTACTAATGACAAGTCGAATGTAAGTCGTCGTTATTGGAAACTAATAAAGCAGTGCCGATTGTACCTTAGATAATTGTCGTTTCATTTCTAGGGGTTAGTTGGCATGCTCGAAACAAATATCTTATATGTCGACTGATAGTCGGCATAGCAACAATAATACCAACGCAAGCTCTATTATTCATGACCCAAAAATAAAAACCATTAATGTCACAAAACTTTAAACCATTAATTGAACTAAAAGCATTTTATTCTTTGACCGTAATTCATTCATAGTTTAAAATACATAATATAACCCAAAAAACCATTTCATACTAAGTCCCAAAAGTGAACCCTCACAAGTTTACAACATTTCAGTTACTATCGTAGGTCGTTTCACGGATAAACTTAAAGCATCCCACAATTGGTGATTTTCCTCGTACTTTGTCATCCAACTAATAGAGTGATTGGGCATTCCTATCAGTATTTTAGTATACGCATAAAACGGTAGTAACGGACAATTTTCCTTTAACTTGAGACCGATAAAATGGTTCTCGTTCATGAACGCCATAATAATTCTTCTTTTCCTCAACGACCCTTCACACACCTGGAAATTTGGTGTAAACGTACTTCCTGTCCCAGACGCAAAATAATGAACCACACAGTTAAATGTATGCCCTATGAGATTCCCACACACTGGTATTCTCATCTAATAAGACGATGGAAGGAAGTCCATGGGTTCCTTTGTCCCTAGTACACGAGAATGCAAATCATTGAACTCTTGTTCATTGTCCACCGTGCCTTCATAAAAACTCTTCCTTTATATTAGTGTTGCGGCCATAAGCATTCTTGCATATTGGCATTGTGTCATCCCCAATGTATCTGCTGATTTTAAGTATCCTAATTGCTCGGTCACAACATGATAACCACAGTTTCGATATCCATCAACATCGTTTGTTGATATAACATATTCACGAATAATCTCGGGAAGTTTCTGCATATACTCTTCTATTATAGTATGACAAGTTCGCTTCTGCTTACCGGTTTTCGGATCTCTTGGGGTTTTCATATTACCTCTTGTTTTCCTTTTTATCTCCATACCATCTTCGGCAATTTCCGGAGACACAACTTCCTTCAATGTACTTCCTCTCTTGGGAGGAACAGGTGCTTCCCCAATGTCGGGAATAGCTTGGGCATTGTAATCTTGTTGTTTTGGAGTTGATGTAGTAGGCTCCTTCTTCGGCCTACCTCTTTTCTTTTGAGCCGATTGTTCATCAACAGTGGAAATAGCTTGTGAATTCTCATCTTGGTGTTTCATAGTATTGTACTAACCTCTTTATTCGGCCTACCTCTCTTCTTTTGACCCTTTTTTCCATCAACGGTAGGAATAACTTGAGAATTATCATCTTGATGTTGCGGAGTTGATGTACTAACCTACTTCTTTGGAACCGGTACTTCCTCGAGGTTGGGAATAGCTTGTGAATTCTCATCTTATTGTTGCGAGTTGATGTACTAGGCTCCTTCTTTTTGGACATATTTTGGAGGTTTTAATACACGAATCTTATCTTACCTTAATTAGAGGAGTTTTACAAATATGGGAGACGTGGAAATCAAGCAAAATCACAACAAGAATTTGTATCTCGCTAAAACAGGGAAGGCTTTTATTCCAGTGTATGAGACTTTGATTTGGAAACAATATCTCGTTCATTAGGACAACATGAAGACATGGTATATCCGAGCTGGGATGAGGTGGCTGATAATCGATTAAAAAGGAAGAAAAAAAATTGAGATTTCCTTATGCCCGAAAATATTTTCTGTGAAAGAAAGAAGATCTTGAAGATTTGAAGGATTTATTGGGAGGTATTTGCCTTTGTAGTAGAAGTAGAGAGTTTACGATCGAGCATAGGGAGGAGGAGAGCCACAGATGCAAGAAATAAACCTTAGAAAAAAATTAGGCTACAAGTTCAGTTCGAAGAAGAAAGGTTGAAGAAGAAGAAGTTAACACAGTTTCAAATTGTTGTTAATAATTGTTATATTTTCTTTTAAATCCAAGACCTTCAGCAACAATTTCTTCAATAATAATGACAACAGTTTTAGAAGCTTGGTACACCTGGAAGCTGTCGTTCTTTTACTGCATCAACGAGCAGTCTTAATGAGCTGCACCCGAGAGCCGTAGTGATATTTTTATAGTTGTGGTAAGAAAAGGGTTTCAAACTCTCGAACTTGTGAAGATTGATTTTAGATTTAATAAAATAATTTTAAACTAAAAATATACACAAAATATGAAAATAATATCCACAAATACTGAGGTTATGGATTTCATCATTAACAAATTAAAGTGATTCAATCTAATCAATATTCATGCAATTCTTTACATTTAAAGTGATTCTAATATGTTGCAAAAGTAGATTTTCAAAATAACAATTGTAAATCGAAAGCATAGAACATCAAAAACCCTAGGATCTCTTTTTTGCAACCGGTGTCGCATGAACATTGACAATAACTTGAGAATTCTCATCTTGAAGTTCTGGAGTTGATGTACTAGCTTCCTTCTTGTTGATGGTGGATAAGATAGAACACGTTGATTATATAAAATTGCAAACATTCAGAATAGAGACTAAGCCATCTCTGAATAAAAACGCTAATTAGGTGCATACCATCTAATTGCATAGTCGCATCAAGCATAATTTCAAGTTGCAAACTTCCATGACTGAATCTCTTGAAAATATTCTGTATGCACTGCATAAAAATAAGCATAAAATGATAATAATAAACCTCATACAATTGAGAAACTCTAAACAAGCCATAAATATGGCCACGACATTAATAAATATCAAAGCTAGTGGTGCATAGCCACTAATCATGGTACTAGTAAATGCTAGCCTGGGAAAACCCTAGTCACACTCTCAATACCAATGAGTAGCACACACATGTGCCAAAAGGCTAGGAAAAAACTAAAAAGTCAAAAAGCCAACAAAAAAAAAAAAAAAACACGCGCTAAATAGGCCATAGCGCCGTAAGCGCTGGGATAGCTCCAGCGTTAATGAGTTAGCACTGAGAAGCGCTAACGCTGGACTAGCTCCAGCGTTAACTCACCTATGGGAAATACTGTGAAATGCCGGAAATGCTGACGCTGGGCTAGATCCAGCGCTAACTTAGCACTGGGAAATGCTAGCGCTGCACTATCTCCAGCGCTAATTTGTTAGCCCTGACCTTCTCCCCAACTCCATTGCTGCCATTTTCCTTCTTTTGCGGTGCTAACTTTGCTAGGCCTTTCTAATAAAATCATGGTTAGTGCTAGCACAATCCTGAGTCCACGACTCCTTCGATTCTTACGAGAAATCAAATCATGTTATATGGGGGAATTAATCATGGGTTTTGGTCTGGCGGTTACAGCAACGTGGGCGTAGTAATTCCCCATGAACTAGAAGTTACAGAGCAGTGGTAAGACTGAAGCAGTTAATGGAGAAGTGGAGTCATGGTTTCCCGAAGATTCCATGGCGGTTAAGTCACTAACCCCATGATTCCCACTTCTCCATTTCTTCATCACTCCCACAACTTTATAAGGAAAATACGTGTGTTCCCAACTATTATAAATAGGCTCATTTGCCCATTTCAAAATCACAACAAGCTTACAATTCTCATAAGCTATGTGATTTCTCTCAATAGTTCTGCAACTCTATACACAATTCAACACACAAAATTCCTTCAACTTTATTTGCTTCCCTCCTCTAAGATAAACTCATTTCCTGTCATCGTGACCGAAGCAGGGCGGAACGGCTACTATCGTGGTTTAGGCTTCCTTTGTACGATTTTGATCACTGAATCTAAATAAAGTACTTCTACAGTACATTGTTTTGCCTAGAATCAATTTTTAGGTACTAACAATTGGCGACCACAGTGGGAGATCAATCTTTCGGTCACGATCCAATTCTCCAACTATCTGAAAACCTATTCTTCAATCACTTAAAAATGGTAGATCTCAGGTCAGGTTCAGCAACTAATCCCAATTCAGGTTCAAACCCCTCTTCGAATGATGATAACACAAGTGATGGAGCTCCAAAAATTGTTCCTCAAAACAACACCATTCTAAACACCAAAAATCCTATTCATACTACTGGAGGTGCCAAAAACAAGGAGCAGGCACCACCTACCATGGATGATTTGATGAAATAGAAAGATACCTTGGCTAAAACTCAAGTAGCCATGGCCATTACCTAGAAAGAAGTTCTCATTTTTCTTAAGACTCTAACGGAACAATTATCACCGGAACAGCGTCATCGTCAAATGGAGAAAGCTAAGAACACAACTGCCGACGGTGCCAACACGTCGAAAGCTAACACCTAGGAAAATAGCGAGGTATATATTATCACTGGTCGTGTACCATAAAGAAATCAGCCACAACAAAATTTTGTCATTCGTGAAGATCTGGAAAGACTCTTGCGAAATCGTGGAAAAGAAGATTCATCTTCACTACACCAACATCAATGCCCCCTACCCAACTGAAATCCAGCCAAACGGGTATTCTTCTCCCCCATTCTCGTTATATGATGTCATTGGGAATGTTCAAGAACATATTTCTCGATTCCTGGAATCATTAAAAGTGCATGAATATAACCAAGTTTTACGGCTCAAGGAATTTTCCAAATCCCTTACGGGAAAAGCTTACACCTGGTACAACAATCTAGCCCCTAATAGTATTTCCAGTTGGTCTCAGATGGTCAATGCTTTTTATAAAAAGTATTTCTTCGTCTCTGAGGAAATCAATCTCTTGGATCTGGGAAGAATGTTCCAGAACACCCCAAGGAATACGTTAGAGGTTCAGAACACAAGCTCTCGACTGCCATGACCAGAATGTAATTAAACAACAATTGGTAGAGATTTTCATTAACAATATGATTCATATTTATCGTGTTTTATTAGAAAATTTATGATTTCAGACATTCCCTGAGCTACATGAAGCCGCCAAAAGATCGGAAACGGCTTCCCCAACATTGTTGGAAAGATTGAGGCCCACCAGAGAAGAAAGCCATGGAGACACTTGTGGAAGTAAACGCCTGGAGAACAAACAACATTCTACCCAACACTCCATAGGTGTTGTTACTGAGGAATGAGGTAAAAGGAAGGCAGCTTCTCAATCAATGTTGCAGACTAAGCGCGCCACGTCGACTCCAATAATAGCCCAGTATCAAATCAAGGACAAGACTCGGTCAAGACTTCACGTCAGCCACGACAAACCAAGACGGATCTGAAAATCTCAGATTTCCCCTTTCCTATGGAGGAAGTCCTTGAACTACTGGAATTATGGGTGCAAAACGGAGCTATCAAGTTACCACATGTAAGATATCCTCCCACCAAAGACATGTCCAATCTGAAATACTGTCACTTCCACAGATTCGTCAATCATCCCACCAGTGAGTGCAATAGCTTAAGGTGTATCTTCAAAGAAAAGATCGACATAGGAGAACTACGCATGGGGACTGAAAGTGTCCATAGAGACATCTCCCAGTCAGAAGCTTCACTCTCTCTGGGGACTCAGTCAACAAAATAGTTCAATCCATGAAGAAGCGCATATGTGAACTGTTTTACTTATCAGGCGCAACGAAAAGATATTTTCATCGCCCTCAATCGTATTGTATCGGGTAAGCGTCCACTCTTTGATGAAAATGATACTGCATATCCCAAATCCGCTTCAGACGTGGTCATCCAACACAATGAGAAGCCTAGATGGGGACTTCTCACCACTGCTTGCCTCAAGGATACCGAGTTCGAGCATGCACAATTCGATGCAGGTACTGATGTCAATATCATCACTATCAAGACTCTGAGAGCTGCAGGGATTTCCAGGCATGAAACTACGCATTCACCAACTGTAGTCAAGAATTCTGAAGGGAAGTCCATGAGTGCCTACGGCTACATCACTCTAGAAGTAAAAACAGGTGATACCCGAACACATGCCAAGTTTCACATTATCAAAGATGACCCGAGTTACGACATGATTCTGGGATGCCCGTGGGCCCGTAACAACAATATGGAGGAAAATCTATCTCCTTTACTGGCGCCCACACCTACGAGACCTTCAAACAAGCAGGCAAATTCTGAAGATTCTCTATCAGACGAGTTTCGCCGCATAATGAATCTGGATGTGAAGCAGTTACCAGAAGAAGACATGCCATCATATGTTCAAAGGTTTTGCACACAAGTAAGTCATATCCAACCAATTCCTTTACAACCAGCCACCCCACGTCCCCTCAAAGCTTGGGGACTTTACTCGCATATCAACTCTACACTGACTCGACGATGTGAATGGGAAGCTGATCCTTTTCAAAAATTTATCAAATGGGTATGGATTGTCTCCAATAAAGATAAGGAAATTAGTAGCCCGGTTATTCAGAAGACATATCCTAAAGTTGAGGGGCCTGAACCCAATGCCTTCCATGGCGGACATATGGTGAAAAAGATAACAGTCTCTCCTGAAGAAGAGTCATATCTCATCACCGAAATATTAATCAGCAATTACTACAAGCTTGTCAATACTGACAAGCCAGAAAGGGTGGTCATACATGGAAAGTGGAAGACAGCTCACAACGCCTAAAGCATGTCGCCACCATCACACTTTATTTCCCTGTTTTATGCAATATTTTTAATTCCTCCAAAATATTTGCAATATCTTGCATTCATACTTAGGATTTCAATTCATTAAATCAAGCAAAGTATTATTTCTTTTCAAAAAATATATATCCTTATGAATTATACAGAAATCCCTATCTAGTTAAAAATCCCAAAATGAAACCATAAAAAAGCCATATGTCTCAAAACCTATGAGAAATTAGGAAAACTTAGAAAAAATCCTTGAAAAATGGCTCAGCACTTTCAGCATATGCCTTCTCCATTTGCTCAAGCGCCTTAGTTGCAAGCTTCAACTCCCGAGAAAGTTTATCAACTTCATATTTAGCCTTGGTGACCGTCTCCCAGCTACAAGATACAACCTTCTTCTACAAATACTTTTCGATAGCTTCTAAATGACGACGAAGCCAGACAACATTAAACTTAGCTCTTTCTTCCTCCTCCAGGGCATCCTTCCAGTCTTGAAGAACTATCTCAGAGATTTCTCTACGGGTAATAACAATCATCTCATTCACAGTTAGCAGTAGTGCATACACATTCCTCTCCAGAACACGATAGTTTTCAGGATTACCAACGAAGAAATGGCCGAATTTCTTCCATATCTTGGTGTACAACTCATCATGGTCGAGCGGAACAGTAAAGCCCCCAATGCACACGTGTTTGTGTCGAATCCTATTAAACTTGAAGTTGAAGGTAACTCCAGCGTTCAGATACTCAATTGGAACAATCTTCTTCACATCAGTATTCTGTATAATGGCACCACTTGGAGTGCTTTCTCCGACAGTCACGTTAGGAGGAACCTGTTCAAGGTTCTGGGTTTAAAAATAAAAAAAAACACATCACAAGCAATATAGTTCATGAAAAATTATGAAGTAAACTTACTTGAAGCCGCGACAATCCATCAGAAGAAGAATTCATTTCATAACGCGACTCGACACAAAGTTCTTCGTCTTCAGCTTCAGATTCTTTAATTTCTTCAGTTTGGAACGATTCTTCAGGTCCATGGTCGACCTTCATCCTCAGTACTTCCAACCACATCAGTACTTCCAGACACTATAGTATTTGTACTTTTGGTCATCTAACAATGGAGATTACTCACAAGAATCAGAATTCATTAAGTACAGCAAGACGAAGATTTCTACAACTCAAGAATTTTCAGGAGAAACTTGATTTACAACATAAGATGCTGAGGAGCCAATAACAGCTCGGACACCAAACTTGAAAGGTTGAACACTTGAGTCACCCTGACGAGTTACACTCCCAAACTGTGCAAAGATATTTGTCAAAAGAAGATATAGGTTTATTTTATACAGAAAGGAAGAATAAAAGGAGACACAAGGCGTTTACCTTCTTCCAAGAACGGTCTCCACTTTGAGACACTACTACCCGTGGTCTTTTGTCTCCAGACTTAGAAGTGACGCTCGCCACGATATCAGACGCAAAGTGCTTTGGGAACCACGACAGCAAGAAACGAATCAAATATCCAATTGTTGAATAAAAGAAAACGATTAAACATAAAATGATTTCAAATACTTGTGTCAAATTAGCGATCGAATCGCGTCTCAAAGAAGTTTTAAAGTTTGGTCGGTCTACTAACTCCTTCTCGGAAAGCTCACCACGTACCTCATAAGGCTCACCAGACATGAATTCCTTAAGAAGGGTAAGTTGTGCATTCCAAAAACTGGCATATTCATTTGTGACACATCCTTTTCTATCGGCCTAGAAGAAAGGAATACTTCGACGAGAGATGGTGTGGGCACCCTCAGATCACTGGAGATCGTCTACAGAAGGCGCCTCGGTACTGAAGTGAGGAATAGATTGATCAAATCCTATTTGTCGAGCTTTCTATCAATATTATAACTCTGCATGATATACTTGTCAGAACGAATAGAAAGAATATATCCTGGAGTGAAACTATTCACAAAAGTGGCATCGCCAGCTATAACAATATTACCCTCATCATTCGGGCCAGAACGTAGAATAATACCAAAACTCTCAGCAAAAGAATCCGATAGAATCACGTGTAGAATCCTCGAACCCCAAGGTATGAAATTCACCTTTTTCTCGTTATCTATTAAGCTAATAAGACTAATAGGAGAAGGTTTCTTCTTACTCCAACAGAGTATTTTAGCATACTCTATTTCTGTGCTTAGGAAAGAGGGCTTGGTCTTCAGCGCATATTCAGGAAAATGTTCCCATAACCAAGCTTGCATAAACATAACATGAATAAAATTTTCCACCTTGGCATAACCGTTGGAAACTTTCATATCACGGATAAAAGAATCCAAATGAGAGTATAAGGATCCTAGAAACAAGTTATCAAGAGGAAAGGTCTTTCCACCAACGAGCACAACAACAAGCGGAACAAGTCCAGACTTCAATTGACCTCCAAGAGAATCTTCAAACACATTTCTGAAAAGCCAAAATATAAGGAACGCCGAAATGCACAAAGGATTGTCAGTAGCAAGGCCGTTAGCACTTGTACTTTCATTCCACCAGTAATTAATCCAATCTGAATAATTCTTGTTATTACAACGGTCAGACTTCGGTAGAGCTACTATCTTCTTAATAAGGATGCACTATTTTTCTTCTCCTCGTCAGACCATTCAAATGGAACACTACCAACAACGGGCAGTTGCATCAAAACTGCCATATCCTCTAAAGTGATGGTTAATTCACCCCAATCACATACTTCAGAATGGGCTGGACCACACCAACGAGAAGCAAATACAATCAGACCCTTTATATCCTTGTTAAGCATCAAAGTATCAGACACTCGCACAACATGAAGTATCTTGGCATTTTCTAGAACCAACTTCACTTGAGGATTCTCCAAAATAACTTTAGCCCAGTATGTCCATTCAGGCAAAGGAATCTGGAACGTTTTAGAATCAACGAATGAAGGCATGTGTTCTCTTCTTTTCAAACAACACCTAACAACAGCTCGAGGATAAATACTCTAAAGCTGGGGACGACTATTGATGTTCGGAATAAAATTACCAACATAACCAGGGCCAGCAGCCTTTGCAAAAATACCGTTAAAGAACTCATCATGAATACTGGGCACATCATCTGAAAAAATCACATCAGAATTTTCGCTTCCACCATGACTAGAAGCAGTGGTAACATTATCCTCCTGATTGGTAGACATCTAAAATGGGTTCACATATTATTCACGTCAACAGCTGAGCAATCATGTGCAAGGTATGGTTCTATTTTATGCAAATACATACTTATATGTATAAATTAAAATCAACATCCAGGAAAATCACTAAAAACTCTAGCGTACCCGTTTAAAGCTTAACAACGTTGTAGTGTAGCCAATAAAGAATTATCACAATTAAAGACAACAATTATGGAAGTGAAGCTCACCTGCAAGAGGGAGTCATTACCAAGTCAATAACATGCTCGTGCAATTAAACAAGCAAAGGTAAATGAGCTAATGAGTTAATATTCTCATATATATATATATATATAAAAAAATTACGTGAACGAGCATTCGCATTAATAAAAATATACGTGAAACTTAACTCACATAAAAAAAAACTGGTCGGTGCCGGAAACCAGCAGGAAGCCGTCGACGGTGTCTGACCGTTGGCGTCGATGGGAGTAGAGATGCTGCTGCTAGGCAGAAAGAGGTGGGAGGCGCTGGAAGAGATGGGAGGCGCTGAAATCGGTGAGAGAAAATAAAAATAAAAAACTAAGAAGGATCTGCTCCATTTTATAGTAATTGGTTTCCAAATTTAGGTCAAACAAGGGTTTCCTAATTGAAACCATACCCCCGTGCTACACATGGGTCAATTTTGGTCTCTCCACCATATAAATCATCCATGCCTCACTAATTTACGCTCCCTAGACGATTATATATCATCTCACATGCACTACTACATCAACTAGTACTTCTTCAACAACTATTCGACATCATCAGAGAGTTATCAAGCAAAGACATCTGGTAAATTTCGAAAAACTAAAACTTGTTGATTTATTTTATGACTATAAAATAATAAAAATCACCATCTAGTGCTTACCACGAAACACATTATCGTTCCGTGCTAAGCAGGGGACTTAATGTTGATGGTGGATTTTTGACAAAGGAGAAAATTGTAAATATTGCTTTTCGCCAAGCTGTAGAAGCAAAAAATTAATATATACATAATTTCCTGACAAGCATCATAATTATGAATATTATTCTTGTCCTACATTCTGCAAGAAAATCGAGAAGGGATGCTCAGCTCCTGGAAAAATTAGCCTTGTAGCTCTTTTTTCATATATACGCATCACAAAAATTTCAGAGCCGTAATCAGTTAAATTCTCGTTATTTCATATGCATCTATGCGAACTATTTGTATAAGGTAACACGCTGATTATACAAAGATGTGAACATTCAGAATAGAGGCTAAGCCATATCTGAATAAAAACGTTAATTAGATGCATACCATCTAATTGCATAGTCGCATCAAGCATAATTTCAAGTTGCAAACTTCCACGATTGAATCTCTTAAAAATGTTATGTATGCATTGTATAAAACAAGCATAAAATGCTAACAATAAATCTCATACAATTGAGAAACTCTAAACAAGCCATAAATATGGCCACGATATTAATAAATATCAAAGCTAGTGGTGCATAGCCACTAATCATGGTACTAGTAAATGCTAGCCTAGGCAAACCCTAGTCACACTCTCAATACCAATGAGTAGCACACACATGTGCCAAAAGGATAGGGAAAAAACTAAAAAGTCAAAAGGCCAACAAAGCCAAAAAAAGCACGCGCTAAACAGGACATAGCGCCGTAAGCGCTGGGGTCAGCTATGGGAAATACTGTGAAATGTCGGAAATGCTGGGAAATGCTGACGCTGGGATAGTCCATCTCTAACTTAGCACTGGAAAGCGCTAGCGCTGCATTAACTCCAGCGCTAACTCGTTACCGCTGGCCAACGGCGCCAGCGCTATCCCCAGCACCATTGCTGGCATTTTCCTTCTTTCGGTGCTAACTTTGCTAGGCCTTTCTAGTAAAATCATGGTTAGTGCTAGCACCATCCTGAGTCTACGACTCATCCATTCTTACGAGAAATCAAATCATGTTACATGGGGGAATTAATCATGGGTTTTGGTCTGGCGGTTACGGCAACGTAGGCGTAGCAATTCACTATGAACTAGAAGCTACAGAGTAGTGTTGAGACTGAAGCAGTTAATAGAAAAGTGGAGTCATGGTTTCCCGAAGATTCCAAGGCGGTTAAGCCATTAACCCCATGGTTCCCACTTCTCCATTTCTTCATTACTCCTACAACTTTACAAGGAAAATACGTGTGTTCCCAACTAATATAAATAGTCTCATTAACCCATTTCAAAATCACAACAAGCTTACAATTCTCATAAGATCTGTGATCTCTCTCAATAGTTCTGCAACTCTACACACAATTCAACATACAAAATTCCTTCAACTTTCTTTGTTTTCCTCCTTTAAGATCAACCCATTTCCTCTCATCGTGACTGAAGCACGGCGGAACGGCTACTATCGTGGTTTAGGCTTGTTTATTATGATTTTGATCTCTGAATCTAAATAAAGTACTTCTACAGTACATTGTTTTGCCTATAATCAATTTTTAGGTGCTAACACTTCTTCGACCTTCCTCTTTTCATATGAGTCGGTTCTTTATCATACCTCGTTTCGGATATCTCAAAAGCAAATGGATCTCTTTTCTTACTATCCTCACGCTCCGTCTCACACTGACTTACTTGTTTTAAAAATTTCCTCTCTTTTTTCCTAGCCAATTTGGTTGGTGGTCTACCAATAGGCTTTCCTTTTATTGGTTTCTCTACGTCTACCGTGTATGGGTGACTCAATCATCTTATTTGGATCAACAAAATATATCTTTGAGCCGAGTTTTCTCTTGTGTAAGTGTTGAAGAATTCTTGGGCTTCCTTAGTTTCCCATACATTTTCTCCGCCATCTTCTGTAGGAGGAGGGTTGAAAAAAATCGATTGCAAAACGGATCAATAGCCTCAATAGGTATCATATCATTATACTTCACAAGCATATGATGGAATGGAAGACCCATAAACGACACCGTAGGAAAAACACACACATCATTTGGTTGGTCATAATCTCTCTCCCAGTTTAATTCTCTCATCATATACGATATCTCCCAATGTGATACATTGTACTCTATTCCCTGGAGCAACTTTTCATCCTTCAAATGTGTTGTCATTCTCTCCATTGAGATTTTTTCAAATATTTTCTTAATTTTATCATTATCATTCTTGAAATATTGTTCCATTGCCCCAGGCATCATAACAATATTTCCTTGATTTAAATCTAAGAGTTTCTTCAATCGGCCGTAAACGGACTATGTAATACTAGTGGATTCATTGTCATAGTGTCTATATCGGTTGGTCCATGATAGCATAAATTTCTCTTTGTAAAGATCCAACCATTGGGTCCTATAATATTTTACCACTTGGATACTTTTTCCCCCTAAATGAGCAATAAACGTTTTCAAATTCTCTTCATATCTAACCTCGGTGATGGCCAAACCAACGCATCCAACTCGCCTGAAAACTCAACCATTTGAGATGATTTTCTTTGTGTTCTTTGTCCACCATCTCTTTAGTTCTCTTTATCTCTTTCTCTTTTTCCTCGGGTGATAGTTAGCTTAATCGAACTTGTTCCACATCTTCTTCTTCCTTAGAATTTTTAATATTCTTCTTTTGTGGTTCAATAACCGCATGACAATTTTTTTTCACATTGTTCACTATATGGGATGTACAAAGAAAATTTTGTGCATCCGGGAAAACATCTGAAATTGCGGTCATTAATGCCTATTCATAATCAGTCATTATAATCCTTGGAAGATCATTGCCACGGAAGAGTAACTTCAACTGCTGTAAGGCCCGGATATAGTTATGATCATGTTCGTCTCTCATAAAGCACCAAGCCAATATGAATGTTACCTTATCCGATGTATGACCCATGATGTTGAACAACGACATATAATGTTTGTTTGTCTTGTAGGTGCAGTCCATCATAAGAAATGTGAAGAATGATTGAGCCAATTGTGCCATCAACAGATGTGCAATGAATATTTGAAGGACTTTGCCATCCGAACCAATTTTTCCTTGTATATGTAGTTGTGACGACCTTCCTTTCCATTGTCGCCTTCTTATAGTTGTTTTTGCACCATAAATAGTACTTAAAAAAGACACGTTTGTTCGATAATTCGCTTTGATACCACTGAGGATTTGACTAGGTGTGGTGTGTGTTTTAGTCAACCTCTCTACTTCCTTGAATTGATCGGGTTTCAACTTTGCAACTACGGAGTGGTCAACAAAGGTCGTTGGATCCTTATGATTATGTTGACCGCATATCACTTTACTCTTCCGTACATTTC
The DNA here is from genome assembly GCA_023531435.1 of Papaver californicum. NCBI lineage: Eukaryota > Viridiplantae > Streptophyta > Magnoliopsida > Ranunculales > Papaveraceae > Papaver > Papaver californicum. Next base: position 633,349 of record JAJJMC010007390.1, on the reverse strand, counting down.
CCTTTAAATTAAATACGAGCTTGAAGGGGCATCTATCCTTTCTCTTCTTAGTCTTGTATACTCTTTTAGTCTTCTTTGGAAATACATATCACTTTTTCTTGTGGCTAGCGTACTCCCCACCTCTCTCAAAATCTATCTGAACCTAGTTGATTTTCCTTGATTGTTTCGGACTAGAACACACTTATTCTTGAGAGTCGTATGTATAACCCACTTGATTGCATTATCTTTACTTGTGAATTCCTACATTACACATAAATATAAAAATTTAGATCCTGGAAGCCTTTTTGATCCAATGGCTCATAATGTCCAGTAAACAAATGCAAATACATACTTGTGAAATCATTTCATAACTTACCAAAAATCATTCGCGTAGTACTATGAAGTATTTGGACCCAACTCTCGCAAATGTTTAGTATCAACATCGTTGCCAAGTACGATCTAACCACAAAAAACAAGAAACTTATTCAAAGTATAGTAAAGAAGTTTTACAGTCGGCATGCTCGATAACTTGAAGCAAGCCAACAAAGAACAATTTTATGCAAAAAAATATACCAAAGGACTCAATCCGCATTGTAGAAAGAGTTACAATCAATGCCGATTTACTACAATATTTACTCAACTATTTTTCAATTCAGTCAGCATGCTCGACATCTTAAAAACAATACTGACTGGTAACTATTCTCGGTCGGCATTGTAGATATAGACATCTTCAATGCCGACTTAGGTCAGAAAAATACTTGCCTTTTCTTAATGCCAGTCGGTATAGTTAGTGTTCCTCTTATTATTTCGACTGTGAAGCCAAGAATAACCCTCTTTGGGCATACTATTGGACTCAGTTGGCATACTAAGATATATTCGACTGCGCCGACTGGCATTTTTGTCTTCCCCAAAAACATTGATATGTTTTTGGGGTCAGTAGGTATTGTACAAAGTATGCATACCATACCGACAAAATCTCAAACCAGATATTCCATGGGGAATACCTGTTGTCGGCATTGTGTAATGTTTAAATACCATACCGACTTGTATAAGTCAGTATAATTATTAAACATCGACTATGCTGACAACGAGCTTTTCCGCTGCACATTCATGACGATTCGAACATAAAAATCACTTTCTAACTAATTTGGACCTATACCTGAGTGTTTGGAGCATTTGAATCTTCACATTCTTCATTTCTATGGGTTGGTTCTTCACTTGAACCTTTGTACTCATAAATGTTTTGATTTAGGCTTTTCTCATAGATAAAATTTTGATTATCTACAAAATCTTGCAATTGAGAATCGTTATCAAATACAATGTAAACCCCTTCTCTTTGTTGATATGAAGGTTCCCCAACATCAAATTCCTGACTAGATTCACTCATTTCTATAAACTCTTTCCAAATCTCACTTTTTTTTATACCTCCCCTTCTTCTTCTCCTCCTCCTCTACCTATTTCTCTATAACTAACATAACACACTAACTACAACTATAATCTTAAGTTTTTTAGATAATTAATTAACAACTGATTAATCAAGGGTAAATTAAGAATTAAAAAATACCATGGATAAAGGGTTTTCAGAAACATCTCAAAATGATCCTATTTTATATTACTTAGTATCCCCCAATTTTATAGGGATATCCCCCAATTAAACGTTCTTCCATAAAACTAACTTTTATTATAAAATAGAGATAGACAAGCCAATACCCAAACTCTTATAACTCGATCGTCAGTGATATCTTTTCCAAGTAGGCAAAGTTCTCATTACTCTTCCATCTAGATACTTCTACATTTTTATCGAGTTTGGCTTGCATCACTCACTTGATGTATCTTTCTTTTTCATAACGACGGGTTAGTGGTGAGTCGTGACTTTGTTATGAGATTGTTACGGTTATTACTTTTGCTAATTAGAATTAATTAGTTTAATAATTAAAACGTGTTTGTATGCCTAATTAATAGGCATTTGAATTAGTAGTTGTAAGAACATCTCCAATGAAATTTGAGTTTCTAAAAATATTGATGACACATAAAATTTTAAATATTTTAATTAAAAAAACTCTCTCTAACGATTGTTAGATAAATAAAAATTAAGGTTAGTTGGTAATGTGAGTATGAATAAGAGTATCTATTTTTAGAGACTCTCATCTAAACCCACGTTATTTAAATTTAGTTTTAAATATCTTGTAAAGTATTATTTGTAGGTCACATTAACAAAATCTAACTTATTTTATTTCCAACTAATACACATATCCATACACCACTAGTGATGTTTTAATTATAACTTTAGTTTTTATGGGTCATGCTATTAAATTCTATTTTAATTTTTTTCCAACTAAGATACATATCCAAATACCACTGGAGATGCTCTAAATTATTTAGGTTAGTGAGGATAATTCCTATTTTATAGGCATTTATTTGTACATGGGTTGTAAATTGTTTTTGTAGACTCTATTTAAAGAATCTTGTTTTAATGAAATGGTTATGCAGAGAATTAATTAGAAACCGGGTTCTCCTTGATAAACCAAATTGACGATAAGGCTCGTCTATAAGTCTTAAATTGACAATGGGTTTTTCTATAAACCTTTTATCATTTCTTTTACAGGCTGTGGGTTATAAACCCAAATGTGTCACTATCCAACTACATAAAACCCAACAAAACAAATTTGACACAAAAAACCCATTACAAACCAACTGTCCATATTACCCTCACTTATAATTCAGCCCAACTTCATTAACTGCTCACGCCAAACTTACTTACCTACGCACGCCCACCTTCATTAACGCCCAAAATTGAAGGAAGTCATTATTTCCCTCTTAACTTCTATCTTCTATAACTTCCAAAATCAAACCGTTCACCGTTTCAAAATCATCACAGAAAAACTCCTGAACCAACATCATTGTCATCATCATTCATATCAAAAATCATCACATTAATCTCCCTGAAACAAAAATCATCACTTAAATCATCATCAACAGTAGAATTTGAGTCGTCATCAACCTAAATTTTTGATTCTAAAACGATTGTTGATCATCAACAGTAGAATTGAGTCTTCTACTTTTAACTCATCATAATCTACCTGAAGTTTCTATTCAAATCTGTCACAGTTTAAACCTAAGAAAAATCACTGAAGATCATTAAACATGGTGAAGAAACAAGACAAGAAGATGAAGAAAAAACTCAATAAACCAGTTAAGAAACAAGAATCTACAAAAGGTAAATCGAAGTTTATGGATTCATCATATTCTGTGATTATTTATGGTTGAAAATCAAAATGCATCAATGATTTTTAGTTTCACGATTTTGGTTTCATCGATGTATTTGGTTAATAAGGTTTCATCTCTTTCGAAATCACCGGTTTCATAGTTAGGTTTCAGTTATATTTTTCTGAAACTAGGTTTCACTGATTTTCATCTAGGTTTCATCTGTTTGTAGCAAGGTTT
>JAJJMC010007390.1:555958-629916 GCA_023531435.1 Papaver californicum | reverse complement strand
TGGAACCAAAATTGGTTTCATCATATTCTGTGTATGTATGGTTTTGATCCACTGTATTGGTGTTTTTTAGTAAATGCCTGTTTTGATGGAACCAAATTTGGTTTCATCAAATTCTGTGTATGGTTGGGACAAGTTCTGTTTGTGCTTATGGTTTACTTATTGTGTAACAGGAAAAAAAGACTGCCAGAACCATATAGGTGCTCGTTGCAACATTTGTGTACAGAGGCACCAAAGATAAAAGCTTTGATACAAAGTAAAGAAAAACACATGAAGGCACTTGTTGCTTGCCCATTCTGGCGCTTCTTCAAACCCTTATTCGATGGTATCCTTCAAGAAGAAAAATTGAAAAAAGGACCAGAGCAGTTCAAATGATCTTAGGGTCATTTTATATAAGTGTCAAGGGTGATAAACCAGATTGCTTCAAGTTGATGAGAGCAAGGAATATGATACTACAGACAACACCCGAACAGTTCGCTGTCATTTTTGGTCTACAAATGATGAAGAATGTAGATATACACAGAGAAAGAAGACTGATAGTCAAAGCTCATGGTGGTTGTATGTTCATGGAAGAGAGTTTGGGTTGGAGTTTGTGAAAAAAGAGGTTGAAACCAAGAACAATGTTAATCAATTAGTTTGTGGTAAAGTACAATGGTTGTCCGTGAAACATCTTATTCATTGATTTGTAAACAGAGGGTAGATAAGAAAATAGTCTTTTCATCAATCACTACTCTCAAGTTATAAAAAAAATTATGATATTTTTCTCTTAATCAAGGATGAAAATATTATTCCATGATTTGTTTCATCTTATTACAGTATGATTTTTGAGAGATGTTAATCAATATTTTTTGTTTCATCTTATTCCAGATGAAAAAAAAACGATGAAACCAAAAAGGGTTTCATCATTTGTTTTTGTTTCATCTTACTCCAGATGAAAAAAAAACGATGAAACCAAAAAAGGTTTCATCATTTGTTTTTGTTTCATCTTATTCCAGAAGAAAAAAAACGATGAAACCAAAAAAAGTTTCATCATTTGTTTTTGTTTCATCTTATTCCAGAAGAAAAAAAAGATGAAACCAAATTTGGTTTCAACATAAACGTACTGTTTCATCATTAAACTTTGGTTTCACGGTAAAAAGTAGGCACAAATCAGATGAAACCAAATTTGATTTCTATAAAACTTACTGTTTTCACCAACATAAAAATTGGTTTCAGCGTTGTTTAGTTTTATAAAATTTGATGAAACCAAAAAATGTTTCATCATTTATTTTATTCCAGATGAAAAAAAAAAATGAAACCAAAAAAAAATTCATCATTTTTCAGACATTCCACCAACACAAAAACTGGTTTCAACGTTGTTTTAGTTTTTGTAAAATTTGATGAAACCAAATTTGGTTTCATCATTTTTCTGACGGTTCACCACCAAAAAAAATTAATTTCGACAATGATGATGTATCATTATTTTTTGATGATGATTTTCGACTATGATGATCTAGAGGTGTTGGTGATGTTTGTAGAGGATAAAAGGAGGAGGAAGAGGTGTTGTGGGTGGTTCTGGACATGTAGTGGTGAAGGAGAAACAATAACGAGGAGGAAGCGATGGGGAAGGAGGAGGTGTTGTCAGTGAAGGATACGAAGGTGTTGTTGTGGCGGAGGAGGTACTTTTTTTGATGGTGATGGTGGCGGAGGAGGTATTATTGCTGCTGGTGATGGTGGTGGGGAGGAGAAGAAGAAGAAGAGAGGTGTTGGTGAAGGATACGAAGGTGTTGTTGTGGCGGAGGAGGTACTGTTGTTGCTGGTGATGGTGGCGGAGGAGGTATTGTTGCTGCTGGTGATGGTGGTGGGGAGGAGAAGAAGAAGAAGAAGAAAAAGAATAAGAAAAACGCCACAAAATTACCATACCTAAGTTATATAGGGAAGGGCAACTCGGGTATATTGAAAAATACTAAAACCTAAATTTATTCATTATTAAGGGAAATGGTGTTTTAGTTTCATTTTTAATTAAAATGATTTTTGTTTATAAAAAATAATATGTGAGGGTTTTTTGTATAAGAAGTTTGTTCACCTTGGTTTTCTATACCAAATTTTATTTCTTTTATCCGATTTTCAAATTACGATACAAAGAAGATCGTAATAGAGATTAACCTATGTTGAATTATTTAATAAATATGGGTTGTTAACGTTGAGCCACCATTAGGAGATCCAAAATATGCCATTATTATAAAATACCTTCAAATTAAATACCCACATGTGATATAACTTAGCAATTTAAATTTCTAAAATCGTTATTTTTTTATTTTTTCTTTATGAGCTTGAAATTTCTAAGATCAAATTTGAAGGGAATCGAGATGTTACAACTTATAACTTTTATTTTGAGCCACTGTTAACAACGAAAAATCTTTTTCCAGCTCATCTTCTTCTAATCAGATCGGCTCCTTATGGAGTAGATCTGGGCAGATATCTCTCATTTACTGTTTTAATAAATGTTAGTTTCAATATCAGTTGGTTTACTGTAACTAGTTTTTTTGTTTTTTAACATTTGAATTTAGTTTGTGAATGGTTTGACCTAGTTTTTCCCTTTGTTAATGGTTTGTCCGGCTATTTGAAAGGGGTTTTCTCTAGTTCTTCCATGTTCGTATGTTGTGTTAGTAGGGATGAAATAAAAGTGATTTGCAGTGACCATTCACGAAAAGCTTCTCCGGCGGGTAAATGATTTGGAAGTTTTTCTAGATCTTCCTTTACCAACTAGGGATGATGGCTGTCTTGTAATCAAATAATCAAAGATGGTTATCTCAGGCAGGTACTTGGTTTACCATCTAGAGTTAATGATCTCTTGTATCCTATAACTGATTCTAGTTCTTTGAATTTATGGGTTGTTTCAGATCTGATAATGGTATATTGTAAGTTTGTTGATTATCTTCTTCAAAAGATTTATCGCCCCAATTTGGATTTTGTCTTTCCGGATGGTGGAAAAGCTCCGACGATTTTTCCGGTGAGCTAGTTGTCCCCACGCCGTGGAAGAGGGATCAACTTTGGTTTATAGCATTTCTCTTTATGGAGGAGGGTTTTGTTAGATCAAGTTAAAAATTTCCTACTGAGTTGTAGATCATGTTTCACCGATTCAAACTCACCTGTATGTACATGGGATATTACTTTTAATGTTACTGTTATATTACTATTTGATGATCCAATTCTGGTTACGAGCAATTTTAATTATCTATGGAGATCACTTTGTATCCCGTCTTGTATATATGTTCTTAGTGTGTCTTTGTAAAGTAAATTTACGAACAATCAAACTTTTAATCAAAAGAAAGAAAAAAAAACAATCGACCTGAATCATGAGCACAGTTGTCCTAATTGAATAACGTTCAATTTTTGTAAATTATATATATATATATATATATAACAAGTGAAAAAAAACCAAGGTGACTAAACTTAGCATACAAAAACTCCTCCCATATTATTCTTTATAAATAAAAACTATTTGAAATAAAAATGAAATAATAACCCCATTTTCATTTATAATGTTAAAATTTAGTTTTTACCACTTTTTAAATTACCACCCTTACCCTTTCTTTATTTTCATCGGGCTCTTCCTCTTCTCTCATTTCTTCTTCTTCTTCTTCTTCTTCTTCTCTTCTCCTGCCTCCTCCTCCCAACCACCATCACCACCAGCAACAGTAGCTCCGCTTCTACCAAACAAGTGAGAAAAGATAGATCCGGAGCAACAACACCTCCGTCTCCTTCACCAACACCTCTGTCTTCTTCTCTTCTTCTCTCTTTTTATTTTACTTTTATGTTCACCAATAATAGCTCTGTCACCCATATCCTCTACTAACAACACCTTCGTCTTCTCCACCAACACCACTAGTACCTCCTTCTCTTTCTATGTCCAGATCAGCCACCAACAACACCTCCTCCTCCCCCATCGCTTCCTCCTCGTTATTTTTTCTCCCCCACCACTACATGTCCAGATCCACCATCAACAACACCTCTTCACCCTCCTTCTATCCTCTACAAACATCACCAACACCTCCATATCATCATCGTCGAAAATCATCATCAAAAAATAATAATACATCATCATTGTCGGAATTAGGGTTTTTTTATGGTGAAACGTCAGAAAAATGATGAAACCAAATTTGGTTTCATCAAATTTTACAAAAACTATAACAACGTTGAAACCAGTGTTTTTTGTGTTGGTGGAATGTCTGAAAAATGATAAAACTTTTTTTGGTTTCATCATTTTTTTTCACCTGGAATAAAATAATTGATGGAACCTTTTTTGGTTTCATCAAATTTTAGAAAAACTAAACAATGATGAAACCAATTTTTGTGATGGTGAAAACAGTAAATTTTATAGAAACCAAATTTGGTTTCATCTGATTTATGCCTACTTTTTACCGTGAAACCAAAGTTTAATGGTGAAACAATATGTTTATATTGAAACCAAATTTGGTTTCAACTAAATTTATCCTAGTTTATTCAATTTGGTGCATTTGGTTTCTTCGTTGAAGTTGTGTTGGTGAAATACAAATTTTATGAAACCAAATTTGGTTTCATCATTTTTCTGCCTAATTTTTATTGATGAAACCAATATTTTAGTAATATGGTAAGTTTTTTATGGTGGTGTTGCTGGTTTGTGGTGGTGGTGTTGATGATAGTGTTGGTCGGTGGTGGTGTTTTCCGGTTGATGGTAGTGGGATAATGCTGGTGTTGGTATTGGTGGTGGTGGTGGAAGTAGTGTTGGTTGTTGGTGGTGCTGGTTGGTGTTGGTTCTGGTTTTTGTTGTTGCTGGTGATGGTTGGTGGTGGTGCTCCTTGGTGGTGGATCTTGTGGTTGTTAGTGGTTCTCGTTGATATTGGTGTTGGTGGTGAAAGTGGTGTTGGTTGTTGGTGTTGGTTGTTGGTGGTGGGTGTTGGTTCTGGTTATCGTTTCTGCTGGTGGTGTGCTCTTTGGTAGTGGACCTGGTGGTTGTTAGTGGTGCTCGTTGGTGATGGTGGTGGGTGATGGCAGTGATGGTTGGTGGTGCTCGTTGGTGGTGGTGGTTGGTGCTGATGTTAGTTGGTGGTTGGTGCTGATGTTATTTGGTGGATGGTAGTGGTGGTGTTACTGGATGATGGTGGTTGTTGTTGGTTGGTGGTGGTGAGTTGGTGCTGGTAGTGTTGGTGGTGAGAGAGAATAAAGATTAAGAATGGGGTTGATTTTTATTTTTGTTCGATTGAATTAGTGTAAATGATAGTTTAAGAATGAGATTGATTTTTATTTTTGTTGGTTGAATTATTATAAAGGGTAGTTTAGATAAATTTATTTAATTGGAGTTTTTATTTCATTTTATTTTAACGGGGTTTTAATATAAAAGATACTCCCTCTGTTTCAGGAAAAGAATTACTTTTCCTATTTGCACAATTGTTAAGGCAAGATGAGAGAGAATAACTTTTATAATTTATTTCCAGATTTACCCTAACAAAAAGTTTAATACTACATATATCTTTATAATGAGAATAATAACATTTCTTAAAATAACAAGGGTAGTTTTGAAAGTTTGTTATGTTAAAATGAAAGTAACTCTTTTGTTGGAACAAAAATTTAAAGAAAAAGTAACTCTTTTCCTGAAACAGAGGAAGTATATGATAGTGGAGTTTTAACCTACAGACTGATATATATATATATCCTTCTTTCTTAGAAGAAAACACTAAAAATAAATAAATTGAATAACGTTCTTTTGTTATCCACAAATCCGCATCATATATGATATGGTAAATAAATGTATCCTGCTAAATATTGAATACCGGGGCCTCTTGTGGTTAGCCACATCATACACCAAATGTGTGAACAATAGCCTTTCGATGCCCAATCATAGCCACGAATGTAAACACTGACATCGTTCGCACAATAATTTGTGTGTGGTTTGGCGGTCCACCGTGCTCTTTCCCACTTGTTTGGAAATTGTGCGGTTTAGTTCGGGAAAAAATGAGTGGCCCTCAATCATTTGGTTCCCTTGGCCCTCGAGAGTCGAGGCTCTTCAGTCTCCACTATTCTTCCAGAAGGCTCTTTACTCTATTGGAGGACCACACACTTCTAAGATAAGAAGGGAATACCTGACCAATAATGGGTTGTGTGAAAAAAATATAGGTACAAAATAAAATACCATCCAAGATGAAATATATTGGAAAAAAAAAACTATACAAAAAGCAAACAAAACTCAATTTTTTTTCGAATAAAACATTAATATCCCAAATTTACCTGATTTTATTAGGGTCTACGAGATTTATTTTGGTCATACCACTAAACGTTAAAATAGGATCATTATGAAAAAAAAACCCTTATCCAACTAGTTATGTTATTACTTAACATGTTTTATTTGTGTTAATTAATTCAAATATTAGTTAAATTAGTTGGTGAATAAAACTAGATTATAGTTAGTGTTAGATGGTAAGAATTAGAGTATAGTTTTTTTTTGAAAATTTGAAGAAGAAGGAGAAGAACTTGAGGAAAACTAGGATTTTGAGATTTTGGTAGAAAAGATGAAATCTGATTGTATTCACGTATATTCTAGTGGTGAAGAAGGAGTGTGTGTGCATCTGTATATCGCAAATCAGATTATCGTGCTTTCGATCCTAGCGATTTGGAGTTTTTGTTGGACGAACAAGAACGTGTGAACCACAGCATAAATGAGGATTTTTATCAAGAAAATGAAGATTCAACCCGGAGAAACGGACATCTTAATGCTTCCAAACGTCAAATATACTTCTTAAGATCTCCAAACATGTATTTGTAGTCTACAATCTCCAAAAAGTGATTATTATTTTTTTGCGAATTTGACCTATTTTATGGCCTTCGTATAACCAAGAATCGGCGGTTAAAATGACATCGTAACCAACGATCCTACATCCTCTCAGAATTTACGAACCAGAATCGGTGGTTATGGTCATGAACAACGACCGATTCTGGTTCAGTTTTTGGGGAATTGGTGGGTCAAATAATCGGTCGATGTTTGTAGATCTATGTAACGATTCTAGTCGAAAAAGTGTTCAGGAAAACTGCGCTTTGCTGAATGCTAGAATCATTACACAAATCATTTCACTTATTTAGGGATTTTTTCCCAAAATCACGACTAGTTAGAATTGGTGAATATGAGAGGACCTAAAGACCAATTCTATAGAATTGTTCGGAACAATTGTTACCTATTCGCCGATTCCCTTGGCCTAATTTTCCGATTTATATTGTAGATTGTTCAAGCGATCGACCACCAACCTGAACCCGTATCTCGGATGGGACCTGATACTTTTTTCCAGTACTACACTGATTTGGTGTGGGAAAAAAAAGAGGATGCAAGGCAATGGTTTGTGGAAAAAGGTATGGAGATCAAATGTGCATTAGTTTTAGACCGTCGTTCGAGGCATGATCGTTTAAAAATTGTTTGCAGAGAAGTGGCAAGCATGAAATTCACCAAGCAAAGGACAAACCATATATGAAGAGGACATCGAGGGTCTACACGATTAAGTCGAAGTCAAAGAAGCATGATTGCCCATTTAAGATTATAGTGAATAGAGTCAATGGTGTATATAAGCTTTCTAAAGTGAACAATGGTTTTCATAATCACAATTGATGTTAATCAAATTATTCGATACTCTCCTTAAGCTTTCTAAAGTAAGAATTTTTTTTTTCATTAATAGATAAAACTTAAAATTGGATATTTATTTAAAATTAGGAGATATTTATTTCCCGGTGCGAGACGCAACTATTATGGCAGTTTTGAAATGATAAAATGGCTCTCATCTCTATTTGGTAAATGCATCTTGTGCCACAAACTTATCCCCTATGTGCCTAGAGAGAAACTCATTGTACTTGATGCATAACTTATTAACATGTTTGGTCCTTGAACAAACATAGTCGACCGTATAATCATGGCATGGACCTTTCCACTTCACGTCCATCTTGGGAACGTAAGGTCATTTTTTTACCAGATTCCAAAATATATGGTCATTTCTCGGGAAGATCCATGACGACGTAATAATTCCTAATCCATTCTGTCTCATCCACATCGGCTTTAACCTTTGCCTTCATAGGAGTTGGTTTACTTCTTTTGGCGTATCTCTTCTTCCATATCCATTATTGATTTTGTAGTTGATAATGATGATGGAGTAGTTCGTTTGCATCTTCTGAGTGTCGCTTCCGTTGAATTGGTAGTTGATGATGGACTTGCCATTGCAAAAAAGTTATACTTTGAAGGAAGCAGTGAATGTTAAATAAGGATTTGTTTGAATAAAGTAGTATATGATGGAAAAAAGGGTTATCCTATTCATATGTTAAACGGGGCAACGACTATATTTTCAAAAAAAAAAATCAAAAAACTAGTAGTAAGCCTAAGTTTGACCATGTGCAATGAAACATGACACATAAGATGTAATTAAAACCTTAGTTCAAATACCAATTAAACCTTATAGTAGCTACGATCCAAACAGAGCAAGTCATTCTAAATAAAAATAAATTATTGATTTAGATAAACATCATAAACTAAATCATTTTTCAGCATCCCCTCACTGATCAGCTTCATTAGCTTTAACAGCAATTGCCACTTCAAACTCCCTCCACATATCAATGGCTTCGGTTTGAATGTTGCAATTCTAATGACCTCGCCAAGTTTTTCCAAATAGAGCTTCCAAGAAGCCTCTTGACTTGCTCCAACTTTGTCTCTCTTCCAAACGGAAAACCAAACTTATATAGGTTCCGTACAATGGGTGGCTCCGGATTTTTAAACACATCACACTCACAGATTTCTTTATAATAGATAGTACTCTTGCCTTTGTTCTCCATGCCTGTGAAAAATAAATTGAAGAAAAAAAGATAAGTATGGTTAAAGAGAAACAAAAATTAACAGTCAGTAATTCAATTAACAACAAAATTAATAAGGAAATAAAATGAACTCAACAGAATCGGTGGTTAATATAATATGTATCCACCGATTTTAACCATAAAAGTGTATAGAAACCGAGTAAGAATGAATCATTTTCAGAATCGTTGGATTAGGCAGTTCTTATCCAACGATTCCAATCTCAGATAAGTAAAAAAAATGAAAAAGTATAATCGTTGGACACAACAAGTTCTTATCCGACGATTCCCATCTCAGATATGTAAAAAAAAATGACAAAGTAGAATCGTTGGATACATCATATCCAACGATTCCAATATCAGAGAAGTTAAAAAAATGACAAGGTAGAATCGTTGGATACAACAGATCGCATCCAACGATTCTGGATATGGTAATTATCAACGAGTAATATGGATTAGAATCATTCAATGTGGATGTCGTATCCAACGATTCTAATGCATGTTTTTCATGTTTATAAACTTGAATGAATATGCATATCTTTTGATTCAATTTTTGTTGAGGAATCTTCTTTTTCAGTTGTTATGATTTTCATCGACTTTTCTTTATCGATTCAGAACAAATTTTCAAGTAATGATGTTGTTGATGGATGTCGTTGAAGAAGAAGATGAAGAAAAACCTAATACTAAATGTTGTTGGCGGAGCGCGGAGGTGGTGGTAGTTGCAGAGATGGTGATGGTGGTGATGGATGAAAGAGGAATCGAGATCAGAGAGACCGAAGTTTTTCAGATATAATAAAAGAAAATAACTGATAATTTAACTAATACTCCCTCTGTTTCATAAAAGTTGAGTTATTCAAAGTTTACACAATTCTTAAGGAAATAAGTAAATAGAAATACTTTTAGGTATTTTTTTCTCCAATTGTATCATCATGGATAATAAGATAGTAAATTTTTGAAATGACATACTTCTCAAATTATGACAGAGATATTTGTAAATTTCATATTATTGGAAAACATTTTTAAATACCTACGTAACAAATATAAAAATGACCATCACATTATATATATTTTTTATACTAAAATTAACATCAATAATCAATTAAAAGTTCTACAAATATTGTCTTGTTTAAAGAATAGTTAAATTTTTATGAAATAAAATTTTAAAATGAATAGCTCAATTTTTATGAAACAAAGGAGTATGTGGAAAGGGTAAATTTGGTATTAATGATTAAATTATATATAATAAATATGAATATTTGTGAAGGCCCATATAAGGATATTACTCAATTCCCACTTGATTCATTTGATCATGCAGTGTATCTTCTCATAAGAATTCCATAAACCGCCTATCGCCATTTATTTTTTTGGTATTGCTGATTTTTTTCCTGTTAGATTATATTTTGTGGGTTGAGTTTTTCGGTTAGGGTATATTTCTCTGCGTGATAATCGTTTTTTCCCAAAAACTATTCATATTTTTCTTATCTTCTTCATTTTGAATCTAGGTTTACTCAGTTTTAGATATGAGATTTCATATTTTCCGAGCAAAAATCTAGATAGCATTATTACTATATTATGTGTAAATAAGTTATAATCGCATTTTTTACGAAATTAGGGTTTAGTTTTCTGTTTTCAAGAAAATAATATCTTTGTGGCAATTCTATGTCATATGACATTTCAATACGTTTTTACAATGATTTATTATAGTCTTTGGAGTATCCTAAAGGGCGTTTATATCGATTTCAACAATCGGTTCAAATGGATCATTGAAGATGATTTATTTTGACATGATGTGAATCTACGTTTCTATGAAGATCATTGGTTACCGGCTTTGATCGTGCTGATGATTTACCGTGCATATTACTCTCCTTTCATGAGAGTTTTAATCTTATTGAATAATAAGAAGAAAAAGACAAGTTCAAATGGCAGAATCAGAATTCAAATGTCACCCCCTCAATATCATCAGTTTTATATGTAAAAATTAGTTTTTGATATTTATATTGTATTACAGTTTTATGATGCATGATATATATTTTCATATTTTTTATTTATGATGTATTTAATCCAAATTTATTGAAATTAATAAATTTACTTTCAAAAAAACAAAAAAAACACTCAATTCCCACGATTCCTTGCCCTTGCCTTTGCCCTAATCCCGAATCCTTAACAGGCAGCAGCAACCAACAGGTCCAACACTTCCTCTCTCAATTATTGTAGACTCCTCTCTCAGTCAACCGCTCACATTTACTTCCCCAAAGATCCCCTTTAAGTCGTCAATATTACAGAGTAGACCTTGACGCATTCATCTTCTTCATAATTTCACAACCACCACACATCATCCTTGTTCTATTTAAACTCTCACCTCTCATTCTTCATCTTTGCGCGATTCAACAAATCACTGATATTTTTCTACAGAGAGAAATCAATACACAAAGAAAAGAAAAAATCTTTCAATTCATCCGAAATTACCTTCTCAATAATCATCTCAAATTCTGTGTTTGAGAATTTTAGGGGAAAACCCAGTGTGATCACGTTGTAGACATCACGGCTATATACGGAAAGATCCCGATACTAGTTCATGTCCGAGCAGTACGACGAAAGGGTTGTGTAACTGAAAGTAGCAGCCCATCGCCGCACGGAGGGCGTGGAGCTTTGCCTTCTGAAGGAGGCAGTCCTTCTGATCTTTTATTTCTTGCTGGTGGTGGTTTTGAATCTCCCTCTACTTTCCTTTCTTTGCACTAGATTAGTTAGGGTTTAGTATTAATTTTCATTCTTAAATTTTAAGAATCTAAGAAATTCATCAAACTTTCGGATTTTCTATTGCATATAAATAAGTAGAAGAAGAAAAATCGAATTTTTAGTCTCAAAGATTTGTGGGTTTTAAGATATTTGTTATCAAAAATCTGTAAAAACTCAAATTTTGGAAAAGATGTTGAGGATCAAGAGAGTTCCTACTGTGGTTTCTAATTACCAGAAAGATACTGAAGAACAACAACAAGTTGGCTGTGGTCGTAACTGCCTTCGCAGCTGCTGTCTTCCAGGTATTATTTCTATCCTTTTGGTGTTTGAGTATGAATTTTGAGGTATTATGGGTATTTGTTTTACAAATTTTGCTATTTTCAGGTGCAAATCTCCCTTTGTATTCCTTCAAGAAGGTGAAAAACATGATGGATGAGAAGATGGAATCTCCTGTGCCCTTTTTGGATTCACTCCTTCTTGGAGAGGTAAATTTTCAAGTTTAAAAACCGTACAGATTAGCATCTTTTTGTTGTTTTTATGAAATAGTTGCCTAATTTTGTTTCTCCTTGGGTTGGTTTTGAATTGCAGTGGGAGGATCGTGTGCAGAGAGGTCTTTTCCGCTACGATGTCACTGCCTGCGAGACCAAGGTATTCAATCTTTTCTGTTTTGATTGTTTAAAAAATCCGTGTTTGAGTTTGTGATCATCTCAAGTTCTAACACCAACAACAGCATAGATTTTTACTGTTGGATCAATATTCGTGATTAACCTGGATTTTTTTGGGTTAAATTCTGTGTAGGTGATTCCTGGACAGTCTGGATTCATTGCTCAACTGAATGAGGGCCGTCATCTTAAGAAGCGCCCTACTGAATTTCGGGTTGATAAGGTTCTACAACCTTTTGATGGAAGCAAATTCAATTTCACTAAAGTTGGTCAAGAAGAAGTGCTTTTCCAATTTGAAGAAACCGATGGTGATGAAGCTCAGTTCTTCCCAAGTGCTCCAATTGATACTGAGAACTCTCCAAGCGTTGTTGCTATTAACGTATGTAGCAGTTACTGTTTTGTTGTTCTATGGTGTATACTTACTTATATATGTGATCTTATATTTCAGTGTTCAGTTAGCTAATTTACAGCCAATCCAAACTGATGCTATTCAGCATTAGGTTAGACAAGAAATCTTATCTGTCTGCTCGTGTTTCAGGTGAGCCCTATCGAATATGGTCATGTTCTATTGATCCCAAGGATCCTTGAGTGTTTGCCACAGAGTATTGATCACAAGAGCTTGTTGCTTGCAATCCAGATGGCCTCAGAAGCTGGGAGTCCCTACTTTCGACTGGGCTACAACAGCTTGGGTGCGTTTGCAACTATTAACCACCTTCACTTTCAGGTGACAATTTCACTGTTACTCGATTTTCTTGATTTGGTGTATTAAATTAAAACATTTAATTTAGGTAGTTAAGTTAACATTTAAACAGTAACTTCATAATATTCTAACGGCGGTAACGGTTCCGTGGCAATAGGCTTATTACTTGGCTGTGCCCTTCCCCATTGAAAAGGCTGTGACGCGTAAAATTACCACTCTCGACAATGAAGTTAACGTGTCTGAGCTCTTGAACTATCCAGTTAGAGGTCTCATCTATGAGGGTGGAAATGAAATGGTAGCTTTATCAGATGCTGTATCAGACTCTTGCATTTGCCTTCAAGACAACAACATACCATACAATGTTCTCATAGCCGATTCAGGGAAAAGGGTTTTTGTCCTCCCACAGGTAATCTTTGCTTCTCTATGTATAAATGTGCAGTATCGATATGTTGATACCTTGGTTAAACTAGATGATTTTTGTTTTACAAATATTTATGAAAAATTTTCTTCATCAAACAGTGTTATGCGGAGAAACAAGCTCTTGGGGAAGTAAACCCAGAGCTTCTAGACACCCAAGTTAATCCAGCAGTATGGGAGATAAGTGGTCATATGGTGTTAAAGAGGAAACAGGATTACAAAGAAGCATCTGAGGAAAATGCTTGGAGACTCCTGGCTGAGGTCTCCCTCTCTGAAGAACGTTTCGAAGAAGTGAAAGCTCTTATCTTTGAATCCATTGCATGTCGAGAGGATGGATGTGAAACTAGCACTCACAGCTTGGACGCAGAATTGGATGCCATTAGCAGTGGAGCCGACCATACTCTGGTTTCTGGCAACCAAGAGTGCTTAGTTCTGCAGTAATGCCGGAGTACATCTCTTGGTCACAGTCCTTAGTAAGTCCATGTGTTGGTGTTACCGTCTAAGGTATGATTGCTAAGTAAATAAGGCACACCCTGTGTGGTCATTGCCATTGTTGTTGTTACTGCTTGATCATTGTCTGTACCTAGACTCCTTGCTTTGGTGTTGTCTTGCTGCATATATGTGGGTTTCATTGGTGCTCTGGTGAGGTGAGAGAAAGACTATGTACTGTATTTGCTCTCTTATATGCTATATTTTATTCTGTATAAATTCTCATGTCTTTATTGCTAGTTTCTTTTCTAGCTAAATATGCCACCCCGTTGCACCAGCGCCATTTGCCTAAAGTAAATGGTCATGCTGCACATCTCATGTGCATCCAGATACTCATATGCAATGCAACACAATTTGTTCCCATGTCATAGCTTCTTTATAAGATACCATTGAAGAATTAGACCTCCTCCACGAGAGTAATCTACTTTATTTTTGAACTGTTTGCTGAGCTTCTAGAGCATACACGCACCAAAGTGGTGCATTGGAATGACTTAAGACTGAAACTAGTTGATAAAGTGGAATCTACGACTGTTCTCATCTTGAATTTACAGGAAATGAATAAGCGGTTCTTGGAATTACATTTTGATAGTTAGGAGAATTACGTACATTTTAGGAGATTTACTAAAATATATCTACTCAAAACAAATATTTCAATAATTTTTTTGAATGCATCCTTATCAGAACCGAATTAGCTCTGAAAACTGTCGGTCTCTCCTTTCTCCATTTCTCTTTCATCCATCACAACCATCACCGCCTCTGCAACTACCACAACCTCCGCGCGCCGCCAAAGATTGAGTACTCTAGAAAAAGCTTTAACGAGGTCAGTACTTTGGTATTAACTTTTGCTTCCTCTTCTCTTCAACGAGACCCATCAACGGCACCAGTTTTTGAAGATTTATTCTGAATTGATGAAGAAAAGACGATGAAAATCATCAACAACAACTGAAAACAGAGATTTATCAACAAAAAATGAATTGAAAGATAAGTATAATCTCTATGTATCGTTTTAGTTCAATCAATTAACTTATCCATCTTGAATTTGAATTGCGAAAAAAGAAAATTATCCTAATAGCTTCGGTTTCATATCGATTCTCTTTTATGATTCATAATTAGAGTTTAGATGTACATTAATTCCATCTTAATCTTGCTTTTGAGATAAAAATTTCGAAAAATTTCACCAAAATTTTTCTAGGGTTCTTGAGTGAAATTCGAGTTAACTCTCATTATGTAACTCCAATCGAAAATATAACAAAAGATTTGAATTTAACTTACCTTAATATCAATTACCCTTTGAATCGATTTGAATTTCGTTAACTTTTAATTTTCGATCTCATTCACTTTTATATCTGTTCAATGAAACTTCTTTAGTTGTTTGAATACAACAAATGAAAAATGAATGATACAAGATATGAACTATGTCTCTATTGAAAGTTTTGACTGTTAATTGCAGGACAGTGTAGCAACTATGCAGTAGCTTTTTCTTTCAGCAACTATTTCAGTTCTGCACTTCAATACTTCAGTGTTCAATATTACATTCTGTTGGGAATCTACTACTATTTGTATAGGTGTGTTTTTGAATCTTATGTTGGGTTTTGTTTCATGTACTGTCCCAAAGGCTTCCTTTGTGTTTAAACATCAACCAGAGAACCAATCCTCGAGCCGTAGCTTTAGTTATATAACCTGAGATAAACTTTTTTATCTTTAAACTTGTTTGTGCTTTCCTCCAAGTATTATGATGCTGTGGTGTTTTTCTTTCTTTTGTTTTTACTTTGATGTTATACTTATGATGTTTTTATGGTGTGTCTACTAGTCTCTACATTTCTTTGTTTCAGAAGGTTGTGTTGGGTCTGCATAGACAGAAACCCAGCAGATTAAGTGATTCAGTTTATGAATAATTATAGTCAATGATGTTACCCCTTAAATAGTAGTATTGTTTTGTACCTTTAAAGTCAGTCAGTTATCTTAAAAACAAATTATCCTCTTTATTAGTTGACCTAACTATGTTTATAGTGTGTCGATCGTTTATCGAACTTAAATATTGAAACATCTGACACATTTCTGGTTTGTGTGCTTTGATTCATTGGAAACACATAGCCCAAGAAGAAAATAAGCGGAGTGTTTGTGGAGATCATTTGCAAAAAGTCATAGAAGCAGACAAGCCAACACTCAAAGAAGCAATTAAATCTGCAAACAAAAAACTGGAATTAGCTTTACAGGTTAGGTTTATTGATTCAACATTTGACAGATTTGTAGACCACATAGGTCTCGCCTATACATACTTTTACATTATGTAGCGAAAAGTATGTGCATGTTTGAACTCATTTATATGATTGCCACAGGGAGAGAATACTGAATGGGTGACTGTTAAGTACTTTAGCTCACCAAACCCTTCAAATGATGATAGGATTGGAGACTTTTCTCCAGCTAATTTCAGGTAATATGGTTGCATCTAACTTTTGAAATTCTATGATGATACAACAATTGCATCATTTTAATGTCTACCTTCTAGTGGCATGATATGAGTAAGTTTAATTTGAACTTTGTTTCTTCTGTTACATGAATGGTAAGTTTGGGTTTACTTTCCAAGTCTCCACTACCTACCCTCACGAAGCACGTAACCTTTTGTGTATTCACTTGTACTGTGGAGTCACGATGCAAGGTAACCTTTTGTGTTTATTGATTTTATGTAATGGTAGCACAACTGTAGCTATAAATTTGTTTCTTTACACTTGAACTGCGGAAACATTGAACTAGTTATTTTAGACGAACTTGTGGTGTAATGGTAGCACAACTGACTACATGTCAGAAAATGCGTGTTCGATTCACGCCAGGTTCACTCATTTGAGTATATCAATTTTTGGTATCAACTTGGGTTGTTGACACCAAATTTTGGTGTCAACTTTGGTTGTTGACACCATAATCTGGACATCTTATTTTCTAAATTTTCCATTTTTGGTATCAACTTTGGTTCTAGACACCAGATTTAGGTATCAACTATGTGGTTGTTGACGTCATAATCTGGACCTAATTTATTTCTGAATTTTTAATTTTGGTATCAACTTGGGTTGTTGACACCAGATGATGATGTCAACTTTGATTATGATGTCAACTTTGGTTGTTGACAACAGATTGTGGTATTAATTTAGGTTGTTGACACCAGATTATGATGTCAACTTCGGTTGTTGACACCAGATTATGATGTCAACTCCGGTTGTTGACACTGTAATCTGGACCTAACTTATTTCTAAATAATTTTAGTATCAATTTGGGTTGTTGACACTAAAATTTGGAACTAATTTATTTCTAAATTTTTAAATTTGTATCAACTTGGGTGGTGGTGGTGGTGGTGGTGGTGGCGGCGACGATGGTGGACTGGTGGTGGTGGTGGCGGCGGAGTTGGAGGCGGCGGTGGTGGTGGACTGGTGGTGGTGGAGGTGGAATTGTAGGTCATGATGGACTGGTGGTGGTAGGGATGGTGGTGGTGGTGGACTGGTGGTGGTGGTGTGGGGTGGAGAAATTTTTTTGTTGTTTTTTGAAATGAAAAAAAATACTCCCTTTGTTTCTATAAAAGTGTTACTCTCTACATAGTCTAGAAAGGAAACAAATATGTCACTAGGGCTGCACATCGGGTGGGTCGGGTCGGGTTTGGCCTCATCCGCACCCGACCCGCTAGTTAGTGGGTAATTTAATTTTTCACCCGCACCCAACCCGTCGTAGGACGGGTTGGGTCTGACCCGACTTTACCGCGGGCTACGACGGGTCGGGTCTGACCCGACTTTACCGCGGGTCGGGTTGGGGTGACCGCGGGTCACTCGCTCAGGTTCACCATCTTCATGATACCCAAAAACTCTCCTCAAACAAAACGCAGAATGCAAATCCCAAGTCCCTTTACAAGAACAGAATGCACAATACAATGGAATCTTACTTCCATTACCGTCATTTATAGTTCTCCTGAAACTTTCAGCCACTTCCAAAAGAGACTTTGTATTTGTGGGTGTCTGGTTACCAATTTCTTTTCCATTTACTTCACTCGAACAATTGATTTCTCCACTTCCTGACTCTTCCTCTACATTTTCATTAGAATTAGACCCATTACTCTCTAACTTGATTCCATCAGTACTGCATCTCCTTTCAAAGGCTTCATCATTCAAGTTTTTCATTTCAGAATAGTCATCTTCCAACCCCATTACTCAAAAATCAATTACACTTGACAGAATTCCTCTTCCGATAATTATTTAACACCAATCAGATCTAAAACATCAAATACCCAAATTTAAAATCACCATTCATCTGAAAATTAAACAAAAAATATAACTTAATCATTTAAATGAATTCAAAACTTAAATCAAAGCTCATTTCTTCACCAATAACTACCTAATTCACATGAATTCTCATCATTTCACAAATTTCTAAACATAATCCTTGACAACTAGATCCGACCAAGAACAAAACGAAATAAACTAGTTTTCAGTTTGACGCAATAATATAAAAATTGATCAATCCATTAAAAGCAAAATTGAAGCTAAGGATATTACCTTGTGGATTTTCGAAGATCAGAGATTAAAATTCCAATTAAATCAAGAAATGAAAAACCTTGAAGGAAGAAAATCGGAACCCTAGAAATCAAGTAAATGTTGTTGAAACAAGAGAATATCAAAGATTTGGGGGAAAAGAGGAAGGAGGTAGAAGTCGGTGGATATTAATAGATGTGGGAAAAATTTGACGGGTGGGCGGGTCGGGTGAGAGGAGCTATCACTCGTACTCGACCCGCCAGAAGACGGGTTTAAAAAAAATCACCGCACCCGACCCGTTCATCGGCGGGCCGAGTAAAATTGGACGGGTGCGGGTCGGGTCGGCGGATTGAATCGGGTTTGTGCAGCCCTAACTATCACTTTTACATCTTTACCTAAAAATAGACTAAATTGAGAAAGTGATAGTAACACTTTTCCAAAAAACGAAAAGAGTATTATATATGATATATTAAGAAAAAAATTATACAAAAAAGGATATGTCTTTAAGTAATAAAGTTTCTAAAAGATAAGGGGTATATTTAAAATATGGTAAAGAGATTATGAAGGCCATCAAAAATAGGAGTATTTAATTAAGTTACCCATTAATATTTACTAAAAACTTTCTTCTAGCAATCGGGGGTACAAAGAGAACAAATCAGCTGGAGCCATAAATCATAAATGTTACATTACAGGCTGGTGTCTAATACAGTGTCAAAGCGTCAGTAGTGACCAGTGAGTGAGGCAGTTTCTACCTTCCTGACACTAGGTTAACTAGAGCTTGATTTTCATAGAAGGATCCGACATCCCAATCGTCAGATGATGATGAGAGCGTTGTTAACGCAACCACTATAGATTTCATACTTGGTCTTAGTTGCGGATTCTCTTGTGAACAAGCTTTGGCAAGCTGTGCCATCTACAACCAGACCAGATAACCAACATAAGCCTATTCATTGTGTTTACGAAATTGATATGTTTCAATTGGTATTTACCTTAAGAACTGAATCAAGTGGATAATCCTTCCCAAGTTTAGGGTCGATTAGATTGGCAAGATCATCTTTCGGGTCAATTTGATTAAGAACATCTTCAAACTGTGTATTGTTAAGTGACAGAAAGGTTAAGTCTTTGTCAAAACCAGTAATTACATTATGCACGGCAAGGTAAGAAAGCTAACCAAAGCAACAAGTCCCCTTGATTCAGCAATACATCCATTTGCTTTAACCAGAGCTTCCTTCGCGGAAATAAGTTCAAAAATAACTACTCCAAATGCATATACATCAACCTTAGGGGAGATATCACCATACTGAGCATACCTACAAGCAAAGCATATATATACCATAAGATGACTTTTCCCAAAATGGAGTAGGTTCAGTTAAAGGGGAACTTAGGAAGTGTTCTGATTAGTAATCCATGGATAAAGCCATAAAACATCTTACTCAGGTGGCATATATCCAAATGTACCAACAAGGCGTGTTTGCAAGGATGAATTTCCAAATTCAGTCAGTTTAGTTAAACCAAAATCAGCTACCTGTCATGTAAATATGTTGCCAAAATTAGGGATGGATTCTCATGCATCTGCAACGCTAAAAAATGGGATGTTTTACAACCTTTCCGTGGAAGTTTCTGTCTATCAAAATGTTTGCTGATTTAATATCACGATGGATGTACACTGGAACTGTATGTTCATGGATATATTCAAGACCTCTTGCTGAATCAAGTGCAATTTGCACCCTTGTGGTCCATGGTAGCGGTTCCCACCCTGAAAGCAGAGTAATCAAATAAAGATCAGCTAATATTAAAGGACTTCAGTGCTTTTGAATATTTGCATTTGTTCATACCCGAGCCATGTAAGTGTTCACTTAAGTTTCCATTCTCAATAAACTCGTAAACAAGGAACAAAGAACCTTCAACACAGTATCCAATTAAGTGTACCTGCATAATATTAATATATCACTTAGAATTGTATATTTAACAAAAAAAAGTGAAGGCTTATGTTAGCTTTGATAACTACATTTAGAGATTTGATTCGAAATGGCTAAAGTACTGTACTATTGTCGACAAGGGAAGTGTAATACCAGGTTCAAGTGATGAACATGTGTTAGAACATTCAGTTCGGCAAGAAACTCTTTCGATGCTTGCATATCCATCTTCTTGATTGCAGCTTTCTAAGTCGATATTTGTAGGAGAAAACACCATTCAAATATTGATATCCACCGCAATCAGTTACAATTAACAATTAAAACAGATTTCTTCTTTTAATAATACATTCAAGAATACGTACCTCTCCTCTTAGCCTACCATAGTAAACTGTTCCAAACCCTCCTTGACCAATTTTCTTACTATTGCTAAAATCATTTGTTGCCTTTGCAAGTTCTTCATATGAGAATTCCACAGATTTGTCCATAGAGATACCGCTAAGTCCCGGGGAAGCTCCGCCAACATGCCTGATTGATTCCGTATGTTTACTCAAGGGAGTACTTCTTCCCATACCTATTGGAATTTCCTTATTGATCAGTAAGTATCAAAAAAATAAAAATAATGCAGATATAATTTTTTTAACACTGATAAGAGCAAGGGTTACGCCGACCAGGTGGGGTAGGGGAATCTGTGCACAGTTTTGGAAGTAACGACGACCTGTTCACCTTCTTCCTTCTGGAGAGCCCAAAGTATGAAAAGACTGCCATTAAGAACACTGCAACAGCTACTACCGCAACTGACATGCCTGCAATTGCGCCTCTGGAGATTCCTGCTTGAAAGCAATGTCAATATAATTCACTGTAAGCTCTTATCTTAAAATTTCAATAGCAGCAATGCCGTGTAACCCCAAAGATACATGTAAGATAAGGCCAACCTCTGCTGCAAAAACAAAATTCAAGGAAAAAAACAAACAAACTAAATTGTTCATGTTTATCATTTGAGGCAAAATAAGAGTAAGAATAATACATAAAACTTGATGGAGGCAACTAAAATACCTTGATTTCAGGCACAGAAAATTCCCTGTTTGATCTGGCAAGGACCGAAGAAATAACATCACATTAAAATAAAAACATAAAAAGAATTTGGATAGAAAATAGATACAAGGGAAGCTAAAAGAACTTCTATAACCAACCTTTTGCAGGTATGAATACCAATCCACTCCCCTGGCTGAAATCCATTCCTGGGTTATACATCTGTAGCAGTTTTCCAGGTACACCGGATTCAGACTTAACGAAAGATATATTATCTTCAGGACTAAGTGGGTAAGTCATAAATAATCCATAATCCTTCGATACACTTTCATCACCACATGAGCAATTCACTGTTACATTGATGGATGTATAAGGTGGTAGTAAATTAAGATTGTAATGATTTATACTTTGTATCCAACCTGCTGTTGTGAGGTTTGCGAAAATCTTTTGAGCAATTATCTTATATGTATCTCCAGGTTGAGTAGTATAATTGAAAGTATGTCCTAAAAAATCATCATTAAGACAATCACATGAGAATGGAATGTTTACTCTTGTTCCATACTGAATAGTATCTTGATTTCTAACATCCGGATTATAAGTAAGGATTTCCGGAATGTTTTTGCCAAATATATCACTGATGTAAGTCAAGTTTGATCCTTGTACTAAAAAATAAGATGCCTTAGCAAGATCACAACCTGAACTACACTTAGCTTTAACTCGAAAACATAAGAAAAAAACAATTACCATACCCAACTCTAGTTTTCTTCTTTTACTTGAACAAAAAAACATATATGAGAAACAAAACAAAACAAAGAATCTAACCAAAGTATTGATGTATAATTAGAAAGATCAAAGATGTATAACTGTTGGTATCATCAAATGATTTGTGTATAGGGAAATATGTTTGACTTGATCTTCATTGCTCTTGATGGTTCTCTTCTCAACTCTTAGAAAATTTAAGTTTTCAAGTCATTGTTCTCGACATATTATTTGTTTATGATTCTTAGCAACTTTTGTGTGTATTTGTTTTGATTTTCAAACAAAAAATTTAGTATATCATAATAGGAGCCGTCCATGAATCCTAAAACAATTACGCGGTAATTTTTTTGTTAATATACTAGTGTAGGGATTAGATGCTAATATCAATTTGTTTTTTGTTACTAATTTTGTTTGGAAGATAGTAACTATCTTGTTATATTTGTTTGTTTTTGTGTTGAACATTAGGAAATAATATTTCGTTGAATACTTCTTCAGCCGTTTGATGTTTAGAGCACAAAGCTTTTGACATGTAAAATCTTACAAGAATATTCCAGCGATGGAGATGTTTATTGTAAGACGGGACTCTAAGCTTTACTCCAAGTGGCAATATAGAGTTAATATAGTATGGTTGACATTACTTTGTGTTTTGAACACCCAAAATAGCAATTCTGCGAAAGGGTTACGCTGACCTCTCCTTTTTGAGAGTACTTTTGACTGTTATATCTTTTGCTTGGTTCTCAGTTTACGTGGATGTTAATAGCCTTATGGAGTCATCTTCAATCTTTCAACTCTCCTTCGTTCCACCAAAACATGTTACTCAATCACGCAAATCTTATCCGTTTTATCTTCGTAATTGTCCATTGAAGCAAAGCCCTTTGCGATCGACTCGCCGTTTCTGTCACAAAATGTTTGTCCCTGGTTAGTTAATTACTTCTCACTCTCTCTAAATTTCTCTTTTTATCTCAATTCCAATAATATTGATATGAATTCATGTGTTGGGTTCTTGCAGGATTTGGAGAAGTATCACCAGAAGCAAAAGCAGCTCAGAACCTACATAGTTTCTTCACATATGTTGCTGTAAAGATTGTTCTCGCTCAGCTTGAGGTGTTCCTCCATCCTTGGTATCCAAGAGAACTATTGCATTAAAAAAAATTGAACTGAAATCCTCAGCTCAATAGTTCAGTAATCTGTTTCAATACTAAGAAATTCATAAGTGTATTATCTTAAAATCGGCGTCACCAAGCACTCCATTTCTTTTTCTATGTCGATCAGTTACATTGTTTGATTGATTACACAGAACAGAGTTATAACCCTGAGGGACATGTGGAATTGATGGACTTTGTACAAAGTAACTCCTTGAACGATGGGGATGAATTTTGTGCGAATCTTATGCGAGTGTCTTCGAGACATAAAGGTCTAGGTATGACTTGAAAAAACCCAATACTATCTCTCTTTGCCTATGTTTTGGTTCCTTAAGAGCTACATTCATGTTGGTTTTCAATGTTTTAATTATGATTCAGTATTTTCGTCAGTTTCATAGTTACAGAATTTAGCTTCTAGATACCTAGGAAGGTCTGACTTACATGAATATCTGATTGCATTGTGATTGAAACATGGATTATTGGCATTCCCTTGGTGCTCGCTTTGGTAGCCCTGCGCATTTTAGAGGTTAGTGATTCGTTAAAAACAGAACGATTTAAACCTTGTTCCTAATACTGTTTTAATTATCTCGATGT
This sequence comes from Papaver californicum, assembly GCA_023531435.1. NCBI lineage: Eukaryota > Viridiplantae > Streptophyta > Magnoliopsida > Ranunculales > Papaveraceae > Papaver > Papaver californicum. The sequence continues at coordinate 606,129 of JAJJMC010007390.1, read as the reverse complement.
TAACTCTAATATCATCCACATTTTACAAAATTTGATCCAGGTAAGATCTGCATACTGCAAAAAAGATTTTGAGTGGGACAACTTAAACAAGTTAGCTGTGAAGGTCAGCAGGTTAACTCTTTTTCTTGTGAAAATTTGTTATTTGATTCCTTGTCGTTTAATTTTATGATTGTGGGTGTTTCTTGTTTTTACAGATGGTTGATGATTCTAACACAAGAATTATGAGGGATTATGTTTTGGAGACCAGTCATTTGGAAAAGGAAAACTGATAATAGTGCACTCATACCTACTTATCTATGGATATACTGATATTCACACAATAATATGTTTAAAGATATGGAATACAATACTCCTATTTGAAGTTAGTCTTGTTCTCAGCTTACACACATTTGGTGGAGTAAAAAAAATATATATTGCAGAAAGTAAAAGGATTGAAAGATAATCAACCAACATGTATTTCTCAGAATTTTTTTGAATAACTCGTTAATGCCATTTCATAAATTTACCGTCATACACATTATTTAAATTGTGGGTACAAAATCACATACACGTGTTATATGTCACCTGAACATTTCTGAGTTTTATGAACATATTTGCTTCCCTAATCATTTCATCTGAAAATCCCATTTCTTACTGCTGCTTCTGCAAGAGGGACATAAAGGTAGACAGATTCAGTTTCTCCTGAACTTCACAAAGTAGCAGACCAATAGATACTGCAATTACCTCGACATAGCGCTGAAGGTCACACGGCGCTTGGATCCTCCCTTCACTAAGATATGACTGAACATTCTCCTCAATTTTGTCCAGCCTGAGTGTATAAAACAGTCGGTTAAGGCATATAAGGTTGGAACCAAGTGTTTCCTCTTGGTATAGATCACATGTTGAATGACTAAGAACCAAAAATGATGAATTTAGTGAACAAAAAGATTTACCTATATACATAATTTACCATGATACCACCACTTTGACAAATGCCTTTTTCTGATCGATCTGCCATCCAATTTAGTCTCTCCACCATCTAGCCCATATCAGAAAAACTTCGTTAGAAAATTGTTTGCTGACTCGGTAACTCATGATTTTGAGGTTCTATAGTAATTTACTAATTCTAGACGGTCAGACATATATCTCGGACAAAAGAACATAATGAGCTGCACAGGGACTATGAATTTTTACAACAGTAAAATAATCTAAGCTTAGTAAGCTACTGTGATAATCGTGAAAGGAGATATTTTTTTAGAATTTATGTACATACTGCTCCATTCTGCAAGTGAAAATTTGCAACTGCATCTAGAGCCTTCCCTCTCTTTTTCTCTAGAAGAAGGTACCTACAGATCTCGAATTAATCAGAGGGTTGTTATTAATTATTACTTACCCGTTATCAATGAAAGTACTTCCATTTGGTTCCTTTACCCGTCAATTGAAGAGAAAAGACAATTCAGTGTAGTTATATATTATCTCATTCGTTCGAGAGTTTTATGTGGGATTCCTTACCTTGCACATAACCGCAGAAGAGGAGGTTGCAATACAGACATCAATTTAGGAGAACTGGTCCACTCATAGTTTCTGGACGTCAGTAAGTTCCACATAACGTCCATGCCATTTCTTCCGCTAGTATATCCACTGCATTTGGAAATTTTACAGTGAATACAAGACTAAAGTTAATGCATAACTGTATTAGAAGCCCTTAATGGAATATGACGATACCATCCAAATTAACCATTCATGTTAGCTTACCTAGATGAATCCAAAATCTCTGTCTCTTCTTCTGGTTGAAGTATGTTTTCGCTGAAGGTAGAACTTGAAGTTCCTTCGGATGAATGAGTTTCGTCTACAGTATCTGCTTCAGCAAGTTTCCGTTGAGATGCCAACTTTGCTAAGAGCCATTGCATATAACCTGGGATTGGGCTGAGTGTTGCGAACGTCTGTATGGAGGAAAAAAATATACATGTTAGAAAAAATATGAGAAGCTTTTTCAAGAAAATGATGAGAATGTGGATTTGAAATTCTACTTCATTAAGATGGTAAAGATAGAAACTGAAATTCACAGAACTATCTGGAACGGAAGGAGGGTGCAGGGTACTTACAGAGACGTGTGGCATGTCTCTTTTCACGAGATCGACCACGTGTTTAATAAGAAATTTCCCTAAGTTAATTCCTGCCAAGCCTGGCTATTAGTTTGAAAATTGAACAGATTAGATACATGCTATAAATGTTTTTAACTTGTCATTTGTTTGTCGAGTTTTCTAGATTAGGGCAATACACACTTTGTAGATAATCTCATTGCCAATTTACTATCACTCTTTTTTCTTTTTCTCTGAACTTGGAAATCAACAATTTGTCATTTATTATCTCACCTGGGTTGATGATATAGAGTAAAATAACGCACATGTGGCCTGACTTTCAGGAGTGGGTGGGTTGTCCCACAGAACTTCCTGATTAGAATATAGAGAAAGGATCATGAGCTGAAGTAACAGACATGTATAGACTCTAATTCTAAGCTCGGTAAAGGGAAAAAGCGACCTGTATTGTCTGAGCTATATCCTTCAAAAGTGCAACTTCGATAAAAATCAACGGTTCACCTGTAAAATTTGGTGCCACATATGTCAAAACTTTAACATACAAATAATGCAGGCTTGGTCCTAGCTGAAGCCTAAAATTAGAACCATGCAATACATAGGTGATAGGTAGCTATTGTCGAGTTTCAGAGAACGATATAACAGCAAAATTTACCATGACGTTTCTACATTAAGATGCAAAGAGAATCACAATTGTTCAAGTGCAGATATAAATAGAAACTGCTAACCGGGTATTGCTGGATGAAGATATCCAAAACAGCGACGACCCACTCCTAACCTTCTCTTCAGATCTATAAGATTGCTTATTGGATGCACAGCCTACATAATAGAGTAATGCAAATAGACACATGCATTATTTCATAAAACCAAGTTGAATAACAAAATACCCTCCAAATTGGGGTGGGTGGGGTGGAGGTGGGGATGGTGTGTGTGTGTGGGGTGGGGGGGATGAATAGCTAGATAATGGACGAAACTGACTTCATATGCAACAATTTTCTCCAGCAAGGATGCTGGATCATCCCACGTAATTTGATGAAGCTCCAAAGCAGCTGGACTAAGCCATGTAACAAGTTTTTCCTTCAAGTCTGAGTCCAGCGCTCGTAAAGGTGCACTATTTTCCTCCCTGAAATATTTTCACACGGATGCATGTATAAGAAAATCTTTTCAACGAAACACCAATCCAATTGACTACAGAAGTGGTGAGTAGCAGATGAAAAAGAAAACCCACTGAAGCATAGAGAGAAGATCATTCCGCAGAATTGTCGAGAACTTCAATCCGCCAGGATGCTTATTCAGCCTTTCAAAAAGGATTTCATACATCGGCTGGAGAGCATGCCTCAAATTTCGCTCTGTCCTATAAAATGCTGATAACAATGCTTGCACATCGTGATCAGATGATTGAGCCTTCTCACCTTCAATCACAACCTTTTTAATGTCAATTAATACCTTAACAAATAAAAACAATTCAACACAAGGATAATAACAAGGCAAGTCAAACATCACAATCCAAACAACTCACTGCTTGGAATGTCAAGACTAAGATATTGCTGTATCAGTTCACGTAGTTGAACTCTACTAACATCATACTCTCTCGAGAGCACGAGTAACAATTCACGCCGATTCTCATGAGAGAGATTAAAATATCCCTGAGTTACAATTTACAAATCCCACATAAATTTAATCAAATTATTTTCAAGAAATTTAAAAAGCTACAAAATGAAAATTATTCATAATAAATACCTGGGAGAAGTCATTAAGAACCTCATCTATGATATCAGTTTTAGACAATGTTATAGCTGAATGTAATGTCTCTTGTACAAACTTCAATCCTCTAAAATAAAACACAACAAAGAAAAAAACAAACCATTCTTTCAAACAACTCTAAACAATATCTAATCAAAACAAGTTAAGAAACAACATCATATCTAGAAAAATCATTCACCTTCCTGGGTTGCTCGAAGAATCAGAATTCTTAGGAGATGAGGTTCCATGTTCACCAAATTGATTGCTTTCAAAGCTAGATTGTATCCGACTCTGCAAAGTACACAAGATATTTAACACAATACCTATAAAATATTTAGGTTAGTTTCCCTTAATTTAAAACATATTAAATTCATTCATCATTTTCATTTTTATATCCAAAAAATAAAAGGAAAAAGAAATTAAATTTCTGGAGGAAAAAAAAAACTTGCAAATACAAAGTGATATGAAATAGGTTTGAATTTACCGGAGACATAGAAAGCTTGTTTGGGTCAGTTGGTCTCATTCTGGTTCTCATCAAAATTGCCAAAGCTTTTCTGTTCATATTCTATTTTATTTTCCTTTATTCGCTGATAACGAAAGGAAAACGGAAAATTTTGTTCGGCGGATAACGAAAGGAAAGCGGAAAGTTTTGTTCTGCCATTAAGAGGAACTCTAGTGGGATGGGCATATTTGTTAAGTATAGTCCCACATCGTTTAGATTCTCTGGATTTATAAAGTATGTATATCTTGGATAACTTTAACCTTGTAAACCGGTTTTCGAGGTTAGTTAGAAATCCATAAACTTTAACATGGTTACTCTTATCCAACGGCTAGTATTTTTTTCCTATAAATTCAAACGATTTCGTCCAAAATCGTACATTTTACATTCAAAATAAGGGATTGCTTTATCCAAAAAGGATATTGTTTCTACTTCTTCCTTTGTGTGTGACCCAGTAAGGGTCTTGTTTGTCCCCCCTCCGTGTGAGGGGGGTGTTAAATATAGGCTCATGGACTTTAACAATATTGGCTAATTTACCAATTTTGCCTCTAAACGGGATGAGCAAACCCAAAAATAGATTGACAAACCCTTAAATTTGAGGGTTTGCCCATCGCGTCTCAAGTTGACAACGGTCGAATCTCAACGACTCTTATCCAACGACTAGTATTTTCTTCCTATAAATTCAAACGATTTCAACTCCAAAATCGCACATTTTCCACAAAAAAAATTCTTCTACTTTCACTGCAATCTTAATCTTTCTATTTCAAACTCTTGATCTCAACTTCTGCTAACAAAAAATCAGAAAATAAAAGGCTAGCTCATCACAAATACAAAATACTGAATCAGGAAAGGGTTCATCAAAGCCTTACGGTCCAAGGTTTAATCTCCTAGAAGATAAAGCTATCTTCAAAGGATATGTATCATGTACGCTTGATCATGTCAATGGTGTTAATCAAGCCCATCAACACTTTGTGGGAATTTTTTTAAAAAAATTGACGAGAGAACTGGGAATCCAAATAAACGTGACTTCTCCTAGTTGCCAGGTCGTTTTCATACAATCAGCAAAGACATGAGCGTTTGGGTAGGTGTGATGATACAAGTGAATCGCCAAAAAGGAAGCGGTGATACTGAAGCCGATATAGTAAGTTAGTTGCATTTTAAATTGTAGAATTAATTTTTAAACTTTTATCAAGTTGGTAGGATAACTAATTTTTAAATGTTGAAACTGCAGATGCGAAAAACTCGAGAGGCATGGCAACTAAAAGAAGGTTCGACTTTCAAACATGAATCATGACTCCACATCCTCAAAGTCCTGAACCGATATAACCGCGAATTGTTGAATGGATATCAAGTACCAAAGAAATCTCCTTACGAGACACCAAACGTTTCTCAAGGGTCTCCGTCTACTTATTCTTCACCAGAAACAACCTTAACCCCACAACCCAATATAGGCGTATCCTAGCATGCTAATTATAATATTAATGTTAATAGAAATACAAAAAGATATGATGGACCAGGCAACAAAAAAGCTAAAAGGAACAGAAAGGAGGCTCAAGAAGCCATTGAATCTTCAACTTCAGATGTCAACTTTCAAGATTTTTTTGAAAAACAAGAAAATGATGATATTGTTAAAGTATAGAGCGTAAGAAAATGGCTGCAGAAATTAGGAAAGGTCGCAAGGCACTTGAACATAATCTTTTTAATGCTCACATGAGAGGAATCTTGGGAATGGACATGTCAAAGATGAATCAGACACAACTGCAACTCTGGCAAGAAGAAATAAATCAAATTCAAGCACAGAAGGCACAATAACACCCAAACTCAGTTGACGTTGATTCTGATGAGGAGGAAAATAAGGATACCAATAATGCCATTGTTCCATTGGATTAGTTTATTAGTTTTAAATTTTGTATGTAATAGTTTAGTTTAATTTCGATGTAATCCTTTGTTTTGCATTCAATTTAATCCTTAGTTTCAATTTCAATGTTTCAATTTCGATGTAATCCTTTGTTTCAATTTCAATTGCAGTGTTGTTTTTTCACCAATTTGATCCTTAATTTCAATATTTGATACCTAGATTACATAAATCCAATTAAAATAAAATAAATAAAATGATTGAAATAATAAAAGGTTCAAAAACTAAAACTAAATCCTGTGAGGGTTTCTTCTTCCAATATCATCCCACAAGTGTGCAGTGAGATCCTCCCTTAGCCTAGCATATAATCCTCTATGTTGAATTCTCACTTCTACCATTCTATACTCTCTTGTTGGCACACTGTGAAGGGGTGGAACATCTTTCCTCAAATCTTGATATGGATAACTTGTCCAACTGGGATCCCATCGGGTCTCCTCGATAACCATATTATGCAAAATGATAAGGTGAACATAACCCTATTTATTTCTATTGGTTTAAACGAACGATATGGTCCACAAATTATATGGAACTTGATGTGTGTCGTACCACGCTAAAATTATTTATTATTATCTTACTACTTAAGATTTATGTGAAGCAAGGGTAAGAAAGGATCGTTCCCACGAGGAGGTCTTGGTTGTTATATGGTTTCAAAATCTTATGTAAAATGGGGGATTTTTCAGATTCAATAAAAGTAATTTAAACTAATTGAGAAAACAAGAAAATCGTAGAGAAGAATCAATAAATTGAGAATATGGTTAAGGTTTCGTTTTCATTCACAAAAATATTCTTAAACTAATAATTAGAATTGATATTTAATCTCGTTTTATCACAATCCCTAGAATACCTTGATCGCAAGAATATCCCGTAAATTTCCTCAAGTCATCAACAAAAACATTAAAGATGCGAATATGAATTCTACCAAGAGAACAACCTAACGTGTAAAGTGTAAAAAACACTAATCAAGTTTAATTCCCGAGGAGCATAAAGATTCATGAAATTAGACTAATCAATGCAATTGAACGTGAAAAGCGCACTAATTCAGTTTAACAAAGGTCATGATCCACTCGTGATTACTAGGATACATCTCTACAAGCAATAACCACAATCGTGCTACTTGTATTCAAGGAGTATCACTTTTGCGTATAATAAATCCTAAATTAGCTATAAATATGAATATGAGTTCAACCAATTTGCAACTTGACTAAACAAACAATCAAATCATACATGACGATATTTATGGTGAATCATGAACGATAAATATGAGACAAAGCTAATTTATTATTCATAGAATCATGTATTCTAAAATCCAACTATTCCCTAACCAATAATAAAATTAACTACTCATAAGTTGGAGTTTACACAATTGAATTCAAGAAGAAAAGAAATTGCAAACCCTAGATGTGAGAAATCTTCCCCGCTCGAACCTACAAAAGAAAGTAGAAGAGCTGAGAAGAGAACTAGGTGATAACTTAGATATCTCCATCTCTTGTTGTAGTTGCTCTTTTATAGCTTTCTCCCTTGTAGAATCCTTCTTAGATCAAGGGCTATGGGATAGAGTGTTTGAACACTTTATCCCTTTCAAAATGAATGAGTGACTAGGCGAAGGAGTGATTTTTCCACTATGGGATAAAGTGGAGTAGAGAGACTAGACGGGTGAAGTTTTTCTGTCTAGTATAAAAAAAGATCTTGGACGGGTCATCCCGTTTGGGAGTTTATCTAGTTTTTTTATTATTAATAACCTAGGTAGGACCCGCGTTTTAAGAGTTTAATACTGAAATAAATTCCCAGACGACTGAAGTTTACCCTCTAGTGATTTTTTTACCCAGACGGTTGAAGTTTACCCTCTAGTAAAAACTAGCAACCACTCCTTCGAGGGAAACTTTGGTGGTTATTCAGGCGAGCCTTGTTTGTCATTCATACATCTCAAACTCCTTCCTTGCAATATTGAGTTCATTCATCAATTTTGCTACTTGAACAACTAAATAACATCTGTTTGACCGCAAATGCTGATATGGTAGAAAAAAAGGAATAAGTTGGTGTTAACATGTCACAATAATTAAAATAAAATAAAATAAAATACGCCAACATTTGGATTCAGACGATTACGATGAATAACGAAAAGTGGAGCTAGGTTCTTTAAAAACATACTTCTCTTTCCCTTTTTCTGTTTTTCTTCACAACAAAATCAGGATTTTAAATTCTTGATTAAATTTTAAAGCCGAAAATGTTATTAAGGATCAAGAATAAATAAAGAATCAGGTATAAAAACTGAAAAGAAAATGTATTCATTTTCACTCAGTTCGGCTCTCCTACTTGTTGTCCATCTATATAAATCCTTCTCTTAATCGATCAAATCTTATAAGCAATTAGTCATTCTAATTAGGGGTTTTATTTTAATTAGAGGCTTAATTAGAGTAATTTCTTTGTATTAATTTTTTATTTTTCTAGATAATATAAGATGAACAATTTATTGTCGTTCGTCGGATAACCACAAATAACGATGAAATAAAAGATTCTGGCAGTAGAAGAGAAACGAATCAAAAGAAGAAAAAAGGCTTGCTGGTTCATGATGTTAAACTTGATTGATCTCACCATTACTGTTCAATAACCTAGGTTATTTTGTCCAGATCTTTTCGAATAAAAACAGTCGATTATGTAAGGTGATCGATATTGCAAACAACGACGACGAAAGAAAAATAACTCGTTTTTTTCGTTTATTTATTGGGGAAAAATGATTTAGTCTAAAATCCCATCCAAATAAACTAGTTAGTCCTGACAAGTGTAGTCAACCTCGCTGATATTTCCGGTTTCGTCCTTAAAACGAGACGATTATCTCAATTTTGGTCATCCGAAATATCACCGGGAAACTCGTCTGACTCGGCCGATATTGGGACGAGACGAGACAACGAGATAAGAGAAATATGGGATTTTAGAAAAATCAATCAAACCACCCTAAATTTTTTCCTGCAATCCCGATTCTTCTTCAACATCCATTTATCTTTTGATTTCTGAGAGGGAGAGAGAGAACTTTCTTTCGTCTGATGTTAGATCAGATCTCTTTTTCTCTCTTTAAAATCATCTTCAAAGAAGCAGATCATTTGATTACTCAAAATAAACAGAAAAATCTAGGTTTTGAATTATCAATATGGGAGGAAAAATCCAAGTTGGTAATACCACTAGTAGACTAGTAGTAGTGGTGCGATCCAAATCCAACTGTCGAAGAAATATGAAAAGTAGTTCTTAATGTCTCTGTATCAGTAAAATCACGAATTTTGCATGCTAGTACATATTTTAGTTTAAACATTAACTAAATTGCAAAACCACTACTTAAGTTATGAGAATTTTGCAGTTAATATGTTGAGTTCCTAGATCTGACAAATGATCCCGTTCTTCCAATCTCACGAGGTGGAGAGTGGACATGGAGAATTTGGTAAGAGCACTACAGTTGAGCATTCTTTTCTTTTCATGAACTTTGACACAAAAAGGAATTATGTGGATAACCATAAACCTGTGAAGTATTTGATTGATAGGATGCCCATTTTTTTTGAAGCATGATATAACTTATAAGATGCCCATGGTGTCTTTTCTTTCTTTTTTTTGCAAGAGAGGAGAAGATTATCCATACCAGATTTCTTAAGTATGTGAAATGAGGGTATCATTATTTGATGACTCATAAATGATTTTTTTTTTTAATTCTCATAAATGAATCTGAAGATTTGGTTTCATATTTTGTATGGATCTTGGGTTTCAATGTTTTTTAAAATTAATAATACTTTATTATATCTATATATAACTTAATATGTATAGTGTGTGAAAAGTTTTTAATATATAAATTTAGAACCGAAATTTTACCGAAATTTTTTTCAAGATAAAGTTGTCTTAGTGTTTTGGTCCCAACCGAGATGGGACCGAGATCCGAGATTGACTACCTTGGTCCTGACCTATTCAACTAGGAACAAATCAGTCATTTATTTATTTGAAATATGAAAAGTACACAAATAACCTTCCTGATTTACAATTTAGTCCAAAGTAACTTATGATGATGTCAACAACTTTAAATAATATAAAAATAATTAAAAAATAATTAATCTTTTAAACCGCTCATCCAAAATTCGTAAACTTTATATATTCAGAAAACTCTTTTCAAGATCTACAAAAAATAGTACCCACATGACTATATAATTTTATTTCTTAAATTTTTTAATTTTCTCTTCATGGTTATCTCATGTGTACAAAAAAAGTGCACATGCATATAAACTTATTAGTCCTTTTTTCACATGTGCACAAGTTTGTACACACCTACAAAACATGCATGAAATTGATCATTCGTACTCCCCCACATACCTACTTTTTAATGAGAATTACATTGGTGCACCAATATGTACACCCCTGAAAAACATGCATAAAATCGATTGTTAATAACCACACACACAAACCTATTTTTTTTTTATAGGAATCACACTGGTGCACCAATATGTACACCCATGCAAAACATGCATAAAATCGGTCATTTATAACAACACACAAACCTATTTTTTCATGAGATTTACACTGGTGCACCAATATGTACACCCCTGTAAAACATGCATAAAATCGATCATTCATAACCACACAAAAAACTATTTCTTCATGGGAATTACATAGGTGCAACAATATGTACACAACTACAAAACATGCATTAAATCGATCATTCATACCTATATGCAGACCTATTTTTCATGGAAAATACACTGGTGCAACAATATGTACACCTCTACAAAACATGGAACAAATCAACCATATTCACCTCAGATAGATTTGAATCATCAACCTCTGCAAACCTTCTGATAGGCTTGGAGCTCTACCATTTTGAGCTTATGATTCCATAAATTTAAGATTGAGTTTATTACAGTCATTGAAGAATAAATGTAAGATTCAAATCAGGTAGAAAATCAAATCTAAATTAATCCTTTAGAAATGATTATTTGGGTAATCCAATCTAAATCATACTCATACCGACGAAGCAGTCCATATATCCTTGACATATCGTAAAGGTGTACAATTATGTACACACCTACATAAATCTAACAATCAAACATCCATGCCCACATAGAACATACCATATATCCATGAGATATCACTGAGGTGTACAACTATGTACACACCTACAACAATCTAAAAAATCGAACATCCATGACCATAAAACAGTCCATATATCCATCAGATAACATACTGGTGTACAACAATGTACACACCTATAATAAATCTAATAAAAAGAACATCCATGCCCACAAAAGTAGTCAATATATCTTTTAGATATCGTAAATGTGTATAACTATGTACACACCTACATAAATTTAACAACCAAACATCTATGCCCACATAGAACATACCATATATCCATGAGATATCACATATGTGTATAACTATGTACACGCCTACAACAATCTAACAAATCGAACATCTAAGCCACAAAACATTCTATATATCCATGAGATAGTATACTGGTGTATAACTATGTACACACCTACAATGAATATAACAGAAAGAACATGCATGCCCATAAAGCAGTCCATATATCGATGAGATATCACACAGGTGTACAACTATGTATACTCCTACAAAAATCTAAGAAAAAAACATGCATGTTTACAAATCAGTCCATATATCCTTGAGATATCATAAAGCTGTACAAATTTGTACCCTCCTACAACGAATCTAAGAAAAACAACATCCTGTTTTAGGGTGAAAACAAAATATACTGCAAAGTGGTACTTTCAAGTAGGTTCGAGAGATCAAGCTCGAACAGGACGAACCTAAACCAAGGAACGGTCGTTCACGTTCTGCTTCGATTACAAAGATGAAAAAGATTTGGGTAGGTCTTAGGGGAGGGAAGAAAAAAAGGTTGAGAAATATCAGTAGTGTGCGAAGAAGAATAGATTCTCCGTAGAGGAATCGCTAATTCTATAGGTTTTTGGTTTCTTCAGACTGATTGCGTGATTGTGTGTTTCTGTCTTATTTCAAATATATGAGAATCATCTATTTATAGTTTGAAGAGGACACACTGATATCCTCGTAAGTCACGGAAGTTAGAAAGAAGTGTAGAAATGATGATTGTGGAGAGTGTAGGGGCAGTTCCCAAAAGGTAGGGAAGACCTGTCTGACCAGTACTCCTCATCCTCTCAACTGCTCTGTAACTGCCCATTTCTTGCTATCTTTCTGTTCGTGGGGATTGTGTCACCACCCACGATGTCGTAGACCGCCATACCAATACCCCAATAATAATCCCCTCATGTTGTATTTGATATCTCGTGAAATAGTGGAGTTATAAACCATGATGGTTTTGATTAAGTCAAGTCAAGTCAAATGACCTACTAAGTCGGTGAGGTAAGTTGTGCGACTCACTTGTTTAATAGCCAGACTGGTTAGTCTCGAGTATGGGAAGTTCAGTGGCCATGTACTTTATTGAAAGTAATGCGGCATATTAATGGCTAAGTATTAGCTTAAAAGCGACTTATTGTAAGTCTGAGAGGCATTTGAGGCCAAATGTCATAGAGGGATCCTTGAGCAAGGAAACCAACTGAAATTCATATAAAACTCAGTTTATGACCTATATTAATAAGAAAGGCATATTTTTGAGCAAAGCAGCTAGCAAAGCCAACAGTAGCTACTTAACGCCAATAAGAAGGTGTTAACTCTCTTAACATAAAAAGGCTAGTATGCTAACATCTCAGGAGTAAGAGCAACATTCACATCTTTTGGTAATATTAATTGTACTAGGACTAGGAAGCTAGTACCAAGGAGGTTTGAAGTTAGCACTTCAATTGTATAGTTAGACGTAAGCAAGGGCGCTAGCCACAAGCAAGGGCGTCATCCACAAGAAGGGCGCTAGCCACAAGCAAGGGTATTAGCCACCACAAGGGCGTTTAGCCATCAAGGGCGTTAGTCATCAAGGGTGTTAGCCACCAAGGGAATTAGCCATCAAGGGCGCTAAGCCAAGAGCATCACGGCCAAGGATTGGCGCTTTTGTTGCTAGATTTAGCACTTTTGATGCTAGAGCTTAGGTGCTAAGTTGGTAATATGTGAGCTAAGGACTTATTAGGTGTTTTTGTACTAAATAAGACCATTTTGGTTAGTTAGCACCTCTCAGGTGCTGGGTTTAGCGCCAGGAAAGTTAGCGCTTTTAGCGTTATTGTGGCTAACTAGTGCCAATGCGATGCTAAGCCGAATGGCTAGTGCTATCTTGGCGTTAATATGAGAAAAGACTAGGGTTAGCCTAAATGAGAGGTTCAATGCATCTTTTGTGACATTGTTTCTCGACTGTGGCGCATCAGAGAGAGTGACACATTATTTGTGGCTTATATTTAAGCAAAGTGCTAAAGCAACATATTTAGGCTCAGGGAGCAATTTGAGGTGCATTCGTTGTGAATGAAGCGTTAAACTATAATATATTTCATGGTTAAGCATTAGCTATTCCCGAGTTTAATAGATGTTGGTAGAATATGAATGCGTATTCGAATCAAGTTTAAGGAATTCGGTCATGGAATTTATGGGACTTGAGACTATTTCGATACGGCATGAATATTACGAGCATTGAAGAGACTACAAGGAAAATTTAGGATATTTAGATAGAATCTGCGCTCTCAATTCGCTTGCGGAATATAAATAGAAGTACAATATTCTTTATTAAGCATATGAGCATAAATATGCATATATATGTTCTTATTGTTTAGCAGAGGGTAATATTATAATTCTATCCCTTGTCAAAAACTCACCGTCTACATTAAGTCCCCTGCTTAGTGACAAACAGTAATGTTGCACAGTAAGCACGAGATAGTGACAATATGCTTTCAATAATTATGTATGCATAATTTAAAAAATTTAAGAGTAAATGAAGATATACTTAGCTTCTGGGACCTGAAGATGTGCAACGCTTAGCGTTAACTTCGGTTGAGGATAGTAGGCGCCCTTGTTCGTGCTTGGAATATTGGATATCACGGGCGGGAAGGATTAAAATTGGCGCGATCAACAAGAGGTAACCTTGCGCCATTTTGTTTGTTTCCTAATTGAACAAGGACTATTCAAGTTGGATTCTATATATATACATGCTTCTCTCCACTTTTTTTTCTTTCTTTGTAAACAAAAGAATACGTTATTGCTCTTTCCCTTTTCTCTCTTGCTTGCTCGAGAAAGTAACATCATCGATCAATTTGTTCCTCGAGAATACAATAGCAAGATAAGAGTCATTAACTAGGAGTGCGTCAGCGAGAGACGCTCAGTTCTTGGGTGCATGACAGCAGATAGAGAGGAATTTGGAGTATTCGAGCACATGTTAACAGCAAAAGGAGTTTGGGAGTGTTGTTGGTTGGATTAGAGGTAAGCGCGTCCTTTCCTTTTCCTTTTCCTTGTTTTTTTTTTGCAAACCCTATTTTTTTTTTTTTAGAATTATACTTCTTTTTGAGAGTCATGAACATTTAACAAACTAGGGTTTCAATCCACTTTTGATATATGGAGCATTTGAATGTATTGTAGATGACTAATGCGAATCATAATGATGTTGGCACATCTTCTGGTCAGAATAAAGAAGAAATTTCTGATATTATATTTCTTGAGAGCGTACCTCATTTTCATGATAAGTTTCAGGAGTATATTTCTGAAGAGCTTGCCATACCCCCTGGTTTTATTGGTAACTTTATCTCCAACTCTGAGAAGTGTGCTATCCTTCAAAGTGTTGTTCTTGAGACCGTCCCGAGACTTTGCTTTCAAAGGGAGATTACTTACCCTCTTCTGTCGAGTTCAAGACACATCAATCCCCTATAAAAAAATGGATGAGATGGTGCAAAGTGATGTTGAGTGAACCTTAAGTGGTTAAGGTTTTGAATGAACCTGGAATATTTTATGATGTAAGATTGTCTGATCATCTACAGGTTTATAAGGATATTGAAGGTATTTTGACTTTCCCTTCACGTTGGTGTGAACTAACTCATACTTCTATATGCTCCTGGAGCGAGCTAAAAATTACTCTGGAGGACGTAGTTAGTTTGTTGCAGCTTCCAGTTTCTGGAACTCTTCCTGTTGAAAATTCCGCTAAAGAGAAGCAAATGATCATATCTCTGGAGAGGAAGGTAGAGGAAATCCAGCGGGTAGGGATCGAAATGGTGCATATTATTTGAAGTGGATTGATCATTGATGGAATGGTGAGGACGATGCTAATGATCCCTCTCTCAGCAACCCTCTGACCATTACGGCGTTTCTGACACTCTGGATGTCTAGGGACGTATTTGAAGACTTTCCATTGGAAATTTGAAGCTTCAAGTTGTTCCTCTAGCGCTAGCACTCGCTAGTTGTGAGTGTCTCCCTCTTGGTAAATTATTACTTGGTTCTTTGTATTCTCATTTAGATTCACTGGCTCGTGACATGAAGACTTCTAATGGGTTTATGAAGATTGATTCTTGTGCCCCTACCCTGTTTCTCCAAGCATGGTTATGGGAGTACTTCCCCAAATATGCACCTTTGCCGAAGCTTTTGAACTTGGAGGGAGGTATTGAATATGCAAGGATCTGTCATTGGTATAGAAAAAATACTACCTTTGTTGATTTTATTGACTTGATAGATATACAGGGTAAGGTGAACTTCAGACCTTGGGATTCTAAGCACAGACATATACTTTCATCTACCACTGTTGTTGTGGACGTGGCCCCTTAGGGGCGCCTTGGGAGCGAGTGACTTGTTGGGTTGGTACCTGGTTTACGACTGGGGTGGAAGGAAGACGCTTAGTTCGGGATTCCTATTAGGGTGGAGATTTCTCTTAGGTCCCTCATAAATTACAACACCAATTGATGGTTGAATGTTGTAATGCTTGCTGACTAGCCGGCGATTCCCACGAGTATCTCCACGACTGTCTTCTCTTACTGGTCTAGTTCTCTCCAAGAGGGCGGGAGCAGTTGTGACGGATCGTTTTCGGCTTCATTTAACTTAGAGAAAGTCTGAAAACGTAATTTTCGAGAAGAGCACGGTAAACATGGATCATACCATTAATACAAAGCTCTACTAGTTGATGTTCTGTCACATTCGGATCATGACAATCCTGAGCTTGAATTCTGAATCTTTTCATATATTCATTCGGGTGCTTATTATTCCCCTAGAATATTCTTCCCAGGTATGATATAGTGATCTGCTAGGAGACGAAGAAGTACTTTTCGTAGAAGGCGTTAACCATGTCCTCCCAATAAAAAATGTTGCTGGAAGCAATGTTGTTGTACCACGTGTAGGCTCTCCCAGTGAGAGACTTTGAAAATTATTTGAGGCGTAGTACATGATTGTATTCATGTCCCCCGAGGGATTCGAGGAATAAAGAGGCGTGCTCACGAGCATTTTCAGTTCTATCATATAATGAGAAAGTTTTTGGAAGAGTAACCTGCCGGCAGAGAGATCCTCTGGATTTCAGGCGGGTATGGAGGTTGGTGTTGATGGGCCAAGGGCGAGTCCTCTTTGCCATGATTTCGCAAGAGTCTTTTTGGATCTTCACGGGTGACAAAATTGGATTGCTGATACCTTTTTGGTGGTCGATCAGGAATTGTGGAATCCCTTGCCTTTTCGAGCCCCATGTGTTTCAGCATCAGCAGCCGTTATAAAGTTGGTTCTGTTCTGCTCTGTTAAGCGATGACGTTGTTCCGGGGAGAGTTGCTCCGTCAGGGTCTTGAGACAAGCGAGTAACTCATTCTGAGTAGTATCCATGTCCATTTGGGTTCTGGCAAGGACTTCTTGTCTTTTCATCAGATCGTCTATGTTGATTAGAGTTTGAGTATTCTCGGCGTCTTCAGCGGTTTTATCGCCGAGAGGAGGTATAATACTAGAATAGGACGTGGAGGTTCAGTAGCGATAGGGGTCTTTTCAGAATCACCACCACTAGTACTCCCTGAACCAACAACATAAGTTGTAATTGCTCCAGACCTAAGATCTACCATTTTTAAAATTATTGAAAGTTGGCTTTTATAATCGAGAGGTTGATCTCCCACTATGGTCACCAATTGTTTTAGGGTGAAAAAAATGTACAACAAAATGGTAATTTCAAGTAGGTTCGAGAGATCAAGCTCGAACATGAAGATCCTAAACCCAAAAATGGTCATTCACGTCCAACTTCGATTACAAAGATAGAAAGGATTTGGGTAGGTCTTAGGGGAGGGAAGCAAAGAAGGTTGAGAAATATCAGTAGTGTGCGAATAAGAATGAATTCTCCGTAGAGGAATCACTAATTTTATAGGTTTTTGGTTTCTTCAGACTGATTGTGTGATTGTGTGTCTGTCTTATTTCGAATAGATGAGAATCATCTATTTATAGTTTAAAGAGGACATAGATATTCTTGTAAGTCGTGGAAGTTAGGAAGACGTGGAGAAATGATGATTGTGGAGAGTGTAGTGGGGCAGTTCCCAAAAGGTAGGGAAGACCTATCTGACCAGTACTCTTCATCCTCTCAACTTCTCTGTAACCGCCCATTTCTTGTTACCTTCCTGTTCGTGGGTTTTTTCCACCACCCACGATGCTATATACCGTTATACCAATACCCCAATAAGAATTCCCCCATGTTGTATTTGATATCTCATGAAAATAGTGGAGTTATAAACCATCATGGTTTTGATTAACTCAAGTCAAGTCAAATGACCTGCTAAGTCAGTGAGGTAAGTTGTGCGACTCACTTGATTAATAGCCAGAATGGTTAGTGTCGAGACTAGGAATTTTAATGGCCATGTACTTTATTGAAAGTAATGTGGCATATTAATGGCTAAGTATTAACTTTAAAGCGACTTATTGTAAGTCTGAGAGACATTTGAGGCCAAATGTCATAAAGGGCTCCTTGAGTAAGGAACCCTACTGAAATTCATATAAAACTCAATTTAGGACCTATATTAATAATAAAAGCATATTTTTGAGAAAAGCAGCTAGCAAAGCCAACACTATCTACTTAGCGCAAATAAGAAGGTGATAACTCTTAACATATAAAGGCTAGTAAGCTAACATATCAGGAGTAAGACCAACATGCACATCTTTTGGTAAATATTAATTGTACTATGACTTCAATTATATAATTATCCACAAGCAAGGGAGCTATCCACAAGCAAGGGCGTTATCCACGACAAGGGTGCTAGCCACCAAGGCCGCTTAGCCATCAAGGGCATTAGTCATCAAGGGTGTTATCCACCAAGGGTGTGACGAATAGGAAAATTCTGCCTCCGACGTGTTGCGCTAGGCAGGCTAGGACTCCCCGATGCGCGATTTAAATATAGAAACCGGAACTTAAACCTTAACTTCTCGCTGGAAAATGCAGGTAGATTTTTCCTTTCCAAGCCTGCTTTGCATGCATGATACTCGAAACGTAGTTTCCATATCGTTCCAACTCACCCTTGTTTTGCAAAGGGTGTAAGGCCATTAAAGCCAATGGTGAATGCCTTTTACAAGCATCACATAATTATAATCCTTGTTAGCACCTATACCATTTCAAGCCTAAGTTTTCGCTTCACTAATTTTGCTTCGATCATGCGCTGAAGTATGCACTGATCTTGTTTTTGCCAGAGTGCAACATCCAGGCACATGCCATTCCATGCTGTAACGGTTGGTAGGAAGTATGAACAATCCATCGAATGGAATTGCAACTACCTCATCAAGTGTGGCAACAATCATCTCTTCACTTAGCATTGCTAAGCCAGATGATACGAGTTACCATAATATCGCAATCACCTCTAAATTAGATGATATGAGCGACAAGGTGCTGCACCTCAATGCATTACATTGCGGGTACCTGCGTACCCAACCCGTACCTAAGGGATCAAGCATGCCCGTAGTTTAACAAAGTGTTAATTCGAAAGGAACAAGTAACTTAAGCCTATTAAGGAAAAGCCAGCATCAATTCCCACTGAATCGCAAGGCCAAAGGCCAATCAAAGCCTAGGACGTATAGGCCGAAAGACTTTTGCAAGGTATGCACCAGCTTGTGCATAACTATTGTTATTTACTATGCAAATATGCGTTCTCGAGTAAGCAACACGATTGAATGATGCTTTCACATAATTCAAGCTTTATGGGCTCAGCTACAAGCATATTGATGCTTAAGCATCAAGTATGCTCCAACGTATATGCCACATCGTATTTATATATATGTGCATCACCGCTCATGCACAATCAAACTTCATCGGTTAAGCTACAAGCATATTGATGCTTATGCATCAAGTATGCTCCAACGTATAGGCCACTTTGCGTATATATGTGCGTTACCGCTCATGCACATTCAAACAAAGCTCCCTCCATATATATGTTTTATTCGCATTTTTACAAATAAATAAAATAAAGGAAAGTGACATCCATCGACTGCACTTAGGCAAAAACGCCAACTGGTTGGTGCCTCCTAGGAAAATCTGCTAAATGGTTAGCACCTCAAGGCAATTCCGCTGACTGGTTGGCGCCTCTAGGCTAATCCGCTAACTGGTTGGCGCATCAAGGCAATTCCTCCATCTAGTTGGCATTGCCAAGGCAAATCCGCTTTCTGAAAAGCCAAGTTAAGCATCATCGATTTTCAACCAACACCTCCTCCCTATATATGTTTCATTCGCATTTATACAAGTGGATATAAGGAGGATGTGTGACATTCGTCTACTGCACTTCCTAGTGATACATTCTCAATCATGCATTACGGTCTAATAGTGCATTAGCACTATGATGCTCTCGCAGATGCGCAACATTGGTTAGTGATGCATTCTCAATAATGCATCACGGCATAATAGTGCCTTAGCACTATGATGCCTTCTCGGGTAGCAACATTGGGTCAGTGATGCATTCTCAATAATGCATCACGGTATAATAGTGCATTGGCACTATAATGCATTCTCGGTATGCAACTTTGGTTGGGTGATGCATTCTCAATCATGCATCACGATATAATTGTGCATTAGCACTATAATGCATTATTGGTACGAAACATTGGCTTAGTGATGCATTCTCAATCATGCACTCGAATAACAACATTTTCTTAGTGATGCATTCTCAATAATGCATCACGGCATAATAGTGCCTTTACACTATGATGCATCCTCGGGTACTCCACATAGGGTCAATGATGCATTCTCAATCATGCATCACGCGTAATAGGGCCTTAACAAAATAATTTCATGTCAAGGCATCTAAACCCTAATGCATATCTGAGTAAGCTTTATAAGCTTAGGATGAAGCTTCATCCCATGCCATGACGTGTCCATGAGTAAGCGCCATGCGAAAATTACGGGTGTTACAAAGGGTGTTAGCCATCAAGGGCGCTAAGCCAAGAGAATCACGGACAAGGATTTGCGCTTTTGTTGCTATATTTAGCACTTTTGGTGCTAGAGCTTAGGTGCTAAGATGATAATACGTGATCTAAGGCCTTATTAGGTGTTTTTGTACTAGTTAAGACCGTTTTTGGTTAGTTAGCACCTCTCAGGTGCTAGGGTTTAACGCCAGGAAAGTTAGCGTTATTGTGGCTAACTAGTGCCAATGCGATGCTAAGCTGAATGGCTAGTGCTATCTTGGCGTTAATATGAGAAAAAGGCTAGAGTTAGCCTAAATGAGAGGTTCAATACATCTTTTATGACATTGTTTCTCGACTGTGGCGCATCAGAGAGAGTGGCACATTATTTATGGCTTATATTTAAGCAAAGTGTTAAAGCAGCAATTTGAGGTGTATTTGATAGGTGCATAATTCACACATATAAAGTAGTTTTTCCTGAACCTTATTTGCTATATTTGAGTGAATTATTAGGTATTTTGATTACTTTCGAAGTTTAGTCGCCTTTTCAGGTTACAGTTCAGAAACCCGCAGAATGGAGCTTAAGAGCTAGAATCACCGAGGAGCCAGTGAAACTCTGCTTAATTTAGGCCTTTCACATACCACAGTGTAGGTAATTGAATTACAAAGCCAATGGTGAAAGAATGAAGTCATTCTGATCAAAATTGAGGAAGATATGGGCAAAGCCCCGAAGTGGCTTATTTGGCCTACGCAGCCAGCGGCCAGGCGCAAGTGCGGCTGAGGCATGTTGCGGTAATGTGCTAAGTCATGATTTGAAGGGCTAGAATGGTTTGATGGGCTAGTGGATAGCCTTGGTGGGTTATTAGCTATGTTTTAGACATCATATGGGTTTAGGAAAGTATTTGGAGCTGAAATACCTTGTTGGAGTGAAATATGGATACTTAGCACATTTCCTAGTTCTACTAGGATTGGCTAAGTGGCTAACTCGAATTCCACATGAAGAAATTAGGCTTTTCTCGTGGGAAACCTATTGGGGAGGTAGATATAACATATATTGGAGGCTCAAGGGACAATTGGAGGTCAGGTTCACTATACAAAGCTTGCACACAAGTTAGCCACAAGTTGGCTACGCAAGGAGAGTTTGAGACAAACTAGGATTCCATGGGCTGTTCATGCAAAGATTTTAGGGATTAAAAGGCATATAAATACCAAAGTATCCAGGAGTTTTAGAGGATATCACGGACAGTACAATACAGGAGAAGAAAACAGCAAGAAGAAGGAAGGCAACAGGCGTATCTAGAGGCTGCTGGCTATCTTGGCAGCTGCGCTTCGGAGCCACAATTGTTCTTCGCTATCTTTCCGGGTTTGAGTAATTTATTTCTTAATTGTTTTCCATGGGTTTTGAGACACCCATGATGAGCTAAACCTTTTATATTGGTTAGGGATGTAATCTGAAGTTTAAAGACATGTTTATCAATCGAATGGCGCATATCTCATGATTTCATGTTATTTTTAATATCGTTCATGTTCTACTGATTATAACGCCATGTATGATTGATTGTGTGTTTGTTTAAGTTACAAATTGAATGAGCATGCATTGATATCTACAACTAAACTAGAGTTTTTGATCCGGAATTGTCGAAGGATTCTAGTTACAAGTAGTATAGCATATTTGTTAACAATACTTAAAATTGCCATGCAAGTATGTGTAGAAGCTTGACCTAGATTAAATCCGAGTTGCGCGATGCATCGGATTATTTAGAATAACCTCAACTCACAAAGACCATTGCTTTCATTGGGTTAAACTTGGTGTTTACATCGAGTTATCTGGTGTTAAGAATTCAGAGAGCGGCGCGATACCCTCTCTGATGATATTAGGAGTTTTGCCGGAGTAGCCCTGCGATATGATGCTTTAGGGTTATTGGTATTACTAATGCATGAATGTTGAGTATGCTTTGATTGATAACATGTTGGAAAACGGACGATGAATTCTCTAACCAATGCTTTCTTTCCCTGATACACGTTTTTATTAATTTTGCTTTAGTTTGCTTTAGTTTAAATCACAACACAACCCCCCTGTTTACTCACGTAACTGAAAATAAATCACAATCACTGCCTCTCTGTGGGAACGAACTTGTTCTTATTTGCTATACTTAAATCTATTTTGGAAGAGTAAGAACTCGATTATTTTGGTTGATTACGACACGACCAAATTTTGGCGCCGCTGCCGGGGAGGCATAGCGGATTGTTATTTATTTTTAGTTTCGTTTTCTTTTTATTTTCTTTTTATTTTTCTTGCTGAATTTTTTCTTTTCTAACCGAATTTTGAGAATTTTTTTTTCAGGTACTTAACCATGTACAATTCACAATATCAAGCGTATAATGGTAATCAATTTAGTTTTCACCCTCAACATCACGGCAATTTCCAACCATACGAGGAGTATAATCACAACCAATCCTTTGGTTATGACCAATATTCCACGTACCCGTTTGACTATCCTCAGACATACCAACCCTTTAGGGATGAGTATGTAATTGAACAATCTCAGAGATGGGAGGATAGTCATACTTCTAATGATTCCTCTAGTGTTGAAAAACAGATGTGCACCATGATGCAGCAGTACATGGATCAACTCGAGGAAATGAGAAGCTCTAACCCTTTTGTGCACAATAACGAATATGTGATTAATGATTTACAGCCACAAGAAAGGGAGGAAAATTATGCTTGTGACGGTTTATCTAAATCTACTCTTGATCGTAATTATGATCATTCACCTATTCAACGGGATGAGACAAGGTTTAGAAACTCCACCACATGTAATGGTGTAAGACCACCAAGTTTGAGAGAACTTCAGAGAAGGTTTAAGCAATTGGTAGAAGATGAAGGGTCATCATGTGAAGAAATTGGAGAAGCTAAAAGAGCTTTGCTTAGGGAACATGAGCGACGTGATTTTATGGGATACAATGATGATTTTGAACCTCTCGAAAATCCCGACATCAGTGATGACATTACTCCAACTCCAATTCTGGTTGATGATGATTGTGTAATTGACTCGACTCTTGATCCTAATAATGATCATTCACCCATTCAAAGGGAAGAGTCGTGTTCAATAGATTCCACTGTATTTAATGGTGGAAAACCTTTGAATGTTGGTCAACTTTTTCAGTTATTCCGCGAGTTGGAAGATGACGGAACACCGGACGAGCTTCTCAAAGAAATTAGTAAGGCCATTCGTATGGAAATTAATCGACGTTCTGACAAATGTTGGGAAACCGATGAAGATTCTGATTACGGTGAGTCTGAAAATGAAGAGGAGTGTGTTGAGATTGAAACTGAATTGATTAGTACTGTGGAAGACCCAATTGAACTTTCCGAGGACGATAATAATAATGTTAGTGCCGAGATTTTTGTTGAGGCAGTACATTCAGAAAGTTTGATAGAGGACCACAACGTACAAGAGATAAGTAATTCATTACAGATTTTTGAAAAAGAGAAGGATTCCACAATTCACGATAATTAAGAAGGTTTGCCTAAACCTTTGTTTCTTAATCCTTTCCCTTTACCTCGTTTTGGCTTGGATTTACGTGCTTCGGAAGTACTATTAGATTACTTTGCTTCTAAATATCCATTGTTGGAAGCACTTGATTCTCATTCTGTACAGGTTAGCAAAGAGGAGTCTATAGAAGTTCCCGAGTTCTATGTTCTTTATCCACTTCCGAGTGTAGAAAAGACTAAGTGTGGGGGAAACTTCTATCGACCAATAACTTCACTATTAATTTCATGTATTAATATTTTTGTGAAGTTAACGTTTGCAATGCAGATTGTTTTATGGGTGGATCCCTAAATTTTCAGATTATTGGTCTACGGGCGATCAGAGAGTCGGGCTGAAGACGTTAAACTAAGCGCTAAATGGGAGGCAACCCATTGGTTTTGTATTTCTATCTTTTGTTTCTGATTTTTATTTTTAGAGCATGTAGAGTTTCCCATCTTGACGGTACATTGGATGATTCAATTTACATTGAGGACAATGTAAAGTTTAATTGTGGGGGAGTATTTAGGCATATAGATTTTTACGTAGAATTGTTAAGCATACACACATTTGCATGAAAACCTTCAACTTTTAGAGATTTTAGAGACACTTTGCACACGGCTAGCTACGATTACATACGGACTTCTACTCGAAACAACTGAACTTAGAACTGTTAGAGAACTACATTCGGAGTGCTTAGTTTTGAGAGGCTAGAGCCGACCAAAATGGACCTAAATTACCGTTAGGAGAGTACAGGGGAGACCTGTGATCATTCAATACCCTCGAGTGAGGCACCAGACCTTCAATTATACGTTTAGAGTGTTTCATCTACGCTAATTCCGGGTAGAATGATGAGCTACCTAACCTCGCACCGATTTCAGCACTATTTTTAATCTCTTGAGTGCTAATTTTTATCAACCATGAAGGTGTCATCAGAGTTGCTAACTTATTCTTGTAGTTTGGTTTGCAGTTGGCATCGTTCTCTCGGCAACGTCAAGTCCATAGAAACGTATCATAGTCAACAAGCGGAGCAATAAAAATCAGAAGAAAGTTGAAAATAGAGCAAGCAAGTAACTCGTGTATGAAAGTGAACAAGAAGCAAGAGTGCAGCCATACAAAACCAGCACTGGCGTAAAAGGCTAGAAAAATCAGCAACATAATCACAAGCTACATGCGTAAAAAGATACAAAAACTGGCGTAAATTCAAAAAGAAAAAAAAGAAAAAATATTGGTGCTGCTGGCGTAAATTAAAATTAAAAAAAAATATATATGAGCCAGCAGCAATGAATGAGAAGAAAATAAGCCAGTAACAACGTGAAAAAGAGCTAAAAGCAACCGAGAAAAAATAGGCAGCAGCAAAGAAAAAGATGCGGCTGAAAACTTAGCACATTTGGTGCTGTCTACGTACATAAGAAAAAAGAAGAGCTACCAATGATCAAGGCATAC
Organism: Papaver californicum; assembly: GCA_023531435.1. Classification (NCBI taxonomy): domain Eukaryota; kingdom Viridiplantae; phylum Streptophyta; class Magnoliopsida; order Ranunculales; family Papaveraceae; genus Papaver; species Papaver californicum. The sequence goes on along the minus strand of JAJJMC010007390.1, from coordinate 580,674 downwards.
GAAGAGCAAGAGTTTATGAGCTAAAGTGAAGACCAAAGACGTTTCTATGGGATGTTGGGAGAATGGTGCTGATTGCCGACCGGATGAGAAGGTAAGTAACAATTCCCATCTTCGCATAATGGTTGATTTCCTTTCGTAGAGATTACTAGAAAAATAAAAAGGGTTCTTTCTTGTTCCGTTTTATACGGGATAACATCTTAATATGACTCGGAAGGTTACCTTTCCTTCCTACCTGTCAATATGCGTAGGCTTTCTCTCTTCACTCTCGCTTACGCATCTGTGAGAACCATAAAGTGCGCCTTTTGAGTGTCAATTTCATAAAATCATTGGTAAGGCAGAAATATTCGGTCACTCTCGAACCGGGACTCTTTTATTTGGTGGTTTTCTCCAAACTCAAGGGTTAAGCATGAGAATAATGTTCTTTTATATTTCTGACTTCTTATTGTTGGTATGTAGAAACTTTATGTCTTCGTAGCTTATCGTATGCAGGTGCTTCGGAATTTTGGAAGTTGAAGTAGGTTTTGTGGGTATATCTCTTGTAAACCCTCACGAGACTATAACTCGTCCAATAGGGACACCTAGGGGTTTAAAGGCTTGTTGCACATGCTAAGTGTAACCGTTTACTCGACGAAATGGAGTTGTATTTTTATTCTTTTTAGTTTAGTTAGATCGATAGTTTGCTCGAGGACTAGCAAAAGGCAAGTGTGGGGGAATTTGATAGGTGCATAATTCACACATATAAAGTAGTTTTTCCTGAACCTTATTTGCTATATTTGAGTGAATTATTAGGTATTTTGATTACTTTCGAAGTTTAGTCGCCTTTTCAGGTTACAGTTCAGAAACCCGCAGAATGGAGCTTAAGAGCTAGAATCACCGAGTAGCCAGTGAAACTCTGCTTAATTTAGGCCTTTCACATACCACAGTGTAGGTAATTGAATTACAAAGCCAATGGTGAAAGTTTGAAGTCATTCTGATCAAAATTGAGGAAGATATGGGCAAAGCCCCGAAGTGGCTTATTTGGCCTACGCAGCCAGCGGCCAGGCGCAAGTGCGGCTGAAGCATGTTGCGGTAATGTGCTAAGTCATGATTTGAAGGGCTAGAATGGTTTGATGGGCTAGTGGATAGCCTTGGTGGGTTATTAGCTATGTTTTAGACATCATATGGGTTTAGGAAAGGATTTGGAGCTGAAATACCTTGTTGGAGTGAAACATGGATACTTAGCACATTTCCTAGTTCTACTAGGATTGGCTAAGTGGCTAACTCGAATTCCACATGAAGAAATTAGGCCTTTCTCGTGGGAAGCCTATTGGGGAGGTAGATATAACATATATTGGAGGCTCAAGGGACAATTGGAGGTCAGGTTCACTATACAAAGCTTGCACACAAGTTAGCCACAAGTTGGCTACGCAAGGAGAGTTTGAGACAAACTAGGATTCCATGGGCTGTTCATGCAAGGATTTTAGGGATTAAAAGGCATATAAATACCAAAGTATCCAGGAGTTTTAGAGGATATCACGGACAGTACAATACAGGAGAAGAAAACAGCAAGAAGAAGGAAGGCAACAGGCGTATCTAGAGGCTGCTGGCTATCTTGGCAGCTGCGCCTCGGAGCCACAATTGTTCTTCGCTATCTTTCCGGGTTTGAGTAATTTATTTCTTAATTGTTTTCCATGGGTTTTGAGAAACCCATGATGAGATAAACCTTTTATATTGGTTAGGGATGTAATCTGAAGTTTAAAGACATGTTTATCAATTGAATGGCGCATATATCATGATTTCATGTTATTTTTAATATCGTTCATGTTCTACTGATTATAACGCCATGTATGATTGATTGTGTGTTTGTTTAAGTTGCAAATTGAATGAGCATGCATTGATATCTACAACTAAACTAGAGTTTTTGATCCGGAATTGTCGAAGGATTCTAGTTACAAGTAGTATAGCATATTTGTTAACAATACTTAAAATTGCCATGCAAGTATGTGTAGAAGCTTGACCTAGATTAAATCCGAGTTGCGCGATGCATCGGATTATTTAGAATAACCTCAACTCACAAAGACCATTGATTTCATTGGGTTAAACTTGGTGTTTACATCGAGTTATCTGGTGTTAAGAATTCAGAGAGCGGCGCGATACCCTCTCTGATGATATTAGGAGTTTTGCCGGAGTAGCCCTGCGATAGGATGCTTTAGGGTTATTGGTATTACTAATGCATGAATGTTGAGTATGCTTTGATTGATAACATGTTGGAAAACGGACGATGAATTCTCTAACCAATGCTTTCTTTCCCTGATACACGTTTTTATTAATTTTGCTTTAGTTTAATTTAGTTTAAATCACAACACAACCCCCCTGTTTACTCACGTAACTGAAAATAAATCACAATCACTGCCTCTCTGTGGGAACGAACTTGTTCTTATTTGCTATACTTAAATCTATTTTGGAAGAGTAAGAACTCGATTATTTTGGTTGATTACGACACGACCAGTATTCGTTGCGAATGAAGTGTTAAGCTATAATGTATTTCAGGGTTAAGCATTAGCTATTCCCGAGTTTAATAGATGTTGCTAGAACATCAATGCATATTCGATGCAAGTTCAAGGAATTCAGTCGTGGAATTTATGCGACTCTAGTTCGATACAACATGAATATTACGTGCATTAAAGAGGCTACAAGGCCAATTTAGAGTATTTAGATAGAATTTGTGCTCTCAATTCGCTTGCGGAATATAAATACAAGTACAATATTCTTTATTAAGCATATGCGTTTAAATATGCACATATATGTTCTTGTTGTTTAACAGAGGGTAATTTTACAATCTAGCCCTTGTCAAAAACTCACCATCTACACATCCATACCTAGATAACAGACCAATATATCCCTGAAACCACATACCGGTGTACAAATCTGTACGTTTATACAACAAATCTAAGAAAATTCAATATTCATACCCACAAACAGGCCATATATCCCTGAGATAGCTTAAAATCAAAATAAATAAATAAATAAAATAAAATCAAAGTTCTATGAAAATCAAAAACCTAAAACAACAAAATAAAAAAGGCAAAGAGTAATCAAAAGATCGAATAAGATTAAAGATCAAACATATATTTTCAACCTACTATAAAAAAAACACAAACGGAGAAATTAAACAAAATCATATAGAAGATCAAAAACTAACCCGAAAATAGAAAAATTTGATGAAGAAACGAGTAATCCAACAAAAATGCCCTCCAAATATCTTTCTCTCTCTCTCTTTCTCTCGTAATCTAAATATGAGATCTAAAATCAAACCATTCCAATAAAAAGGTAGTTTATATACGGTTGTAGATGATGAATTTTTGACAAGGGTCAGATTTATAAAATCGCCCTTCTTCCTAGTTGCAGGAATATAGAAATATACGCACCTACTTATGCGCATACTTATGACTTCTCATCAAAATACAAAATAATGTATTCCTACTTATATTTCGCAGGAGAATTGAGGATACAGTCTCTACAAAAGGTTACATGCATTCTATGCTAACAATGTAGTCTATAATCTCTATATATGTGTTCTATATTTGTGCCTTAGCTCGAGAAAGTCCCTGCTATATTTGTGCCTTAACTCAAATGTGTCCCTGCTATCTCAAGCACGTCTCTAGCATGGCTGATACGCCTTAGCTCGAGAAAGTCCCAAAGGCCGATGCGTTCTAGATTCTCTAGCGCGTCCCCAAGGCCTATGCGTCTCCAAGGACAATACGCCCCAAGCTTCTCCAACGCGTCCCTAGCTTTGCCCTGCTAGCCTCCGCGTCTCTATCCTAGCATGCATATGGCCAATGCGCCCTTGGCTTAATATAGCAATACTTAGCAACTTAGTCACAAGTGCATTAACGCTAATATCTTAGTGCTAACTATACTATTGAAGTGATAACTTCAAACCTCTTTGACCCTAGCTTCCTAACACTAATATAATTGATATTTATTAGAAGCTAGGCATATTGGTCTTACTTCTGAGACGTTGGCATATTAACCTTTTATAACTAAAAGAGCTAGAACATTCTTATTTGTGCTAAGTTACTAGTACTAGCTTTGCTAGCTACCCCCCTTAGAAATGTGCTTTTCTTATCAATATGGGTCCAACATTAAGTCTTATATGGATTCTAATAGGTCTCCTTGCTTAAGAAGCCCTCTACAACATTTGGCCTCAAATGCCTCTCAGACTTATGCTAAGTCACTTCTGAGCTAATACTTAGTCATTAAATGTGCCATGTTAGTTTCAAGCAAGTACATGACCACTAAACCTCCTAGACTCGATGCTAATCAGTCTGATTATTAATCCCGTGAGTCACACAACTTGCCTCACTGACTTAGCAAGTTATTTGACTTGACTTGACTCAATCAAAATAATAGTGGCTTATGACTCCACTATTTCCACGATATATCAAATACAACACATGGGGGGATTCTCATTGGGGTATTGGGTTGGAGGTCTACGACAATCGTGGGTAGTGGCACCACCTCCACGAACAAGAAGGTAATAAGTAGTGGGAGGTTACAGATAAGTTGAGAGGATGAGAAGTAGTGGTCAGACAGGTCTTCCCTACTTTCTGGGCACTACCCCACTACAATCTCCATAATCATCACTTCTCCACATCTCCCTAACTTCCACGACTTACGATAAATCAGTGTGTCTCCTTTAAACTATAAATAGATGATTCACATCTATTCGAAACGGGACAAAAAAGACATTCAGTCTGGAGAAACAAAAACATGCAGAATTAGCGATTCCTTTCAGAGAATCTATTTTTCTTCTTCATACACTATTACACTGATATTTTCTCAACCTTCTTTTCTTCCCTCCCCTAAGACCTACCTAAATCATTTCTATCATTGTAATCGAAGAAGGACGTGAACGGCCATTTCTTGGTTTAGACTCGTCCTGTTCGAGATTGATCTCTCGAACCTATCTAAAAATACCATTTTGTAGTACATTTGTTTTCACCCTAAAACAATTGGCGACTACAGCGGGAGATCAACCTCTCAATTATAAAAGCCAATTTTCAGTTATTCAAGATGGTGGATCTTAGGTCTGCAGCAGTTACAACTGCTATAGTTGGTTCAGGTAGTACTGGTGGTGGTGACTCTGAAAACACCTTTATTGCTACCCCGTACTTATAGTACTACTACACTTCTTCTCAGTGGCAAAACCACTGAAGACACTGAGAATACTCAAACTCTGGTCAACATAGATGATCAGATGAAGAGACAAGAATTCCTCACCAGAACACAGATGGACATGGCCACTACTCAAAAAGAGGTATTTTCTTGCCTCAAAACTTTGATGGAGCGACTCTCCCGAAACAATGTCATCGCCTGACGGAGCAAACCAGGACCAAGCTCACATCAATCACTGATGCCGGCACGTCAAAGACTCAAAGAAACGATGAAGTTCATATCATTCCTGATCGCCCACTACAGAAGTACCAACAACTCGATTTTGTCACCTGTGGATATATAAAGAGACTCCTACGGAATCATGGAATGCCCAAACGACACTCAACATGGTTAATATGATGCAAACACAAAAAGTTCCTACCAGAATACAGAAAGACATGGCTACCACTCAAGAGAGGTACTCACTTGCCTCAAGACTCTAACGGAACAATTCTTCCCAGAATAGATCTGTCACCAGTTGAAGCAAGCAATGATTCCAATCCTACCAACGTTAATAATACCAAAATCAATGTTGAAGATGATGACGAGATCTACACTGAAGAAGGAAAATTTCAAGGAGGACAGTACCTGGAAAGACAGTTTTAATTTCGAGGTAAAGAGGGACCAGCCTCACTTCATCAACACCAACCTTTTACCCTTTAGCCATCCAAAAGATCATTTCACCATAGGATATCTCTCTCGCTATTCTCCCTCTATAATGGGGATTAAAATGTTCAGATCTAAAAAGATTATTCCAGATGAACGACGAATATCCCTGGGACTACATATGCCGATTCAGGTTCCAAAAGTCGTAGAGGTACCTGTTGGAGCATACGTCTGGTCCCTAAGCACTACAACATCCAATCATCTATTAGGTCCTTTCAGAACGAAGGGGTCATGAGGGAGGCCGCATCTCAGCAAGCGTCACAAATCAAACGTTCACTATTATTTTCAACCCCAGTTCTAGCCTTAGCCTCGGCATCGGGCCAAAAACGAGCTTTGCTCCACGTCCCAGATAAAACTCTACAACGACAACAGCAAAAGCCAACATCTGCTATGACATTCTCAAATTTCCCTTTCACGTGAAAAACCTTTCATTCTGGTACGAGTCTCTTCACTCAGGTACCAGTCCATTTCATTCTGGTACGAGTCTTTTCACTCAGGTACCATTCTATTTCATTCTGGTACGAGTCTCTTCACTGAGGTACCAGTCCCTTTTACTCTGGTACCAGTCTTTTCACTATGGTACCATTCCCTTCAGCAAGGTACTACCTACTTCACGTTCCCATGTAGCTCCCAGATGACGATAAATCCATGCAATGCCAAGATCAGAATTCTCATCTTTACATACAACCTCTTTTCATTTCGGGGACGACTCAAATTTTACCCTGAGGGAGACAAATCATTACAAATCAGCATAAACCGATGAAATGGTGAAACCACCCATCGCGAGAGTACCCTGGGAGGGTCCTACTAAATAGAAATCAACGACAACACCCGTATTAGGGTATTCAACTAGCACATTCCCTGCTACACCACCATTCTTCACATCAACATCAGTAGGAGCATCATCCTCAACAAGTACGCGAAGTGGAGCTCGCATATCAGTAAGGGAGGTACACTATCCATATCAAAATCAATAGTACCTCTTTTTCCTTCTCTAACAAGCCCAGCTCTCTGATTTGAACATTCCGCCCCTAAAAGTAAAGAGGAGCCAGGCATATTAGGTCAGAACATCTCAAACGTGAAATTCTTGAGCATTAACCGTAAAACCTACTATACATATTCACAAACGTCACACACATTCATTATAGAGTGATATTTTGAGGTATTTCATGAGCCCAACCTATTACAAGATGTTTCGCAAAACCCGCGTCAAAAACCGTTTTCACTACCTCTCGAAAAATATGAAGCTGACAACAATTGGTGATGAATCTGGGGATGGTTCTATATCAAAAGTTTCGTATTGGTTTCTACTACAATGTGTTAAAAGAGTGCATCAATCAGACAAGCGAGATAAGAGTTATGGTAAAAATGGCTAGCGGAGTCGAGTCTGAAAACTGTCAGGATTTTCCTGGATACTTCCTGAGTTCTACTTTTCAGTCGTTTTGACGCCCCAAACAAGCTCAAAACCCGGTTACTACTTTCTATGATGTAGGAAATTGTTTTCTAATAAGGATAGATGGGTCAATTATCTAAAACGGAGGTCGTATGAAGATTCTACATCGTTTTTCCCAAGCACTATACTTCTGAAATTTTCCGATGACGAAAATCCATAAAGTTTTAGTAAATTCGGATACAACTATGGTTATATCAGAAGTTTGAAGAATTCACATGTTCTATCATGTTCATCAAGATAAAAAAAAAGCTTATTTGGGGCGGATCCAAGTTAACGGAAGAGCCTCAAATTATTTGCCTCACTCTAGTACATGTCCCTCAGGGATGCATAAACAATTAGAGCTAGAGCCAGCGGCTCTCAAACTTGTTCCAGGGACACATCACTGTGTCTTCATCGAAAGAAGCTCTTTTGCATCTCAACAACCAGGAAGACAATAATTGATTCAACTTCAATTCAGATACTCGCTCCAGTCCCATGATTTTCCATGTCCTCTCAAATTCTTGGAAGCATGGACCTGTGACGACACCCAAAAGTTATCTTCTGCCAAGTAGCGGATCCAAGTGAGTCACACTTGGGGAATGACGACTCCTTTATATTTAAAATTTTAACATAGTAACATCCCTCAACTAGAAGGTATGATCATAAACGATACAAGCAACAAGACTTTTCTATACCAGTACTCACACGACTGGGGAACCTCCTCTTCTTACCTGATCACATCCAAAAAGGTAACCCTATCCGTGTTGCTTCTACTTACTTCAACCATATGTATCTACTGTTGGACACGCTTCGGACTCGGAAGCCACAATCATCTCCATCTCAGAACTTTAAAGACACAGTCACCTCAGATTCAGGCTTCTCGTCTCAACTTCTCGAATATTGGTTTACAAGTTACCAGTCAGAAATCCGGTAATATGCTCACCATGGAGAAAATCGCACACTCTGTCGTGCTCCCTGGTACTTGTCATGTCTCCTGGTGCTTGTCATGCTTCCTGGTACCTATAATGTCTTATGGTGCCTGTCATATCTCCTGTTACGAATTCAGGAATTGACAACAATCGGTGAAGAACAGGTCAAAACATCCTTCACGAGAAGTGTTTGTCTATGTCTCTACTATAACATACCATAAGGGCACCTCAATCGGAGACTTGAGTTAGGAGATATAGATCTTACACTAAAGTCTACAAGATCTGAAAATTCACACGGGATTACTAATCACAAATGTTGACGCATGGTTGGCTGACCTATCCAACTTGGAATCGAGTGATTCTATTTGCATATGATAGCTTGGTGTCTTTGATTCCAAAGTTGGGGTCAAACGTCAAAATCCTGCATATGGTAGCTGCTCAACAAACATGACTGGATCAGAAGTTCAACCCAGCTACGCTTCCCTTGGCTCACGAATTAGAATTCCGGGCAAAAACATGGGCATATACTAATCCCATCCAAGATTCATGCTAAGGGGCACTTATCCCAGTACCTAAAATCCAGAAGCTAAGTTTATCTTCTTCTACTCTTAAAATATAAATTATGCATATATAATTATTATAAGCATACTGTCACCATTTAGGGCTTACTGTGCAACATTACTGTTCCTCACTAAGTAGGGGACTTAATGTAGATTGTGAGTTTTTGACAAGGGTCATAATTGTAAATCGTCTTTTTTTCCTAGTTGCAGGAATATATAAATATCCGCACATACTCATGCGCATACTTCTGACTTCACATCAAAATACAAAATACTGCATTCCTACTTATATTCTGAAGGAGAATTGAGAATACAGTCTCTACAAAAGGCTACGGGAATTTTATGCTAACAATATAGTCTATAATATCTACAAATAACTACAGGTGTTCCATATTAACCATGTAGCCTATATAATAAGTCTCAAGCTCCTACACGGATTTCCAGCTAGTATAGAGCAACTTGAGTCTTCTCTAGTGCTATTCCTAAAGCTTAACGTCTTCTCTAGTGTTATTCTTAGAGCTTGTTCTGTATCTGATGTCTTCTCTAGTGCTATTCCTAGAGCAATGTCGATACTTAAATTCTTGTTTAAACAATATCAATTTACTGCTACACGCATAATCTGGGAGTATCTAATGCTTAATCCCAAAAATACATTCTAACTTAACACCTTGTTCGCAACGAACACATCACTAATTGCTCTCCTGAGCTCAAACATGCTACTTTAGCACTTTGATTAAATATAAGCCACAAATTATGTTCCATTCCTCTCGGATGCGCCACAATCAAGAATTAATGCTTCAAAAGACGCGTTGAACCTCTGAGCTAGGCTAACCCTGGCCTTTTCTCCTATCATCGCCAAGTTAGCACTAGCTATTTGGCTTAGCACCACATTGGCACTAGTTAGCCATCTTAGCGCTAAAAGCGCTAACTTTCCTGGCGCTAAACCCTAGCACCTGATAAGCTCCAACTAGCCTAGCATAGTCTTAGATAGCCTATTTTTTTTTATCATATTAAGGCCTTAGACAACGCATCACCACCTTAGCACCTCACTTGTAGCATAAAAAGTGATAATCCTAACCCTAGCGCCGAAGGTGCAAACTCTCTTGGCTAGCTCCATCTTGACGCATCCCCGAGTAACTTGCCTCATTTGGCTGAGGCGTCCTCGAGTACTGTCATCATTAAAATGAAGCGTCCTTGAGTAACGAGCAAGGCCCATATGTCCCTTATATCCAATGCGTCCTTGCTAAGCTCAAGCGCGCCTCCCTTAACTCAAACGCGTCCCTGCTAGCTCGAGCACATCTTTAGCCTGGAAGATACGCCTTAGCTCGAGCACGTCCCCAAGGCCGATGCTTTCTAGCTTCACTTGCTCGTCCCCCAGGCCGATGCGTCCTAGCTTCTCTAGTGCGTCCCCAAATCCAATACGCCTCTAGCTTCTTCAACGCGTCCCTAGCTTGGCTCTGCTAACCTCCCCGTCTCACCTCCTTAGTGTTTCTATCCTAACACGCCTATGGCCAATGCACCCTTGGCTTAATATGGCCATACTTAGCGACTTAGCCATAAGTGCATCAACACTAATACCTTAGTGCTAACTATACTATTGAAGTGCTAACTTCAAACCTCTTTGACACTAGCTTCCTAACACTAATATAATTGATATTTAATAGAAGCTAGGTATATTGGTCTTACTCCTAATATGTTAACACATTAGCCTTTTATAATAAAAGAGCTAGAACACTCTTATTTGCGCTAAGTAGCTAGTACTAGCTTTGCTAGATACTCCCCTCAGAAATACGCCTTTCTTATCAATATGGGTCCAACATTAAGTCTTATATGGATTCTAATAGGCCTCCTTGCTTAAGTACACCTCTACAACATTTGGCCTCAAATGCCTCTCAGAATTATGTTAAGTCACTTCTGAGCTAATACTTAGTCATTAAATGTGTCATGTTACTTTCAAGCAAGTACATGACCACTAATCTAACACCCTTGATTTTTGCATGGCGCTTACTTAGGGATGCGTCATGGCATGTGATGAAGCTTCATCCTAAGCTTATAAAGCTTATCCAGGGATGCAATAGGGTGTGAATGCATTAGACTTGGAACAATTGGACTTCATGCTAACTAGATGGAGGATTAGCCTAGAAGCTGACTAACCTGTTAACGGATGTACTAACCAGTTGGCGCATTTTCCTATCAACACTAACTGGATGGCGGATTAACCTAGCAGCTATGTAACACCCGCAATTTTCTCATGACGCTTACTTGGGGATGCGTCATGGCATGTGATGAAGCTTCATCTTAATCTTATAAAGCTTACTCAGATATGCATTAGGGTGTGGATGCCTTTACCTCGAATTATTGTGTTAACGCCCTATTACGCGTGATGCATGATTGAGAATGCATCGCTGAACCAATACGGCATATCCGAGAATGCATATAGTGCTAATGCACTATTATTCCGTGATGCATGATTGAGAATGCATAACTTAACCAATATTGCGTACCGGGAGTGCATTATAGTGCTAAGGCACTATTATGCCGTGATGCATGATTGAATTTGCATCACTAAGCCAATGTTGCGTACTTAGAATGCATTATAGTGCTAAGGCACTATTATGCCGTGATGCATGATTGAGAATACATCACTGAGCCAATGTTGTGTACCGAGAATGTATTATAATGCTAAGGCACTATTATTCCGTGATGCATGATTGAGAATGCATCACTGAGCCAATGTTGTGTACTGAGAATACATTATACTGCTAAGGAACTATTATGTCGTGATGCATGATTGAGAATGCATCACTGAACCAAAGTTGTGTAACGAGAATGCATTATAGTGCTAAGGAACTATTATGCCGTGATGTTTGATTGAGAATGCATCACTGAGCCAATGTTGCATACTGAGAATACCTTGCGAAAGTCCTTCGGCCTATACGGTCTAGGCTTTGCTTGTCCTTTGGCCTTGTGATGAAGTGGGAATTGATGCTGGCTTTGCCTTAATAGGCTTAAGTTGTTTTTTCCTTTCAAATTGCCACTTTGATGAACTACGGTCATGCTTGATCCCTTCAAGGTACGGGTTGGGTACGTAGGCAGCCGCAATGCAATGCATTGAGGTGCAACACCTTGTCGCTCATATATCCTAATTTAGAGGTGATTGTGATATTATGGTAACTCGTATCATATGGATTGGCAATGCTAAGTCAAGAGATGATTATTACCACACATGATGAGGTAGTTGCAATTCCATTCGAAGGATTTTTCATTCTTCCTAGCAACCGTTACGGCATGGAATGACATGCGCCTGGATGTTGCACCATTGGCAAGAGCAAGACCAGTGCAGACTCCAGCGTATGATCGAAGCTGATTTGATGAAGGAAAAAAAAATTAGGCTTAAAATGGCCTAGATGCTAGTCCAAGGCATGATTTAGGCCTGGACAATGATCGTAATTATGTTATGCTTTCCAAAGGCATTTCACCATTCGCTTTAATGGTCATGTACCCTTTGTAGAATAAGGGTGAGTTGGAACGATATGGAAACTATGTTCCAAGTACCATGCTTGCTTGAAAAGGCAAATATACCTGCATACACAGCGAGAAGTTAAGCTTTAAGGTCCGATAACTACCTTTTATGCCGCGCATCGGGGAGTTCTGGCCTGCCCAGCGCATAGCGCCGGAGGCGGAATTTTCCGGTTAGTGACAAGCTAACTAACCAGTTAACGGATGTGCTAACCATTTGGCCCATTTACCTATCAGCGCCAACCAGAAAACGGATTTGGATAACCAGTTAGTGGATATGCTAACCAGTTGGCGAGTTAGCCTAGCAGCTGGCTAACCAGTTAGCGGATATGCTAACCAGTTGGCGTTTTTTCCTAAAATGCAGTCGATGGATGTCCCTTCCCTTTGTTTTATTTATTTGTAAAAATGCAAATAAAACATATATATGGAGAAGGTGTTGGTTGGAAATCGATGATACTTAGCGATGCTAACCAGAAAGCAAAATAGTCTTAGTTATGCTAACTAGAAAGCAGATATGCTATAGCTATGCTAACCAGTTGGCAAAATTGCATATCTATGCTAACTAGTTTGCGTATTTTCCTAGCTATGCTAACCAATTGGCGTATTTGCTTGTAGCTTACCCGATCAAGCTTGAATTATGTGAAAGCATCATTCATCCATGTTGCGTACTCAAGAATGCATATTTGCATACTAAGTAGCGATAATTATGCACAAGCTGGTACATACTTTACTAAAGTCCCTTGGCCTATACGGATTATGCTTTGCTTAGCCTTTTGCCTTGCAACGAAATTGAAATCGATGTTGGATTTTCCTTGATAGGCTTAAGTTGCTTGTTTATTTCAAATTGACACTTCAGACGAACTACGGTCATGTTTGATCCTTTCAAGTTACGGTTGGGTACGTAGGCATACACAATGCAATGCATTGAGGTGCAACATCTTGTCACTCATATCATCTAATTTGGAGATGATTACGACGCTTTAGTAAATCATATCATCTGGCTTGGCAATGTTATCCAAGAAATGATTATTACCTCACTCGATAAGGTACTTGCAATTCCATTTGATGGATTGTTCATACTTCCTATCAACTTTGACGGTATAGAATGACATGTTCTTGGATGTTGCACTCTTGCAAGAGCAAGATCAGTACAGGCTCCAGCGTATGGTAAAAACAGAGTTGATGAAGCGAAAAATAGGCCTGAAATGGCCTAGGTTCTAGTTCAAGGCATAAGTTAGGCCTGGACAATGCTTGTCAGGATATGATGCTTGCCAAAGGAATTTACCATTGGCTTTAATGGCCTGTACCCTTTGCAGAACAAGGGTGAGTTGGAAAGGTATGGAAACTACGTTTCGAGTATCATGCTTGGAAATGCAAATCTACCTGCATTTGCCAGCGAGAAGTTAAGCTTTAAGCTTCGATTACTGTCTTTCAAGCCGCTCATCAGGGAGTTCTGTCCTGCCCAGCGCCCAACGTCGGGGAGTTTTGTGACAACTAAACTTCCCAAACTCGACAGTAATCAGTCCGATTATCAACCCAGTGAGTCACACAAGTTGCCTTAATGACTTAGCAATTCATTTGGATTGACTTGACTCAATCAAAATAATAGTGGCCTATGACTCCATTATTTCCACGAGATATCAAATACACCATATGGGGGGATTCCCATTGGGGTATTGGTTTGGCGGTCTACGACAATCGTGGGTAGTGGCACCACCTCCACGAACAAGAAGGTAATAAGTAGTGGGCGGTTACAGAGAAGTTGAGAGGATGAGGAGTAGTGGTCAGATAGGTCTTCCCTACTTTTTGGGCACCACCCCACTACAATTTCCATAATCATCACTTCTCCACCTCTCCCTAACTTCCACGACTTATGAGAAATCAATGTGTTTCCTTTGAAGTATAAATAGATGATTCTCATCCATTTAAAACAGGACAGACAAGACACTCTGTCTGGAGAAACAAAAACATGCAGAATTTGCGATTCTTCTCAGAGAATCCATTCTTCTTCTTCATACACTATCACACTGATATTTTCTCAACCTTCTTTGCTTCCCTCCCCTAAGACCTACCCAAATCCTTTCCATCTTTGTAATCCAGGACGTGAATGGTAATTTCTTGGTTTAGGCTCGTCCTGTTTGAGCTTAATCTCTCGAACCTACCTGAAAGTACCATTTTGCAGTACATTTTTTTTCACTCTAAAACAACGGTAATTCTAAAAGGGTAGTTTCGGTAGTAGAAAAAAAGGAAATTTTGACTTGGTACAAGTTTGCACTAACTCGTCCAAATTTTGGACCAAACTGTCTAACCGGAGAAATTTTGGACTAAACTGTACCAGGCTTGGAATGACAGGACTAAACTGTCCAAAGTCCACTAACTTTGGGACTAAACGATTATTTCTACTTATTTATTTACTTGTTATTGTATTTTCTTTATTTGTTTTTAGTTTAAAAGTGACGTGGTTAAGTTTAAAAACAATCTTTCACCGCTTTATAAGTGGCCACATCAAAAACGTCGTTTCTCGACTGCTATTAAGCTGGTTATATAGCATTTTCGTTCATTCATACCCAATTGACACAACATTCATTCTTGTTTCTTATTTCGAACCTAACATCACACAACAATTCTTGTCACTGATACGAACTCCACAACATCAAACCAACAACTCATACCCATTCAATTTTTCTTACTCGACTGTTTCTTAAATCATCTTATTCCGGTCTCTGCCACACCTTGTAACCGAGAACCCAAAATATTCGAAACCTATTTTTCTATGTTGCTTCAATTTCCACCTTCAATTAAGTTTCAAAGCTTCTCAAACTCTATTACCATCTCAGCTTCATCACAACCATTTAACCCATCAATAATGTCTCTTTAATTCCATCTTCTCTTCTAACTCGAACCTCAACTCAACAATGCTTTCTTCTCAGGATTTTCTCTCGCTGTAAACCCATACTTATTTCTTCTCGATTCAACTGCATAAACACTTTCATTCCATGTTTTCTTGGTTTCTCCTAACACTAAGTTCTGCTTTTCCGAAAACCCTAGTCAAAAACACCATTTGATTTCTCACTGTCTTTTTTCTTCTTTCGAATCTGACCAACACGACAACAAGTTTTCTTTAATCTTCAACAGACCCATCGATCCATAGCTCTACCTCTTCTTCATGTGCTACTTCTTTGTTTACTCGAGAACCTGAACATCACACCCAACAACGACCATTTCCGTTCTCCCTGTTTTACCAGCGTAAATCTTCCTCTTGGACCCACTGTTTGGACAGAAATTCACATCAGCCCAAAACAACCAAAGATCATAACTAAAATCATGAAAAGAAAAGGAAAAGAAATTGACATAGTGATTTAACGTGGTTCGGCTCTGAAAAGCCTACGTCCACGGGTACTGAAATTGAAGAGTTTTATTGATTGGAATTGAAGTTACAGATACATGATGCTCCATTAGAGCTCTCGATTTACAGTGAAATGAAGTTCCCGTCCAGAAGAAGCCGATCCCCTTTCCTGTTCTTCCCTCTTTTCTTTTAAGCCAAAGTCAGAAAACTTCAAGTGATGTGGCGCCTTCAACCGTGTCCATTTGTTCTTCTTTCACTCTCAAATGTTGACACGTCTTCATCCCAAGTCCACATGTTGTCCTTATCTTCTTATCCAGCTATCCCTCAAACGGTCTGGTCTGGGCTGGTCTGGTTGGCTTGCGGGATTGAGTTGGTCCATCGGGATTGACTTGGTCCAGCGGAAATGACCGGATCGTGACAGCATGTTCGGGACAGGATGGATCGGGACAGGACAGATCGGGCACCAGTTGGAACGGGAATTACTGACGTCCCTGTGAGAAATGATGACGTCACTTCGGGACAGGATAACATCGGGACAAACTGGAACGGTCGGGATGATGACGTCGCTTCGGGATCGGGACGTGATTACGTCACGTCGGGATGTAAATGATGACGTCGCTTCGGGCCAAATTAGGCTTCGGACTTGATGACATTACTTCGGGAAAATGATGACATCAATTCGGGAGAACATCATTTTGTCCCCAACAACTTGCCCCCTTTATCTTGAGAGTTGTTCGAAGAAAAAGTCTTAAGAAAATTACCACTCGTCTCGTCTGAATCATAATGTGGTTGTTGATGTTGTTTATGCATTTCCATGTTATGTTGCTTTTTTGTCCCTGTAAAACAAAATTTTGTATATATATATATATATTGATCGTTAGTTTTTCACCACAAGGTTCCTTTGAACCCTGGGTTGGAATTTTTTGCAACGAAGCACCTCCTTCCATGGAGTTATGACATTCGAGATCCCACACATACGAAACAAACCCGAGCCAGGGGTAAGATATAGGGTTGGTCCCGAACGTACTCTTTTTGTATCAAGACTCTTACTTAGGTTCTGTGACCCAATAGTCTTAGGGGTAAGTCCGAAACCTAATTTGAACCGAAGCGACGTCATCATTTCCCAAAGCGACGTCATCATTTACGTCCCGCCCGAAGCGACGTCATCACGTCCCGATCCCGAAGTGACGTCATCACGTCCCGAAGCGACGTCATCATCCCGACCGTTCCAGCTTGTCCCGATGCTATCCTGTCCCGAAGTGACGTCATCATTTCTCACAGGGACGTCAGCAATTCCCGTTCCAACTGGTGCACGATCTGTTCTGTCCCCATCCATCCTGTCCCGAACATGCAGTCCCGATCCGGTCATTTCCGCTGGACCAAGTCAATCCCGATGGACCAATTCAATCCCGCAAGCCAACCAGACCAGCCCAGACCAGACCGTTTGAGGGATAGCTGGATAAGAAGATAAGGACAACATGTGGACTTGGGATGAAGACGTGTCAACATTTGAGAGTGAAAGAAGAACAGATGGACACGGTTGAAGGCGCCACATCACTTGAAGTTTTCTGACTTTGGCTTAAAAGAAAAGAGGGAAGAACACGAAAGGGGATTGGCTTCTTCTGGACGGGAACTTCATCTCACTGTAAATCGAGAGCTCTAATGGAGCATCATGTATCTGTAACTTCAATTCCAATCAATAAAGCTCTTCACTTTCAGTACCCGTGGACATAGGCTGTTCAAAGCCGAACCACGTTAAATCACTGTGTCAATTTCTTTTCCTTTTCTTTTCATGATTTTAGTTATGATCTTTGGTTGTTTTGGGCTGATGAGAATTTCTTCCCAAACACCCATCATCCTAAGTTGCTCTCAACTACAACCACTCGATCCTGATTTCACTTGTTAATTCATAAAATAGAAGATGATCGTAGGCATCCATTACTTAGATAGGGACTACCCTCAGTAATTCTCAATTCTTTTATAATATGGCTGCCCCTAATAATTTCTCATATTCAACACTATTGAAACTTGCGTTCTTGCTAGCTTGCACCCATCAACTCCCAATGTTGCCAAGCAATGGTATAAGACTCTATTTCTCTTCTTTCACTCCATGTGACTCTAAGATACCTATAAAACTCAAAACAAACGTAAAATACACAAAATACAAAAGAAATAACTAAGAAAAACATAAGAAAATGATACTTAAATAATATATTTTAGGCACTTACCATAAATTCCTCTTCAAAACTCCAAATGCTCATTCGACATCCTTCCTAACCGAGGTCTGCTTCCCGTTAAAATGTTGTTTTGCATTCTCGCCTTTGGATACCTGAGCGTAAGCTTGAACTAAAGTTGAACAATGTGGATAAATTCCATCCACCAGAAAATAACCCATGTTATAGTTATTGTTGTTGACGGTGAAATTTGAAGCTGGAGCATTTCCATACTTCATCTCTTCAAACAAAGGCGATTTATTCAAAACATTGATGTTGTTATTTGAACCCGGTAGTCCAATAAAAGCATGCCATATCCAGCAATCATAAGAGGCCGCCGCTTCCAAAACAACAGTTGACTTTGTGAAGTGGCCCTTACTGACTTTGCCATGCATAAGGACATCCATGCCATACCAAATACATACAATCAAGGCTATATAAAATTCCGGGAAATCCTTTTTTGGTGTTTTCAGCTAGTAGTCGGTTGACATCATCTTCCGTTGGTTGTCGTAAAAATGTGGACCAAAATGGTTGACTATAGTTTCGCAGGATATTTTATGATTTTCGCATGTAGTTGTTTTTGCCACGATTGTGCAAGTAGCCCCAAATTGGAAATTGATTTTTTTTTCAAAAATCCAACATTTTGAAAGTGCATAATCGGTAGTTTAACAATTTTTTAACATACCGATTACACAATGATTTTAACAAAAAATTATCAAAAAAAAGTAAAAAAAATTGAAAAAAAATATATTTTTCTAAAATAAAAAAAAAAATTGTAAAAAAGAAATTAAAAACTTTTTTTTTGTAAAAAAACGTTAATTTTAAAAAAAATATTGAAAAAAAATATTATTTTTTTAGATTAGTGAAAGGTTTTATGGTAATGATTAGCTTAGTTTTTGGTCGCCCTCAAATTCGCCAGGTTTTTTATATGAAAGAGTGTTTGGTAGTCTAGTCTAGAAAGGTAATCTCCAGTTGTCCAAGTTAAATGGCGATTTTACCTATCTAGGTATTTATTTTAATATTAAACTCTTAAAACACGTATCTTATCTAGGTTTTTATTATTAAAATAACTAAATAAATTTTCAGATGGGGATCTTTCCCCGTCCAATTGAAACTTGATGGAAAAACTTCAATCGTTTAATCTTTGTACTTCACTACCCTACGGTCTAAAACACACTCATCCACTTATTCACTCGTTCATTTAAAAGGAATAGAGTGTTCAAACATTCTATCGTATAACCCTTGCTTTTAAAGAACCGTGTAGTGTTTCTTTTTTACCAAAAATAAAAAATAAAGATAAAGATAAAACTGATAGTAGTTTTGTTGGTTTTGTTAACCAATAGGGTAAGCCGAATGTGCACCCCTCATGGGAGTAGACTACTTAAATTACATGCATTCGAAAATAATTTTTGACTTGGATTCGGACTTGCTCTATAACATGTTTAGCCTTTTAGACTTAGGACAACATATGAAATATGGTATCTATATTCAACATTTTTTTATCGACCGAATGCGTTATATATACACGTATCTTCCGGTTAACGCTTATGTAAATTGAAATATTAGTAATGAAAATTTACCGCACAGCTCTGCAATCTGTTTTTCCATGCTTACATAAGATTTTTATTGTATCGACCTTAATCGTCACTTAACATTGCATTCGGATTAGGCGGACCTAAACATTACTTATTATCCAAGTCTAATGTTTAACCTGCCACCTGTATTTCCAAGTAGGCATTACTATTATACGAAGTACATCAGTCGGTCTCAGAACCTTTTTCTCCACGTGTTGGTTGGTATTTATCCTTTCCCTTCCACTTCCAAAGAGGTATCCTTCTCCTCCGTTGTGACTTCAGAAAACAGTCGGAATGTCTATCCTTTTTGCTACATGATTATGGGATTTTCGATATTTATACTATTTAGTCTCCCGCATTGCCATGGGAGCATCCAAAGACAGTCAGACTTTCGAACCGGATATAAAGTTTGATTCGTCGTTTGATCCTTATTCCAAATTATCGTGCTTTTAGGCTCCGCTTTGTTTTTTTTTTTTTATTAATCACACATACAAAATATAACTTTAAGCTACACATTTCGACATATTACTAGAAGAATTTTTTTAGATGAATTGTGTTCCACAAATGGGTGAGTATTTCTCCGGTAGGCTTCGTTAAGTAGTACGCACCCATGACTGCTACTCGGGTGATGATGAAGGACCATCTCACATCCAGTTAAGCTTTCCTAGCGTAATGTCTTTCATGTATGGTGGAAGAAGTCTTAGTACCATATCTTTTTCTTGAAAACTTCTAGGTAGAAAATGTTTGTTGTTTTCTCACTTTAATATTTTTCGGTAATTTACCACGTGTTGGATCGCGACTTCTCTTTGCTCTTCCGAATTATCTTGCTTCTCCAGAATGAGGTTTGAGTTCAGGTTTCTGTTCTAAGGGCAACTGCAACGGTCGATCATACTAAAGAGTAAAGATCATTTTTACTCTTTGGTAAGTGAAAGTGAGGCGCAGCAGGCGATCATATATAGGATTTAGTCGAGATTTTAAACAGTATCCGAGCATACTTATTCCACCAACCGGACTAAACCTAAATTTTGTCGGACGCTCTTCTAGCACAGCATTAACCTTAAACGTTTTTGTAAGAGAACGTTTCTAAACACGTACGTCGTTGCAGAATGACGTCTAGTGAAACGTTCACTCATAAAAGCGTGTGCTCTGACGCTGTATTAAAAGAGCGTGTGACTAAAACGTCCCCTTGAAGCAGCGCCAGATTAACATACGCTATGTTAAGAAGACGTTTTACAATAATGGTGATCACGCTCCCCTATATGAGCGTCGACAGGGTAAACGTTCAAGTGGATGAGCGTTTAGGGAAGAGAAGCTCTTCTAGGTGAGCGTTTAAGGAAGAGAAGCTCTTCTAGGTGAGCGTTTAGGCAAGAGCTCCACTAGGTGAGCGTTTGTTAACGCAGCGTCAACGTTCCTTTACAAGGGCGTCTGATCCTTAGGATCAAAACGCTTATCTAGTTGAACGTCAAATAGCAAACGTCTCCCTACACAGACGTCTCTGCAATCTAACGTTATTCTAATGTAGAGTTTGTTAACAAACGCCTCTTTAGATAAGCGTAAGATCATATTTAGGGTTCAAACCGCTGGATTTTTTTTTTTTCAAGAGCAAACAAATTTGGTTTTGATCTTTGGTATGGTCCAACCGCTGCAGTTGCTCTAAGCTTCGGATATTATCGTTGGTAATATTACCTTCGTTGGTAAGACTGTTTCCATTTTTGAATTCTAACAAAAATGGTGACTCTCCTTTAGTTTCCCTCCGAGTGGATCGATACCCCAAAATACTTTAGGTAGCTGATCTACCAGTTTTCTCCTTTGGCTTCTAGATTTTTCTTCAAGTTGAATATAATTGTTTTGTTTGAAGCTTCTACATGCCCGTTGCACTGCAAATATAGAGATATTAATTTTAGCATCTTGATTTTGTAGGTGTTTTATGATAAATTGATCATCTTTCCTTCTAGCTGTTTTCCATTGTCCGAGACTATGGCTGTGAGGACACCAACCGATATATAATGTTTTCCAAATGAATTTTATAATCTTATGATCCCTGATTCTTACTAGTTGTATAGATTTTATCAATTTGGTAAAGTTATCCGTAGTCACAATCAAAAATGTTTTGTTTCAAGTTCCTGTTTTCAACGGTCCGATGATGTTTATCCCCGATATTACAAACGACCATGGACTCAACAAAGAAATTACCTCCTCCACTGGGGGGTGTATCTTTGGCGCATTTATGGCATGCTTCACATTTGTGGACTAACTTGGCTGCTTCGATTTGCATGTACGTCCAACAGTATCTTTATTGTTGAGATTTGTTTGTAAGTGACCTTCTTTCGAGGTGATTGTCATAATCTTCGGCATGGATTGTCTTCAAGATATTATGTACTTCTTCTTGGATGGGAACGTCAACAATGGTCCCGTATATGATCGTTTGTAATTAAAGTGCGTCCCAGATCTCGTACCGTGGCACTTGAGCTTTGTTTTCGTTGGCTTTCTTTCTATCTGTTGGTAAATGTTTCTCCGTTAGGTATCTAGTAGTGAAGACTTTATACGTTTGGATCGTTAATCATTTATGCAATGAATGTTAGTGAGTCCGCATATCTATTCTCCGTTCTCCACACGTGTCGAAACATGATACGGAGTATTATTTATATGCACCGTCTCTTTTGTTATCATCTCATGCATTGATTTAGATTGTCGCTCTTTGTTAGATAAGTGTCCGATTTTTCGGATCATAAATTGGGAATCACTGATGATTCTTACATCTTAAGCTTCGTCTTATTTTCCGGCCTTAGCTTACGTGTAAAGAACAACTTCATACTCTGTCACATTATTGGTGGTTGTATCGAAACAGATATGGTATATATGCTGAATTATTTATCTGGTAGAGAAACGATGATGATTCTAAGTGTTGCTCCGTGCTTGTCGTGAGCTCCATTGGGAATATCTCACGTCGAGTATTGTTGCTTGGCATGAGTATATATGTAGCTTCGAACTCTCCTCTATCTACGATGGTGATGATAACACTTTGTCTTCCATAGGTTCTTCTTAGTTAGGTTCTCGATCCGATTGGAAAATCCACTAAGAAACCATCCAGTACCTACACACTAGCGGACATTTTATGTAAAATCTCGAATTATTTTGCCCTAAGATTGCACCCTTTTTAAAGCGAATGCTCGCGGTTGAACCCACTGGCGCTGGTATGTCAAGCATGTTATCAATTCTAAATACCAAAAATATTTCTTGATTTAACCTATTAAAGTATACTTCGGTTGAAGACTTTAGTAAATGATCAAATTGCAAAGAAGGATCATATCACAGATAAGCCAATGAAAAATGTCTAGTGATGTTTTAAATTCAAGTCTTAGTATGAAACTTTTTGAAACAACGAACCAATTGAGAAAATTTATATGAACTTTGCGCATCTGAGTTGAACCTAATTGATAAATTCGCAACCTACATAATGCCGGAAGTTCCTGAACTACAAACTTTACTTGAGTTCGTGAACCCAAAAATTGAGTTCGCAAACCTAGTAGAACTTTGAAGTTTATGAACTAGAAAAGTCACTTGAGTTTGCAAAGCCAAGATTTGAGTCGCGAACCCATAAGTTGTTTGAAGTTCCTGAACTCCAAAATTATTTTGAGTTCGCGAACCTACCTTATTGAGTTCGTGAGCCTAAAAGTGCAATCGACCAACTTCTGTTCTTGGGTCTATGCATTTTCCTTCTTTGTTTTCAATGCGTAAGTTTTGTTCCCTTATGGTTTTTATTCTTAGTGTTTTTCTGTGCGGTGGACGTTATTAGTTTTTTCCGAAAATTGACCTAACTTGTAAACCAAGTTCTGGATCTTGATTTAAGTAGTTGCCATAATTTGTGCACATTGTCTATTTTTGGAAATTTGAAGTTATCTTAGGAAGTAATTTACTTATGGTAATTACTCGACGTAAAATTATATAATATTTCAAACTATGGAAAGAACTTTAGTGCAAGTCAAACAGTTTCTCTTTATTTTAAAAAAGAACCAAGATTTTATGAGTACTATATAAGAAGACCTCCTAGACTACGCACCAATTTATCCTTTATTTTCTCTTATGTATCATGGGTGCTTCCACATCCATGAATAGCTAAATACATACTTGATTGAGGATGAATTCTAAGTTCTCAACATGATTTGATTTAATATACGAACATATGCTGAGTTATTTACATAATTATTGTTTATTTATTCCATGAGGAATATTTATGATTGATTGATTGTTCTAGGTGACCAACTAAATCAGTTTCTTGATTAATCTGTTATTATTAAAGAGTTAGGATATGCGTAATTGTTGATTAACTCCTACATAAGTAGAAAACGTGAGACCTTGTAAAGGGATTTTGTGGAGCAATCGCGTGTAGAAACAACACTAGAAAGTGAACCTTTTGCTAAGAGTTTAACTAATGGGATCAACCTATAAAATTACAAAATATAAAGCATTTGACCAAATTACACTTAAAGTCGATATTTCTAGGTGGTTCAGACGAATATAATCTGGTATTCGAGCACTTCGGAAACCGATGACTAAAAGAATTTTTGGGATAACACTGCTCTATCTGCTATCTTATGGTTGGTAATAATATGTGATGATGAAGAACAAATGAGTACATTAATTAAAAATGCTTAGTAACGAAAAAAGAATCCTCGACCAACTCTCTCTCTATTGCTTACAAATCAACTTTCAATTCTTTGTTTATTTTATTTTAAACCTACTATAAAACGCCCCTTCATGACATTTTCAACAACTAAAACTCCTTGTTCTTCATGGGAAAGTGTGACTATTTCCATTATATATTACTTTTTACTTGAGTGAAAATAAGACCACTAATTTGTTGCACCTACAACACGCATCACCCATGTTGGTCCTCCACTTGGTTATGCTAAGTTTCCAAATCAACGAGTTGGTTTTCGTTGTTTCTCTTGTGCTAAGCTGCATTAACTACTGATCGTCGTGTTGTCTTGATGATGATGCATGAGGTTACAATATTGTCGGAGATGCGCCAAAAGAAGAGATGAAGTTGAAGAGCATCATGGTACTACGGTTGCTTCACTTTGTCATTCCATACAAATTAAGGAAAAAGAAAGTGTATCAACGGATGAAGGCCGCTAAGAGCGTGGTTAATGACACATATCGCATGCCACTAGCCTATGGTCAAGCAAAGAATGGATTTATTCGGCGTGCTAAATGTTATAGATGAGGCTAGGTGGTCGTGTCGTAATCAACCAAAATAATCGAGTTCTTACTCTTCCAA
>JAJJMC010007390.1:483384-498707 GCA_023531435.1 Papaver californicum | reverse complement strand
TAATGAGAAATTTGTTTTAAGATTCTTCTTCTGGGTCTTCAAATAAAGTGAGAGTGTCGAGAGACCCACTAAGAAGTTACAAAATAGACCTATCACATATATCCCACTACCAGTAGAATGGTCAAATAGGGACCCAACCGTGCGTTTAAAAATGTTATACGATAGATACATAAATACCAACTGTTTTGGATCATAACTGTCACTACAAATGGAAGTGGCCGTAATTAGAAGAACTGTCATCTATAAATTTTATACTTTAATAACAGTTCTCATATAAAACAGTTGCAAAAGCTTATTATACATCACTGTACAGTAACATTTTTTTAAAGAATCTGTCATTGAATAACTATTCGATAATATGAAAAAACTGTCACGGTTGTTCAACATTATTGGTGTGAGTATTGGTAAGAAACTGTTACCTATATCTCGTAGATCATTCTTTTGTAACAGTTAAATCATGAACTGTCATGGTTTTAAAATTTGAACTGTCAGCAAAGCCCATATTTGTACTAGTGTCACAAAGACCATAGCTATCATTGGGTTAAACTTGAGTGGAGGTACTCACTCAGGTTATCCGGTGCTAAGAATTCAAAGGGTGGAGGTACTCATTCTTTGATGATATTAGGAGTTTTGCCGAAGTAGACGAGATAACTGGCTACTTTAGGGTTCTTGGTATTACTAATGCATAAATGTTGAGTATGCTTTGATTAATAACATGTTGGATAACGGACGATGAAATCTCTAACCAATGTTTCTCTCCCTGATACACGTTTCTATTAGTTTGTTTTAGTTTAATTTAGCTTAAATCATTACGAAAATCCCCCTGTTTACTCACGTAACTGAAAATAAATCACAATCACTGCCTCTCTGTGGGAACGAACTTGTTCTTATTTGCTATACTTAAATCTATTTTGGAAGAGTAAGAACTCGATTATTTTGGTTGATTACGACACGACCAAGTACTTCAAGGCAAACAAAGTGAGAGTTTGTCTCACCACTGACACATGGACTTCCAGATGCCAAAATATAAACTACATGGTGGTAACTGCTCACTTCATTGATAAATATTGGAAGCTGCACAAGTTGGTAATTAACTTCTTTCGAATCTTAAGTCATTCAGGTGAGGTTATTGGAAAGATGTTAGAAGCATGTTTGCTAGGTTGGGACCTTCATGGTGTTTTTACTATTACTCTTGACAATGTTAGTGCTAATAATGTAGTTGTTGATTATCTAAGGGGGGATGTTCATGTTAATGCTAATGATGTAGTTGTAGATTATCTAAAGGAGCGAGTGTTCAATATAAATAATGTGTTAAACTCTAAACATTTGCAAGTTAGATGTGCTGCTCACGTGCTTGCTCTTATTGTGAAGGATGGTATTAAAGTGTATCATTTGGCAATTAAGAGTATTAGGGCAGTGGTCAAGTATGTTTTGATCTCTCCTGCGAGATTGCTTAAGTTTATGGATTGTGCTGCTCTTGAAAAGATTGATTGCAAAAAAGGTTTAGTTTTGGATGTTGACAGTTGGTGGAATTCAGTGTACTTGATGTTAGATGCAGCTGGAATGAATGAAAAAGCTTTTGATAGGCTAGCGCGGGATGATAAGCCTTTCAAAAAAAAGTTCTGTTTCAACGAAAGTACCATTCCTCCAATTTTTTCTGCTTCTACTGCTGCTGTTGTTGATGCTGCATCTAATCCAGATGAAACTTTTACTTATGATGCTGATGAGGATTCTTCAACTACTCAAGAGAAAGGCAAGAAGAAGGCCCCTCGTCCTCCTCCTGTACATGCTCCATATATGGAAGATTTGGCATATGCAAGGGCCTTTGTGAAATTCCTAAAGGTATTTTATGATTCTACTATCAAGTTTTCCTACTCTACACGTGTTACTTCACATGAATTCTTGTTTAATGTAAGTGTCATTCATCTAACAATGAATACATGGATAGATAGTCGAGACCCATTTCTCTCTAGCATGGGCCTTAGAATGCGAGATAAGTATAATAAGTATTGGGGAGAATATAAAAAAATGAACTCTCTCATGTTCATTGCTGTTTTGCTTGATCCACGAGAAAAAGAGAAGGGTTTGAATTTTCTTCTTGATAATTTATGTACCACGGGTGCGTCATTGCGTCATACATTATCAACTTATGTGAGAACTGATTTTGAGGATCTTTTCGAAGAGTACAAGTCTCTTTATTCAAATGATGAAACAGCATCAACTGTTACAAGTATTGGTAATGTCGTTACTCAATCCTCCGGGTTACCGATGACGAAGATTCTGCCTTGGCTAGTCTTCTAGCAGAGAGAGCAAGAGAAGATGAGAAGGAAGGTGTTGTTGAGGGGCATACAGAGATGGTTCATTATCTAGCAGAGAAACGTGAACCAAGAACACCTAAATTCGATATATTAAGTTGGTGGAAGACCAATTCCACTAGGTTTACCATATTGTCACACCTGGCAAGGGATGTACTAGTTATACCCGTCTCTTCCGTTGCATCTGAATCTGCCTTTAGTACGGGAAGGCGCATTATTGATCCATTGCGGAGTTCATTACTGCCTAAGACAGTTGAGGCGTTGATTTGCACGCAAAGTTGGTTACGGTCGCTGGTTGATCTTGATCCTTCTACCTTAGGAACGAATGATTCCGAAGATGTCGACTCAGGTATTACATTATCCTTCTACCTTAGTATAGTAGTATGGCACTAGTCTATATGCTTTGATTTTTTTTTTTTAAATTGTATGTTCTGTTTATGGATTTGACACTTCAGACTTTTTAGGTTCTCTTGCTAAGTCCATGTTCATCCATATTGACATAAATGAAGATTGATCCCAATGCGGCAGGTATGAACCACATGTTTTATACATTATCTTATGGGGAGTGTATATACTGAGTTAATTGTTCTTTAGTCTGACATCTTTCAGCAGTAGTTGCATTACATTGTACGGGTGGCTGTTAATGAAACTTGTTCAAGGACCTGACATTTTTCATATATGACATTGGCTATTACTAGTACCTCTTAGTTCTCTTGGCTATTACTGGCATAAGAGTCGATGTCTGCATGTTGTATGTCGGGATCTGAACTCAAGTGTGATTTGAGGCTCTTGTCACCAAAAGCACGAGAAACTGCCAACTGACCGTTCACTCTAGGGATATCTCCTGTTATGAGATTCCAAAGGGCATCAATGAATATATGGTTAGCACAACTACTACAAAAAGAGTATCTTCTGTAATAAAAAAAATGAGCTTACCGTATAGTAGCGAACAATTTTAACACAATGCATTCACATCTTTTGTAAATGATAATGGTACTAGTACGTCTTAGTTTTATAAAAATCTAAGACAAAAAGACAGAGTCCAGGGACCAAACAAGGATGCAGTTTTAGAAAATGATAATTTTTAAAATTCCATAATGTGTTCTAGCTTTCTTGGATATTACTGACATTGATTTTTTTTCCTTGGCTATTACTGAATTTCATTATGCACCTTGATTAATATCTTTGTGGTTATTTTGCAGGTACTAACACCTGCCAACCATCTAAATCGAAGAGAGACACATTGGGATAACAGACACTATGCTTGGGATATGAATTAATCTGGTGTCTTTTGCTAACAGACCCAAATGTCTTTTGTTGATTTGTTAACAGACACATCAATACATAAATATTGTTATAACTTTCTGGTGTCTTTTGCTAATAGACACATCAATACATAAGCCTTATTTTTTTGTTGTAGGCTTTTACTTTAACCAATTTGTTGTTAACTTTTTCAACAACTTTTTATTAAATTTTGTTAAATCTGAAAATAATCGGTTAAAACCGAAACCGAATTGGTTAAAACCGAAACTGAGTCGGTTTAAAACCGAACCGAACCGAAAAGCTTAATGGTAACACTCGGTTTTCAAAACCGAAAAATCGAGACTACCGGTTTCGGTTATGGTTGGGCCAAAAACCGAACTGAACCGTACCATGTGCACCCCTAATTTTAGCGCCTAATTGCATGTTTAAGAACCTATTGTGAAATGATGCGTCGGAAAACCGACTTTGTTTTACCGCAAGCGTACAGTTCCGAAAGATATAGACAAGAGAAAATACGGTTCTTTCCCACGAGGAGTTTATATTAAAATCAATTAAAATATTTTTTTAGGTTTTTTTTATAAAGAACTAAATTAACGAGTGAATTAAAACTAGTAAAGTTTGAAAACAGTAAGAGGAAAATGTTAAGATTCCGGGAATCCGTTGTAGATTAGGGTTTAATTGCGTTCGTCACAAAGGGTCTCGATTTTACTCATGTAAAATAGCAAATCTAGCTACTAATACACGGAAGATTTTTCGTTTAAGAATCGAAGAAAGAATTTTCAAAAAGAATTGTTTGTTCTCAACCTAAGGTAGAATTTTGAAGTACTAAGTATACGTGGCATAAAGAGTCAAAGAATATTCATAAAACGATTTCATACAAGGTTTCGACGAGTCCTTCTACTAATCAAACAATGAACTATACGTGGCACAGAACATGAAAAATCATCGAGAAGGTAAAACATTGAGAGAGACAAAATAATGATATTAAGTTCATATAGTTGAAAACCCTAGTTTTGAAACACAAAGAAAACCATCTCTACAAGTTCATCCTTTCGCCCTAACAAGAGAATTATCCCAACATGACTTTCTCAAAATCCATAAAAATTAAATAAAAGAAACACAAACTAACCCTTAATTCCGGTGTCTTCAATTTCAGTGTTTGTCCGCCGTTTCTATTTGTCAAGGTCCGTCCGTGTCTGTATCTCCTTTTTTATCTGTCCCTGAAGGTGTGTTCTCTGGCCTTCTCTGGACGTCAAGTTCTGTACGTCAAGGTCCTTATTTATAAAGTTTAGTAACCGCCTTTCTAACTAGAGTTCTAAGCTGAATGGGACTCTCTATACACCACCGACCCTCTTAATTATTTCCTTAATATCGCACACGCTCAATTAGATTTACCTATCTTTTCTCCGTGTAAAACCAAGTATTCATATCTCACTGAAACTCTGTTCTCCCTGACTTCTCAACTTCGAGCATTCCTTGTTCACTGACTATTCGAAACTCAAACTCGACTCTTGCCAAATTGCCTCTTCTCTAACTATTCTCTTTCGCTGCAGCAATCAACACGGGATCCACGTCTCTACCACCAAGCCATCGTTAAGCCATTAAACTCGACTTCCATCTTATCCATTAATGGCAGCAAAGAAACAACTTTTATCACACAAACTCGAGCAACAGCACAGCCAAACGAGAACTCCATCAGACCACATCCTCTCCTTTTACTCGAACAGGTTCAACTTCTCTGTTTTCTTATTTGAACTCGATCATCAGATAATGACCCAAACTTTGTTTTCTCTCCATGAACTCACTGAGCTATTCAGAATCAAGCTACCCACCATTGAGATGATGATCAATCAATGGCAACGACCACTAATTTACGTTTTCATCAACCAAACTCGTTTCACACCAACTTATGTTAGCTTCAAACACTTCAGTGAATCCCTTTAACCCATGAGCTCCAACAACCACCATCAAGTCAACAGAAAATCTTAGATGCAACGAAAGAACCTAATCCAGTTTTAAACCGGAAAAACCAGGCTTTTTCGTCGTGAAGAAATATGAAGATAATGGTGCCCTTAGCGATCTTCCAGGCGCCTTTATAAGAATTCAAATAACTGGAAGCCCCTAATAAATCATCTGGTGCCTTAAGCTGATCCTTTAAAATTTGTCTTCCCTTAGGGAACAATAGAGTACCAGTAGTAGTTGCTTTTGAAATGACCACTTTGCGCTTAGTTCTCGCTATGCTCATAACTTTCTCATACGAAGTCAGAATGACCTCGTTCTTTAGCCGTTGGCTTCGTAATGCAATTTTATTCAAGATGGAGGGTAAAAATCCTGGAATAGACTGAGTTACACTGGGTGTTTGGCAATTCTTCTCTTGTAAAGCTCCATTTCACTTGTTTCAGAGATGTAACCTAATAAAACACATAAACTATAAAAGTGATACTACCACACAGTAATTCACACAAAATCTAGCAAATAAATATAAGGAAATGATACTTAAAATATATAAATTATGCACTTATCATGAAACATGACGACGACGGATCTCTCGGCGTTGATCAATTTTCATTTGACATTCAATCCTGCGATAATCAAGTTTAATACTAAAGGGTCAAAGTGCGGGTACGTAGTCCATGTTTTGTAGTGGTCTCTGTTGAAGATTAGAGGTGTAGCCGGAAATTTCTCCCCCCCGTGATACATTAGTTTCCTCCTCGTCCATGCATTGTTTTCATGCCCCACACCTGCATAGCCGTTGGAAAATTGGCTCGGATAGGTCCACGAGTCTTTGTTGATGTTCGAGATCATATGTATCTTTTCGTCTTTGTCGTGGTGTATGTAGTGCTGCATCTCTCCTCCTATATCAAGTTCTGCACTAGGTACTTCCGATGGCGGTAATTATTGGCGGTGTTGCCGGAATTATGACAGAACACGCAGTAGATTAGATCGAGTGTTTGGTAACTTTTCAATATCTCTCGTGGTTGCGGTAGAGGAATCGAGTTCGTGCCATTGATTTCTGCAAATAAAACATGTAGTTGAATATTTCGTGGGTTATACTCCCGCTGCCTTGGAATATGGTGGAGTTTGACTATCATAGTTATGAATATAGAGGAGGGATGACAATAATTATAAAAATCTACTAACGAATTTCCCTTGGGTCCGTGATATGGTAGAGCTATATCTTTACAGCCCCGATGTGAACAAAGGTTGTGCTGGTATTGGTAGTTCCGTCGGTGGCTCATGGATGACGATGTTGTTCCGCTAATGGTTGTGCTTGCGAAGTATGGCTTTCTATAAAGAGATTATTACCTATATGAACAATCTATCAGTTGTGTATATCGCCCGGTGACATCTTTTAGCTTCACGATTTGTTAGAATTAAAAATGGATTATTATTTAAAATGATTTTTGTTATTAAATATATTTTAGTGGGATCAAGGATCACTAGTTCAAACTTGGGGTGGAAAAATAGAGCCATCCATTTTCACTTCTTAGTGAATGAGAAACCTTTGGTTTGTCCCATATCGGGCAAACCAAGGAGGAAGTTTATCCTCTTTACCACAAACGTTCTATATAAGGAAAAAGAACTAGTGGATTGGATATGAACTTAGGAAATGGACTAGTGGGCAAATGCACACATGTGCGAAGCACCGAAGCACCGCGGACCGCGGGCTTGCGGAGCTTGCGTGAGCCTTGGCGTGACCCTGCGTGTGCCCATCTGAGATCCAACGGTTTCATATTTTTAATTTTATACATTAAGTATTTTACCGTTTTGAATTTTAAATTTAAATCAGATTTAAATAACAAAATCTTTTAATTAAATATCTCAAATTAAATTTGTTTAATTAATTGACTTGTTGATAATCAAGAGTCTTCTTCTTCCTTAAAAGAAAAAACAAAGTCAGATTTTTTCTTACCCCAGTCGCAGCCACTGTCCTGACGACTTTTCACCATCTTCCTGCTTTGTTGTGCGCACTAGATTTATTTTTCTTTATCTTCTTCTACTGTTAAGTTTCACAACGGGCCAACGAGTCTTGCTAACTGGGTTGGTATCAGGTGGTTTTATCCTGGATTCAAATTTGTCATCTCAAAAGGTATAGCAACATCTTTCTAAAGGTGTACCTGACAAATATTGAGTTAAGGACAGTCTGTTGAACAGGCGACTCCACCTCTCTGTGCTTGTGTGTTGTATGAACTGTGCTGATTTGTTCTAACGATTAATCCACTTCAACTTTCTGTTTGGTTTGCTTACTGTTACAGGAAATTTCTCCAACATTCTTAACTCAATATTTGTATTATTTGAAAAAAAATTCTTCTGTAACAATGGTGAAGACTGATGTTGACAGACCTCAAAAATTTTCTGGAAAGGACTTCAAGAGATGGCAGTCAAAAATGTTATTTTTCCTGAGTTTCCACATGCTAGATGAGATGGTTCTGAAGCCTTTTGATGAGTCTCTGAATGAACCTGAAAAATTACAGGACTTAGAAAGTTGGAAGAGAAGTAATTATATGGCCAAAAATCATATCTTAAACTGTCTAGAAGATGCTCTATATGATTTTTACAATGCTAAGGATAATTTCAATGCTTATAATCTATGGACTGCACTACAAGACAAATATGAAGCAGAAACAGCAGGAAGTAAAAAATTCCTGGTTGCACGTTTTCTGGAATTTAAAATGGTGAATGATAAATCAGTGGTTGATCAGTTTCTGGAGTTGCAAAAAATTATTAATGAAATAATTGCTGAAGGAATGGTTATTGATGAAACATTTCAAGTTTCTGCTGTTATTGAAAAATTGCCAAATTCCTGGGCTGAATACAAGAGAAGACTAAGGCATGAAACTGGTGAAATTTCCATGGTAGAATTGGGCAAGAAAATCCAAGTTGAAGAATTGCCGTGTTCAAAGGACAAGAATGTTTCTTCTGCAAGAGACATGTCAAACAAAGCTCACGTCATCGAACACAAATTTGCTAATCTAAGTCTGGACCACAACAAGCGCAAGCCTGGCCCGCAAAGAAAAGGTACATTTCAAAAACCAAAATCTGTTATTGGTAAAATTAAGGGAGCATGTTATGTTTGTGGTGTGTCTGGCCATATGGCAATTCATTGTGGAAAACGCAAAGATGGGAATTTTAAGAAATCAAATGTAAACTTAGTTGAAAGTAGTAAAAATGAGTTTTCTGGCACGGTATCTGAGGTTAACTTAGTTACCAATGTGAGAGACTGGTGGGTAGACTCTGGAGCTACCAAACATGTCTGCGGCAGTAAAGACATGTTCACCTCCTATCAGACGGTAGGAGAAGGAGAAAAACTCTATATGGGTAATTCATATGCAGCACAGGTTGCAGGAAAAGAAAAAGTTTCGCTGAAGCTCTCTTCCGGGAAAATCCTCACATTGAATGAAGTTTTACATGTACCAGACATCTGCAAGAATCTCGTTTCAAGTGGTGAGCTAGATGATAAGGGCTTTAAGATTGTATTTGAGTCTGGGAAAGTGATT
The DNA here is from genome assembly GCA_023531435.1 of Papaver californicum. Classification (NCBI taxonomy): domain Eukaryota; kingdom Viridiplantae; phylum Streptophyta; class Magnoliopsida; order Ranunculales; family Papaveraceae; genus Papaver; species Papaver californicum. The sequence continues at coordinate 489,631 of JAJJMC010007390.1, read as the reverse complement.
ATCACTAAGGGAAAGGACTTTGTGGGAAAGGGCTATAAGGCTGAAGGCCTATACAATTATCTGTAACCTCTGTTGAAGTTAATAAAATTGATTCTTCTTATGTTGTTGTCTCATTGAATATCTGGCATGGTAGACTTGGTCATGTAAATTATAAATCAATGAACAAATTGGCAAACTCTGGCTGCATTCCAAAATTAAATTTGGAATATGAACATAAATGTGAAGTTTGTGTAGAATCAAAATAAATGCAAAGAAGCCTTTTAAGAAAAATGTCCACAGAAATTCTAATCCCTTAGAGTTAATTCACTCAGACTTAGTTGATATGAAATCAATCCAAACTAGAGGTGGTAAAAAATGGTTTGTCACTTTCATAGATGACTGTACTAGGTACTGTCATATTTACTTGCTTAAAGGGAAAGATGATGCTTTAGAAGCATTTAAATTATATAAATTAGAAGTAGAAAACCAATTGAACACCACTATTAAAACCATTAGGTCTGACAGTGGGGGTGAATATGTAATCCCTATAGGAGACTTTTGTGCACAACATGGCATTATTCATGAGGTAACTCCTCCTTATTCACCACAATCAAATGGAGTGGCTGAACGGAAAAACCGAACCCTTAAGGAGATGATGAATGCCATGTTAATCAGTTCAGGACTACCGGCGAACTTGTGGGGGGAGGCCGTCCTCTTAGCTTGCTATATCCTGAACAGAGTGCCCCTTAAAGGTTCAGTCAAATCACCGTATGAATTATGGAAAGGCAAACAACCCTCCTATGGATACTTCAAAGTGTGGGGGTGTTTAGCCAAGGTCTCTATTCCTCCACCTAAGAGGACTAAAATAGGACCTAAAACGGTTGATTGTGTCTTCATAGGATATCCCGAACACACCACTGCTTATAGGTTTATGGTTGTGAGTTCTGAAAACTCAGAAATTGGTGTGAACACCATTATGGAATCTAGGGATGCTACATTTTTTGAAAATGTGTTTCCATTGAAATCTGAATCTCGCATGATATGTGATGATCCCCTAGATGTCCCTTCTTCTAGCCATATCTTACCGATAGAAGAAGATGAATCTGTTTATGAACCTAGAAGAGGCAAAAGACTTAGAATAGAAAAATCTTTTGGGCCAGACTTCATAACATGTTTAGTTGAAACTGATCCACAAACCTATAAAGAGGCCATGACTTCTTCTGAAGCTCCATGGTGGAATGAATCCACTATTAGTGAGATGGATTCTATTGTTCAGAATGAAACCTGGAAGATAGTAGATTTACCTCCAGGGTGCAAACCCATAGGCTGTAAATGGATCTTCAAGAAAAAACGTAAGGTAGATGGAACTGTGGAAAAGTATAAAGCTAGACTAGTAGCTAAAGGCTATAAACAAATAGAAGGTGTAGATTTCTTTGACACTTATTCACCGGTCACTAGAATTACTTCCATTAGGATGCTAATTGCAATCGCTGCAATTCATAATTTAGAAATACATCAAATGGATGTAAAAACTGCGTTCCTAAATGGTGAATTAGATGAAGAAATTTATATGGACCAACCCGAAGGCTTTGTAGTGAAGGGTTATGAAAACAAAGTGTGCAGACTTAAAAAGTCCTTATATGGCTTGAAACAAGCATCGAAACAATGGCATGAAAAATTTGATCATGTAATGTTCTATAGTGGATTTAAAATAAATGAAGCTTACAAATGTGTGTACACTAAATCTATAAATGATGCCTGTGTGATTGTATGCTTGTATGTTAATGATATGCTTATACTAGGCACAACCTTAGAAATCATTAATTCCACTAAGAACATGTTGAGTGAGAACTTTGACATGAAAGACTTAGGTCCTGCTGATGTAATCCTAGGGATGAAAATTAGAAAGGAGTCTAGTGGATTCAGTCTTAGTCAATCTCATTATGTTGAATCATTTCTTAAGAAATTTAACCAGTTTGATAGTAAACCTGCAAGTACTCCATTTGACCCTTCTTGCAAACTCAAGAAAAACAAAGGCAATGGAGTCTCGCAACTTGAATATTCACGAGTCATAGGAAGTCTGATGTATTTAATGAACTGCACAAGACCAGACATTGCCTATGCTGTGAGTAGACTTAGTAGGTATACATGTAATCCAGGACATGAACATTGGGATGCACTTTTCAGAGTGTTGAGGTATCTTAAATACATTTTAAACTACCGTGTAAGTTATGAAAGACACCCTGCTGTTCTTGAAGGATACTGTGATGCAAACTGGATAGCAGACTCAGAGGAGTCTAAGTCTACGAGTGGATACATATTCACTCTAGGCTGTGGATCAGTGTCTTGGAAGAGTTCCAAACAGACCTGTCGCTCGATCCACTATGGAATCCGAGTTTATTGCGTTAGATAAAGCATGAGAGGAAGCCGCTTGGCTAAGATGTTTTTTAGAAGACATTCCTCTCTGGCATAGGCCTGTGCCAGCTATATCTATACATTGTGATAGTCAAGCTACAATAGCTAATGCTAAAAACAGCAACTATAACGGAAAATCTATTCATATCAGGAGAAGATACAATTCTCTAAAAAAACTAATCTCAACTGGCGTTATTTCTGTTGACTTTGTGAGGTCTAAGGAGAATATCGCGGATCCTTTGACGAAAGGCTTATCCAAGGAGATAGTTAGTAATGCATCGAGGGGGATGGGGCTTAAGCTCATAAATTAAAACTTGCCTTGAAGGATACTCAACCTTGCTGACTGGAGATCCCAAGATCAAGGTTTTGAATGAGACAACTAATTTGTGGCGGGTAAAAATCAAACACTATCAGAGAATTATTTTCTCTGTCCTTTCCCTATGGTGTAGACGCGATAGTGTGACTGCATGTGAGGATGACTTATAATAAAGTCTTAATGAGTTTTATAGTTTCAATTTAAGATTGAAATGAGGTGTAGCAGTTAACACTCTTGATAGAACTCACCTATCTGAATGAGGAAGTGGGTCGCTTCCTATGAGAATTGAGCTGATTCTCTAGAGCATTCTGAGAAACGGGATATGTCCAGGGCCAAAACGGATACAACGACGTGAACTTAACAACACTCTTGAGAGATATCTCGCGTAAGGAGCTATTGATGAATTACACCAAACCATGGCAGTTCAAGACATCGCGTTCACTGACCATCAAGTAGTTCCGGTACTTCTCACTAAGCAAAGGTTCAATTCCTTATGGACACCTATTGCTTAAGAGGTATTTCTCGTTTTCCGGTTTTCTGATTTATCGCTTTCTTCATTCATGTGGGGGATTGTTAGAATTAAAAATGGATTATTACTTAAAATGATTTTTGATTATTACTTAAAATGATTTTTGTTACTAAATATATCTTAGTGGGATCAAGGGTCACTAGTCCAAACTTGGGGTGGAAAAATAGAGCCATCCGTTTTCACTTCTTAGTGAATGAGAAACCTTTGGTTTGTCCCATATTGGGCAAACCAAGGAGGAAGTTTATCCTCTTTACCACAAACGTTCTATATAAGGAAAAAGAACTAGTGGATTGGATATGGACTTAGGAAATGGAATAGTGGGCAAATGCACACATGTGCGGTGCTTCGCACCGAAGCACCGCGGACCGCGGGCTTGTGAAGCTTGCGTGTGCTTTTGCGTGAGCCTTGGCGCGAGCCTTGGTGCGACCACTGGTGTGAGCCTTGGCGTGAGCCTTGGTGTGACCATTGGCGTGAGCCTTGGCGTGTGCTTTGCGTGTGCCTGCGAGTGCCTGCATGTGCCTGCGTGTGCCCATCTGAGATCCAATGGTTTCATATTTTTAATTTTGTACATTAAGTATTTTACCGTTTTGAATTTTAAAAATTTAAATCAGATTTAAATAACAAAATCTTTTAATTAAATATCTCAAATTAAATTTGTTTAATTAATTGACTTTTTACCGTTTGATAATCAAGAGTCTTCTTCTTCCTTAAAAGAAAAAACAAAGTCAGATTTTTTCTTACCCCAGTCGCAGCCACTGTCCTGACGACTTTTCATCATCTTCCTGCTTTGTTGTGCGCACTAGATTTATTTTTCTTTATCTTCTTCTACTGTTAAGTTCACAACGGGCCAACGAGTCTTGCTAACTGGGTTGGTATCAGGTGGTTTTATCCTGGATTCAAATTTGTCATCTCAAAAGGTATAACAACATCTTTCTGAAGATGTACCTGACAAATATTGAGTTAAGGGCAGTCTGTTGAACAGGCGACTCCACCTCTCTGTGCTTGTGTGTTGTATGAACTGTGTTGATTTGTTCTAACGGTTAATCCACTTCAAGTTTCTGTTTGGTTTGCTTACTGTTACAGGAAATTTTTCCAACACGATTTTCTATAGCGCGAGCGCGGCAATATAGGTATCTAGGTTTCGCGGCATGCCTTAACCTGGTTTTTTCGTCAAATTCCGAGTAAACTTTATCCTACATCTGCATGCGTCTTGGTTTGTACGAGAGTCCGATAGTTTGGCGTAAGATTCCATGAAGAGATTTTATTAAAGATACATGTCAACATTTCGTTTCATCAAGTGTTGGATCTAACACTACAGTGACCTTGTCATTTTTTTTTTTGCCAAAGTTAACTTCGTTCTTTTACTAAGTTTTGCTAAGTTTTTCTTTGTTTGAACTTATTTTAATTGGTTTACCTAAGGTATTACTTTTTGAACTATAAACTGTGAAATGAATACAACTCAACTTCACTTTTTGGACGGGGTATATCACAAGACTTGGTTTTCAAACGGAGATTTCGTGAATAGGTTCCTTCTTAGTGTCTTGATCCTATGATACGATTTGCATGTGATTTTGTTTTCGTAGAAAAGGCTAAATCAAAACCATTGTGGCGGCACCAAAATATAGTTGTTATTAATTAGAAAACATACTCAAGCATAACATAATAAAAACTAACTAGTACAAGAATACGTATAAAAGTATAAGTGAGATCTAATATATTAGGGTTCGACCCTTAGCTTTGAGAATAAGGGTTCTTATTTATAAATATCATGGAGACAAACCTTCACAATTCAGTGTAATTCACGAACTACAATAGCGTAACATATTTTATAGTATTCTATCACATGGGTTTCCATTTTCCGCTTCTAAACTTTCTCTTTCGCATTTTGATATATATATATATATAGAATATGGAATCCACAAGTTCATTGAAATATCACTTTTGATTTGCGTTTCACATTGTTAATATTGGGTTTGAAGTAATATTTGATCAAGAAAACCGAGAGCTGCTACAAGGGTTCGTCTTTTTTTATTTACGTGACGAAACCTACAATTCACCTTCATAAGAGTGTAACTGCTACTGTAGTTTGTATACATATTATGCTCGAATGATTAATTGTCTGATCTTATAGTAGTTACCGGAAGCATGACTGGGGTGGACACTTCATGCGGAAGGTGCTCTTAGTAATATTAGGATCATTCTAACATCGGTTTTACGGTACGGTGAGGTTAGGGAAACAAAAAAAATTTAGTTTATTCTAATGTTATTTAACAGAAATTGAGGCACGAGATGTTTTTCCAGTTCGATGTGAAGCTAGGATAACATTTTTTTCTTAAATCTCATATTTACGATGATTTGCTAATTGTCTGAGATATAAATTGATGAGTGTTTTATTTTATTATTGTTCTTTGAACAATTGATTTTTCAATGATTATATATATATATATATAATATTTGTTTTCATTGAGCATCCCCTTTTGGATAATGTAATTACTCGTTTTTCACTCCAACATTATACAATGGTGCATGTGATGATACTCGTTTTCATATTAAGAAAATTTATCGAGTCAATATTTGTTTATGAGTCAGCTTATATTTGGTTACTATATGTATATATTTATAATAACCAATACACTCTTATATTTGTATCACACGAGACAAAGCAATTTATAGATAGTTATCTTTAATTTCCAAGTAAGCGGGTTTTGAGGCATTACAAGTAGGTATATTCATTTTGTTACTGTGAGTATCAAAAAGTTGCTTGACACGTGGCAGCAAAGTGCGGAGCACAAGATGCCCGGATCCAGGGATCGTACCAGGGATCGAACCAGGGATCGTACCAGGCATCGTACCAAGGATCGTACCAAGGATCGAACCAGGGATCGAACCAAGGATCGTACCATGGATCGAACCAAGGATCGTACCATGGATCGAACCAGTCCCGTAGGACAAGAGATTGGATCGACACGTGGGACGATTAGAGGACGCCACGTAATAGAGTTGGATGA